>CACVBS010000001.1:898874-976542 GCA_902728275.1 Cyclocybe aegerita
CAATTAACAATAGTTCCGGGGAGGAAAGGACTATGGGGGGCCAAGCCTTGCCCAGACCGATAAGCGTCGGCACGGAATGAGGTGAAATTTGCCCCAAAAGGGACGACCCTGCATCCAGCGTGGTGTACGCCCAACTCATTCCAGCCTCATTCTCAGCCCCGTTTCTCCTCCAGCCCTCAGACGACCATATTCTGGTTACCGACACTTGCAGCGTGTTCAGCGCCAATCATTGACGCCTGGCTATACTTGGCCCACAGGTCCCCAAGCGAAGGTTCTGAATCGAAATAGGACAGGGAGACAAGGGATCGACTGTTCGGGCATGAACCTTGCACGGGCAAGCATCGCCCCGGCGCTCGTGGGGATCCTATTATTCGACATGCACGGATAACCACATACATAAAGAAGGGTTAGCTGCACAGCAGGATGTGAATGGTGTGCGTCGCTGCTTCACCCCCTTCCCTCTGCTCCCCACCCTCTTTTTCTCCCGCCCTTCTCCCCTTCCTTCCTCTCGTCCGACTCAATATCCCCAAGTGATACCCGATACGACTATTTCACGACCCAGAGGACGACAAATACCCAGCCTGAGCTAGCAAGCTTCTAAGCGAGACGTCTTGCACTGCAGCCAGTGCAGAACCAGTGCCGAAACCTACCACCTCATCTCCACGTTCCAAGCCGTCTCCTACCCCTTCGATTCGTGCACGGAAATTGCAAACCGCAGCGACTATATCTGAGCACAGTTTCGGCGAGAGCTCCCCCAGCCGATCAGGATAGATTGGCAGAACGCCCAACAATCATCACTAGACGCCAGACCTTATAATGACTCCGAATGATTATCCAGCCCACAACGGATACGCACCCTTCCCGACCACGCTTCCACCCTATGTCGGCGCCGTCTTGGTGCGTTCTCTTCCATTTTTCTCCGAGAATCGCAGCTCACAAAGGACGCCCACAGTTCGAAACGTTCCTATATGGTGGGTTCGAATTCTCCAGCACTCGATTCCGTATGGTGATTCAAGTATTCTCTTTTCAGGCATCTACTTCAACCTCTTCCTCATCTGCGTGTTTGTGTTGCTACGGAGGAAGCAGCCCCTTCACTATGTGCTCCTCATCTCCGCCGTCACGATGTTCGCGCTGGCAACAGCAGACATCATCTACACCTACTGCATCGTTTTCGGGAAGCTCTTCGATGGCGGTCTTTCATTTCCTGACATTCGGCCGAAGTACTACCTCTACGTGACCAACAAGTGAGCACCACTCCATCCCGTCCTCATGTTCGAATTTTCTGAGCTTTGGGGTTTTGGTCAGTGTCCTCGCGGACACCCTCCTTCTGTATCGTTGCTACATCGTTTGGGATTTTCGGAAAGACATCGTCACTGGACCTCTCTTCCTTCTCATCGCAGGAACGGTCTGCGGGTACATCTTCGAGGGGGCGACGAATCACCTCTTTAAATACGCCTGGGTGTACCTCGCAATGACACTCGTGCTCAACCTTCTCTTGACGGGATTGACTGGTACGAATCAAGCTAGACAGCATTCAGTTCCAATTGCTAATGCGTAAGACATCTAGCTGGACGAATATGGTGGATCGCACGCGCGGCAGAGCCTATCCTCGGCGACAACGTTCTGCACAGATATAATTCGACGATTGCCATCCTGTACGTCTTTTGTTTTCGCATATATGCGCTATCATAAGCTCATAATCTATACCTACACAGGACCGAATCTGGCGCGATATACTCGTTCTACATCGTCCTCAACCTGGCTTTTCACAAGCACAAGACGGGTAGCGTACGTACCTTCTTCTGCTCCATTTACCACCTGCTAATCATACACTTTTCCTAGGTGGTCCTCGACGCAGGTCTCATCCAAATGGTGGGCATCATGCCCACCCTCATCATTGCACAAGTTGGGCTCGGGCGCGCCGTGCACGACCTCGAAGCGCGGGACGAACACGACCGCGACCACGAATGCGCCACCGCGCTTGCCAGCCCGACGAAGAGCACCATCACGATGCAAGTCCCGAGCCGCTCGCTCCAGGAGATCCAGTTCGCTCAGAGCAGCAACAGCGCTAACAACTTGCGGTTCACGCGCACCCACTCGCGCGGGTCGAGGATGTCAAACGCTTCGAGGATGTCCACTGCGTCGCGGATGTCGCCAGCTCCGACGAGGCTGAGGACGAGCGACCTCGATCGGGATTTGGACCTAGACATGGATATGGACATGGACCGGTTGTCGGCGCACAGCGAGCGCCTGCACCACCAGTACCCCTCAAGCGAGACGTTCATCAGCGTACACGTCGATTCGAGCGAATGCGACCGCCAGCCTGAAGGCGAAACGGCAACCGTACGCGCGTCGGACTCGTTGTTCATTCATCAGAGTGAACGATAATCCTATGCCTACCTGCAAATTGTTGAAGTAATGTCTCCTATGACCGTCAATCAACATGCCCCTCTTCGTTTTTGCTTACCTTATTCTTAGTTCTTTTGAAATACCCCTTGGTTCGTTTTCGATTGACCTTGTTCCTCCCGTGCATTGCACTTTATTTTTGGCGTGCCTCACTCCGTCTATTGTGGCTTACTGCTTTCTTGTCACCCTTTGACGTGGTGTATTTGGCGCCACCCATGTACTACTGCTCTGTGCTTTACGACGTACTCGTCACCCAACGGCATATCCCATAGACATTCTGTAGCCCAATTCAATGTAGTAATAAAACTGGTATCAATAGCAAAGCAAATTCTGGACATATGGTAATCCTTTCATGGCGCCACCAACGGAGGCCGAATTGTGAAAATTAGTTTGGATGATTTCACATTCAATGACGATGAGTGTCATTCATAAACCACTAGTATTTACATAAGGAATGTACGGGTTCATAGACAGTAAGCGAAACGTCCAGAGTATTCGGGTCTGATCACAGAGTGAAGGAGAACAAAAATCGCGATGCAATTAATGAAGAAAGGAAGGTGAAACACAACTAAGGGTCCGTTAACGAGAAGAGACGGTTATCACAGGCGCACTACGCTGCAAAGTTAGTAGGAAAAAGAGAATAAGATAGAAACAAGGGAGCTCACGAGAACACTAGGAAATCAAGGAACGAGGGTGCGGGGTTGCCCTATCCTACCGACGGAGACCGTGCGGTCCAAGGTTCAGGCCGTCGAGCAGCGAATTAAGAGTGCTGTCAACCCCATCGCCGAGCAGGCCGCTAACAACCACGCCTCCAGAGCCGCCGATGCCCAGTCCATTGAGAAGTTTGGTGAGTCCAACAACCAGAGGTTCTCCAGCGCCGGCACTGGGGAAGAGACCGTCGGATGGGCCACTGACACCGCCAGACGAGGATGCGGGCTGAGCCTCGGTGTATTGTTGCAGAGCGAGGGCGACGTCGACGATCTTGACAATATCGCGGTACGTAGCTTGAAGGCCGAGTTCGGATAGGCAGCCACACTGGTCAAACGCGTGAAGAGATGCGAGACTAACACCAACCAGCTGGTCGACGCCATAAACCAACTGGACGTAAGTCTGAGCTGAAAGAAGAGAAATCGAGGCGTTCACGACGCTGTCGACGAGGCCAGAGTTGATGATTGAATGACCAGAGCCTGCAGAAGGAAGTGACCCTGATTCGGAGTTGAGGTCGAGTATAAGGTCGACGAGCGTGTCGAGTTGGGTGAGGAGAGAGGTTGTATTCGCATTTGTGGTAAGTTGGCGCCTACGGAAATTGTTGGGACCAAGACTAAGACTGTTGAGGAGATTGTTGAGGGAGTTGTCCAAATCATTTCCCAGCAAACCGGCTACAACGATGCCAGAGTGAGGGCCAAGAAGCCCACCGAGCAAGTCGCTCAGTCCAACGATGAGCGCCGAGCCGTCAGATGTCGACGGTATCGAACAAGCTGAACAAGACGAAGGCGACGATGCAGCCGGAGGGAGGTGCGATACTACAGAGGTGACAGAGTGAGCAGTGCTGTATGCGCCGGAGCTGCTGACAGTGTTGGAGCCACTGCCTGAGCCTGGACTTGTAACGACGGGATTATGCCCGCAGAAGTCTTGCAGGTCCAGCAGGACACGGATCAGGACATCGAGCTCCTGCACCATGTTCGTCAACCCAAGGTCGTCCGCACAGCCGCAGGTACCCAGCATCGAACCAAGGAGCGAACTTGTGTCAAGAAGGGAGCCAAGACCTGCAACAAGGGAGTCAACAGTAGAGGATGTCACAAGGCTGCCCGTAGCGTCGTAGATGTCGTTCAAAAGGGCAGGAACGATGTCAGAAGTAGATGGGGTGCCGGGCGTTGCAGGTAGTGTCGAGGGTAGAGAGGTAGGGCAGGCAGCATTCAGGTTAAGGACATGCTCGACGACAATGAGAAGTTGAGAGACCACGTCGGGATTGACGTTGGAGGTAGCAGTTGCGCTTGGAGAGGCTGAGTGCGTTGAGCGCTTCAGAATTCGGACTACCTTGGTCGGCGCGGATTGAGCGGGGTCGCGGATGCATTGGTCCAGGGTAGCGCTTGGGATCCAACCATCATTGCAGGTATGGACGACGCAGCGGCTTTCCAAACACCCGGCACTCTTCGCATTGGGAATGGCGGAGCAATCCTGACCTGTCGTGCGCCGGACGGGCTCCGACTCGAAGAAGGGATGGGGAGCCATACAACCGCCACCTGCAGGTAGAGTGAGCGAGGCGGTGATGGAATGGAGGATTGGTCACGTACAACTGTCCTTGGTCGTCTCAGTGTCCACACATTCAAAGGCCATCGAGTTTTCTCGACCACTGACACCGCAGACCTCTGCATTACTTCCGCAGGCTGCCTTCGCTTGGGCCAAAGTAACGATGGCGGCCCGGGGTTGTAATGTCCTGGGAACAGCGGAAGGGCAGCCCTGTTTGAAGGAGCGATTAGCTGGCCAGTCTCTACGGAGAAGCAAAGAAGATAGCGAAGTTTCGAACAGAAGCCAACGCAGCGCATATATGCGCAAAGAGAGAAAGTCGACCTACGTGGCGGAACAAGCCGCAAACACCGTTACACGATGTGTAGGGTGGAGGGCAGACGCAAGTGTTACCGTCGCGAATATAACCTTCATCACAGCCCCAATGGCAAGGATCATTGTTGTTGCAAGTGTGGTGCGCATGCGGGGGGAACGTGCATTGGTGCGCATCTGGCGACGTGTTGATCTGAGCAGGGGTCTTAGCATTTAATCAGCGTTGACGAGTATAGACTCAACTCACCAGGGCAGTGATAAGTGCGCGAACAGGGTCCTTTCCGAGCAGGCCAACGACGGCTTGGATGTCGGCGTTAGTGTCCAAGTAGATGTCGAGGTCCTAAAGCCGCAAAATAAGCGCATATATGCAGCAATACTTGCAGAGGCCGACCTTGAGACACAAGCAAAGCTGAATATCGGGATTGATATCGAGAGGGCCGAGCAGAGATTCGAGGCCGAGCAACTGAGTGGCATTAGCAAGGACGTCTAGGCTTACATTGACGCATACATCGAGGAGATCTCGAACCACGCGGTATTGACGAGAGGCCACTAGCTGCTTAGCCGACCCATGCTGGTAGTCGTGGCGAGAGGGGAACTGCGGGGAAAGAGATGCGACAAGGGTAGGGAAGAGAGCGAGGAGAGAAAGAGAGGAAAGAAAGAGTGTGGAGATTGGGAGACGCATGGCTGCGACGCTGAGCGAAGCAGCGAGAGAGGGTCAACGAATGTGCGAGGAGGTGGTGGTGGTCGAGGGACAAGATGGAGGAAGAGAAAAATCGAAGAGGCAGGGTTTATATACCGTCCCAAGAAGGTTTTCTCCTCGGAATTCTGGGAAATATTGACATGCCCGGCCCCACAATTTGCGATATATTTGGCGATTGTCCTTCCAAAAGAAGTCAACAGCCAATTTCTATGCGGCAGGAATCACCCTAGAACTATGTCATCATTGACATGTCGCATTCTGTGGATATCCGAATACCGTGTTTTCTGAGATCAGGCGGAGGAAACAACTTCCGAGACGCCTCTTATTCGAATATTCGCGGTCGGGAAGAAAAACCGTAGATTGCCTGCAGAAAGACATCAAGTTCCGACCATGTCATCATCGACATCGATTGCGGCGTTGGCCTTCCCCGGAACACCACCTGCAGCCGCCGACGACACCGATCCAAACATGTCGCCGTCGCCGTTCTGTGGCGAGATCGCGTCGGCACCCGTTAGAGCGCCTTCAACGTTGAACTCGTCGTCCTCGTCGCTGTTGGCCTCCTCATCACCCTCACCCTCACCCTCACTCGCAGACCCCATGTCTTCATCCTCCGCCACGTCTCCAGGGACATTGTCGGGCGTCCTGCCCAGCCTCGGGTCCCAGTCAAGCTCCTCCGGTTCCTCCACCTCGACCTCGACCCGCTGCTTCCAGTCGAACTTCTCCCTTAGCATCGTGACCGCCCGCACCGCGCGTTCGACTCGCCGATCGTGTGCCTCGCGTATTTCCGCGCATTCCTTCAGCACGTCCTCGTACTCTGGCTTGCGAGGCGCACCAAACCCGCCTGGAGGGGCTGGCGGGGGCGAGATGCCCAGCACCCCGAGCGAGCCCCGTGTGCTCATGTGTTCCGCCAACCTCCGCACGGTGTCGTTCTCCATCCTCAGCACGTCCGTCGTCTGCTGATTCCGTAACAACGGTGCGACCTCTCCGTCCAGCTGCTGGTCTGTCATGCCCATGCTGGGATGCAACGCGATGCGCTCGTACATGTTCTGCGGGGGTGCTCTGGACGAGGGGCCGGCCTGCTGCACACGCTGAACGAGGGCAGTAGAGAAGTTGTGCGTCTGTGAGAGCAGGATGTTGTATTTCGAGAGGATGTCTGGCCATGCAGGCATAGCACTGGGATGCCCGCCTGCCTCGACGGTCCTCTGGAGAGCGATAATGGAGTCGATGATTTGCGTCGCTTTGAATTTCAGAGACTCTAACTGAGGAATCGGCAACGCTGGTGTTGGAAGAACAGGAGGTGGTGGATGGGGTTTAAACGGAGTAGTCATAGTGGAGAGCTGAGAGACGTTATGGATAGTTGTGCAACGTCGATTGGGGAGTAGTGGAACCCACTGGCAGGGCTGTTGGACGCTTTCACCGTGTTGTTGCAGGAGTTTCTAGTAAACACGTAGCGTGATCACGTATCAAAAAGATTGAAAAACTATTGTACTCACTGGAGTCTGGATGAGAGACTGTCTAACGTTGACTCGCGTTGACCAAGCCCACGCTTAAAGGCAACACCTACAGCTTATGTAAGTAATCCGGACCGGACCGCCTTCCCGATGACTGGTCACCGGTCCACCGGTCAACCGTGACTTGGAAGTTCATGAAATTCAACCGAGGAACCGGGGTTTGCGACTATCCACGCGTTGTCTTGCTAGAAAATACGGTAGATCCTACATAGAACCATTGCTTGGCCTTAATGACTGTTTAGGCAACCCTATGCCTTATTCTGGAACTAGAACGGGAACACCCTCGTCGGCTTATTTATTGCCTCCGCGATATTAATTTGGCCTATCCCACATTCCCTACTGGATGAAAATCGACCAGTGAATCAAAATCTGACGACTGCTTCCCCTAGAAAGACAGCAAAATCCGATTTATTTAAACAATACAGCTACGACGAGCATGACGACAAGAAAGCATTATGATAGTAGTGAGCAAGTGAGAGCGTGAAAGCGTGGTGATATGAATAGCTAGAGTTTAGTATAAGACCTGTTGCAATGCGAGAGCGGCGAGTAAAGCAAGAGCGTGAAACAGCGAGAACAGTGAGAGCGACAGCAGAGCTAGCGAGGCGGTGCATATGGCATGTTTGAAGCGCGTAAGTGAGCTTGATAGGCAGGCGGAGATTCCAAGAGCGGGTCCGGATGGTTGTCAATGGAATAGATAGGCGAGCTTATCTGGGAAGAGGATTGTGAGTTCGAGGCAGCGTGATGCGTGGCGGGGGAGAGGGCATATGATAGCGCGGGGGGGTTTGTCGGCGATCCATTCCTCGAGGTGGATTTGGGTTGTGTATTATCGAAAAGACCTAGTGGGATTTTTATATCGTGGTTTGACAGGGAACTGGTTGCGGAAGCTGCTGAGGAGACAATGGGCAGGGGTTCTACCCAAAACGGGCGAGGAACTTAATGCAATGAATTAATGGATTAACATGTGGAGACACAGAGCGACAACTGACCTTCAGAGGATACAGTCTCGTCAGCTAGAGCGGTGGCATCTCTATGCCGACGCCGCCGACGAAGAAGAATTACAAGCGTAATCCCTAGTATAGCGAGAAGGACAACAGCGCAACAGGCCCCGCCTACGATGAGCGCGAGGTTTGTTTTCTTTGCTTCAACTCCTGTGTTGCTCGCAGTCGGGTTTGCGCTGCTCGAGGTGTCCGTGATACTTGTCGGATTTCCCGGAGATGATGATACAGTAGCCAAAATAGTTTGTATGAATGTCGAGACGCTCGGTGCTGACAACAACTGTGTTCATAAATCCAGACTTTCGAGGATAAATAGCGACTTACAAGACACTGGTTGTGGGTTACTTGACGAGGTTATAGTGTTGGTGCCGGGAAGTGCGACTACTGATGTTGAGTCAGCGACGATGCTCGTCACTACCGAGGTGACGATGGGGATTGAAACAGGGTCTTGTGGGCTAAGCATAAATCAGGAGGCAGAATTAACGGGATGGAAGCAACACTGACGTACGCCGGTGAATCAACCCTTGAGGCATGGCTATCTGTTGGGTCGTAGTCGACGCGATCGACGCGAAGGTACATATTGGGACCCGCATGAGTAATCGTCAAGAGGTGGTTTCCCATTGGTAGTGGCCCAGAGTCCCAGAATATCTTCTCAAATTGTACCGGCGGAGTAGATTCATGCGACACGAAAGTCGGTGGTCCATCGTCGATCGTGAAGTTAGCCGATACTGGCTGGCCGTTGCCTGTGGGTATCGTGCAAATGACCGCAATAATTGATCCTACGTGACAGCATAAGACGTCTCGCCAGAGATTTCGAAATTCGAGTGGCTCACCAGTAAATCTGACCCTAGCAAAGGCTCCCGTCTTGTCCGTAGAATGCATTGTTCCCGTCCACTGCCCATCCTTCGTGATAAGCTCCCATCCGGGTGAATAGATAAAAGCGGGGTCGTTGTCGTCGATAGATGCAGGATAAATAGACATGGTTGAAGGATGCCGGCCTCTCAGCGTATGGTGTTAGAATAAAATGAGCGTCGTCGTGAAAACAAAAAAAGAGAGAAAATGAAGGAAAGAGGAAAAAGGGAGAGGCAGGAACAGTCGCTCTAACAAACAATGTCCACCTTTTCTACCGTTCGCTTGAGCTGTCAGGCACATTTCGTAAGTGGCGTATTTTCACGCCTGCTCCAGGGATCCGTGCAGGCTTGAAAACAACGTAACTACGTTGCTAGCTCTGTGTTCAAGACACGCCCGTCACGACAATTGGGAGCCCCGGTGCCCCCGGAAGCTGGTGCAGACAAGGGCGAGCAGGCGTGCGTCGGCGTTTATCGAGAAGACTGTCCGCAGCAGCTGCAGGTTGTATACGTACGACAAGAAGCATCCATGCTTTTCATTTCGTAAGTAACGTTGAACAGAGTACCGTATTGCGGGCAAATCTCGGCTGCCCAAAAAGGAACAAGGGCTGTGGAGTGTCCGCATCGGAAACGTGACAAGTTGTACTAGTGAGATTGTCGTTCTCGAACAAAGAATTGAAGAGAGGCAGGGCTCGAGGCTGCAGTGCAAGCAGCTCAGCGTCGCAGTCAGAGAGAGTCAGAGACGCAGACGCGGTGACGAGTCTCCGTCGATCATCACGTGGTGTAGCAGACTTTGTTGCCATTTTGGGTTATGCGATCACCATGTATGGCGGAGGTCAAGTTCCTTGATCAGAAACGTCGGAAGTTCAACCTGAGTGTCATGACGGAGGAGAAATGATGACGGAGCTCGAACACATTACGACGCCAGAGCTATGAGTGATTCTCAGTAGGGGGGTTTACCTTTTTCAAAGTTTTTGTGAAGCTTGAACCATTTGAAAGCATTTTTGAGCGTTGTGGTGGAGAATATCCTTTCAGGAAGCGTCGGAAGAGGCACGTGAACGTAAATATGGGGCCTCGCAAACATTGTAAGGTTACGGTAAGACCAATGGCAATGATTGCCGTCCCTGTGATAACTCTTCCCCCCGGGGTCAAGGCATCCTCAACAAGGAAGTATATAAACAATGGTCACTGAGATAAAAGGCCAAATTATAGGAACTTTACCAGTACTAGGTGATCTTATGCTTGAAACCGCAACGATTACTGCAAGCCAGACCGCCTCTCATAGTAGGCCGGCGGCGCTTCCCTGACAGCCGCATCTGTGGAAGGGTCGTCATTCCATCCGGCCTTTTCATTGGCTTGGGAATATAGCTGGCAATGTGTGTCTGCACAGTAAGCCAGGCGAGTGAAAGAGGCTGATGAAGATTCGGTGATGAGGGCGGTCTGGGATGTTGTACTCTCTGAGATGGATGGAGGAGCACTGGGTCGGCTGTCGACAACAGAGGATGACCCGATGATAGACTGGAAATGTTCGCTGGTCTGAGGAGCTAGGAAAAATGGAGTTGGTATGGTGCTCATGTATGCCGGCCGGTCTGTAATGGATATGTTGTAGTGGAAGCCAATAATTGGCAAAGAAGCTTACGTCGAGGCGAATCAATGTGGTCACTTGACTCGTGAAGGTGGGAGCGCTTTCGACGGCACCGTAAAATTGAAAAGAGTAGAATCGCAGCGATGACCAAAAACAGGATTCCTCCAAGAATGCCACCGATGATTGCGGCAGTCGGCGTTCCGGAAGTTGATGCAGCTTCAATAGTAGTGTTGTCGCTCTTCGAAGTGAACCCTGGCGGATTGATAGCCGGCGTCGAACGTGAAGCTGGGGTCGAAGGTGTTGGATCTATACCAGTGGTGGTCGAATTCGAATGGCCTTGGGCAGGAGCGGTAGGATCAAGAGGAACTAGGAAGGGCGGCTTATTTAAGCTAAACGCTGAGTCGCGTATTGAGAGCGAAACTCACCGGATTGGGACGAGGACGGTACATTGGCGCTAGAAGAGCGATCGGAACTGGCGGTGTCCTGTGTAAGCTGCGTGGATGCAGAGGTAAGTACTACAACAGATGTCGTTGTTGTAGGAGCAGCAGCAGGCGGTGGCGCGGGCCTATTGAATGTCAATAGAAAATATTCACTTGAGGAAAATGGCGTACGCTTTTGGAGCATGACTGTCCGTCGGGTCATAGTCAATACGGTCGAATCGTAAATAAGTTTCTCCTCCAGTGTTCGTCATGACCAGGAGGTGAGACCCAAATGGTAACGAGTCGGCTGTGAAAAGCTGGTAATTCCATTGGACCGGACCGGTCGTTTGACGAGAAACAGTCACAGGTGGGCCTCCGTCGATACTAATGGATGCCATGCTGTGCTGCGAACTGCTGCCAGTAGGGATCGTGCAAATGACGGCGACCGCCGAGCCTGAGAGAGGTTCAGCACAAAATCTGTTGCTACGTGAAGTATTAGGGAAAAAAAACACCTCTGAATCTCACTCTCATAGTTGAGCCGACCACAGATGTTGAATGCATAGTTCCGGTCCAAGAACCGTCCTCCGAGACAAGCACCCAGCCATTCGAGTACAAAACCGCTGCGTCGTTGTCGTCTATTGATGCTTCATAGACCGACATAGGATTCTACAGAATAATGAGAGTGATGGGAAACGGATGTGTGAGACCTCTATGGGAGAAAGTGAGAAAGGGAGGAGGAGACAAAGCAGAAATCTGAAGCTTCAGCAGGGTTGATATGGCCTGACTGATTCAGGGTAACTTCAGCGCCGGAAGGAAGATGTCGTGATGGAGCTTCAGGTCTCAGGACCTAGTATCTATCTTTGATTTCCTCTCTTCTCACCACGAGTCTGATGCGACTTGACTTTCGCAACTTCTGCAATTCCGGACCCCAGCAAAGTTGGACTTACTCTCGAACGGGTAGTTGTTCTTTGATTAGAGTTCAGAGACCCGGTCGCGCGAGTTTCATTGCAAGTTTTACTGTGGTAGATGTGGTGAAGAGAGGGCTTGGCCTCAAGCGATCGTCGAAGTTGTCCATAACAAGGAGTGCTGAAAGTAAGAGTAGAGGGCAAATGCCAAGTTCGTCGTCCAATAACCTGTGGGAAAGTATTACCTTCTTCGGTGAGCATCCCAAGCTCAGATCCAACGAGCCTAATCAGCAAAGTTGGACTCGATACATATTGATGAACGGAAAGGAATGTGCGTGGATACAGGAAGAGAATGTACGTTACTTGACGGATGCCTACGCCGACCCACCGCCATGGTACGCTGGAGGAGCCTCGTGGTACGTTAGTTGTGGGTAGGCACTTGCGCTCATCCCCTTTCTGAGAGGCGTAAGAGGCGCATGGTCTGAACGAGTAGGAGAGATATTATGTGTAGATGAAGATATGTCTATGAGAGCCGCTTGGGATGTCGAATGTCCCGAGACTGAGGCTGAAACCTGGCTGCTGCCGATGGACCAGCGCCGGCCAAGTCCTCGATCTCCCTTTTCATCCGTGATGGGCATGTGCAGGTGACGCGTCGAAGGTCTGCTAAAGGACTCTACCGATGGCTGAGTGAGAAGTGGATATAGCACAAAAGGGGTAGCGGTGGTGACGACTTCGATCTCTGGTGCTATTAGTCCCAGGAGATATTATCAGATTTTTCCGAGACGGAATCCGGAGGAAAACACACTTACATCTATGGGGGTAAGATTCCTGGGTCAGATCCATGTCTTGGAGGCGGCGCGATCGCTCCTTCTGACGGCGACGAAGAAAATATGCGATGATGCCCAAAATAACGAGAGTCAAAAGACCACCAAGAACACCTCCGACAATAGCTACCGTGGAAGGCGATGAGTGGGACCCAGCACCCACAATGTCGTTAGCTGTAATCGCTGTCGCTGTCGGAGAGCTTGTAATCGAGTTCTCGTATGCGCTGTCAGTTGTACTGGTACTAGGCACAACATCGGAGGTGGCAGATATATTCTGTGCCAAAAGACCAATTGAACCTAAGGAGTGTCATGATCAATTTTCACTGATGGATAGATGATACACGCGACGCCGCTCACCAGGAAGAGAAATCGTTGAGGAGATGGTGTGCGCGGGGGTGTTTCTAGCTACAGGCGAGGCTGTAACGACTACAACAGATGTAGCTGGCGGAGGTGGAGCTTGAGTAGACGACCTAATTGCGAACGGTCATCCTAAGCGCCATCAAAGCACAAGGAAATTGCTCACGTCTTAGGAGAATACCTGTCCGTGGGATCGTAGTCAACACGATCCACCCTTAGGTAGTTCTCGTTCCCGGTGTTGGTCATGACCAGAAGGTGGGACCCATACGGGAGCGATTCGGCGGTGAAGAGCCGATAATTCCACTGGACTGGAGGAGTGCATGTGGCCGATACATTGACAGGCAGACCTCCGTCGATGCTGACGGACGCGAGAACGCGCTCGCCCTGCGAGCCTGTGGGTATGGTACATATAATGGAGACGGCCGAACCTATGAGAACCACTCAGCCATCTGTGGTTAGACATTTAAGGAACATTAAAGGGTACCGACCTGTGAATCGAATCCTTACATATGAGCCAATTCTGGCCGTCTGGTGCATCGATCCAGTCCAGCTACCGTCCTGGGTCATAACATTCCACCCATCGGAATATATGACTGCCGAGGAATCATTGTCGTCCAGGAATGCCTCGTAGAACGACATTATTGCGCAGAGGGGCGTTTTAAGCCTTATAAACGAAGGGAAGGCTCACTCGAAGGTAGGCTGGGAGCGGAAGAGGAGGAATCGAAAGAAAGAGATGGGGTCGGCATATTTTTTAGCTAGTAGATAGTGGGTCCACACTCCTGCACACACCCACAATCGACAAAGGCGACGGGCGCATTGATTGGCATCAGAATGCGCCGATGAATGTTGCGTGCGAGTTACTCCTGTGTGCACACATTGTTGGCTTGGGAGTTGAAACCCGTGTGCAACAACATGAACTGAAAATTCCCCGCGCTCATTCTACGAGAGGACGACTTCTCGAAGGGTAGACGCGGTGGTTAACAGAGGTCTGAAATGCCGTAGTCCTGCAAAGAGGATTGATTCAAAAGTAAGGTCGACGAGAAAGGCCTGCGGTCTTATCGATCTCCCGTTATCACCGCACTCCGCCATTCTTGATGTCAGGCAGAAGTGATAGCGGGCTTGGTCGGGATATAAGGTAGAAAGGAAATTAAAAGCGCATTTCGTTCGATAAAGCGACGTAGCGAGATATGAGGCGGTCCTTAGTTACAGAGTACATGTAAGTAACTAATGCACACTCGATTGAAAGCGAGAAAACGAACGTGGAGGGAAAAGAACGTATTTGATACGACTAATAAGCAGGAGAGCTAGCGAAGTATGCCGGCGGGGCCTCCTGCGATACAAGACCTGCTCTAGAAAGACGGGCAGCCAACATCTCTTTTTCGGTCCGTCGCACAGGAGACAGCAATGCTGTTTGCGAGCTCAAGCCACCTTCCGACCTAGTCGGCGTCGACATCTGGGGGTATCCTTCCTCGTATGAACCAAAATGCTGTTGCGAGGAGTCAGGCGTGTTGTAACCGAGGGCCAGGTCGTAGGGGGTAGGAACGGTGCGCCTCTGAGTTGTTTCAACTGTAGGAATAACATGAGATATGTCGAAAAAAGGAGTAAATGACTTGCCGGTAGGAAAGTCGGGGCCGGATCCTGCTTGTCTCGCAGCCGCTTTTCGACGTCGACGACGACAGAGGAAGAAGATAAGGCCAGCGACGAGGACCAGGAAGAGTAGACCGCCAAGAACGCCGCCGAGGATTGCGGCCAGTGGAGATTCCGAAGACTGGCTGGCACCGGAGGTATCATTGTCCGAGTTGATTGAGCCCAAGGAGGTTTGCTGAGAGGAAGAGGCGGTCAACGGCGGTATGCTCTCAGTTGAGAATGAGCCACCAGGCGATCCAGACAGGATCATCGAATCAGTGACTACACTTCCTTGAAGTGCAGAAGCTGCAGAGAACAATTAGTGTCGACTCTGGCCTTTGTGCGTATTCAGTCCAACGACTTGCCTTGGCTTGAGGTCGAGGATTGGCCAACTCCGCCACCATTTCGTGTTGTTGAAGATCCGGGAAGTACAACAACAGAGGTCGCGGTTGTCGTTACGGCAGCTGGGGCTTGGGGAGTGGTCGTCGGCCTGCAAAAGGTTCATATCCTGCGCTGAATATACGGAGCTCGGCGACTCACGTCCTCGGGGCGTGGCTATCCGTAGGGTCGTAATCAATGCGGTCCAGCCGAAGATATGCTTCATTTCCTGCGTTCGTGATGACGAGGAGATGGGAGGCAAATGGAAGGGAGTCGGCCTTAAAGAACTCATAGTTCCACTGGACGGGAGGCGTCGTCAATGCCGACACAAGAACAGGATCCCCGCCGTCGAGGCTGACGGTTGCCATACTCCTTTGCCCTTCACCACCAGTTGGAATCGTACAGATAACGGCGACTGCAGAACCTGAGATCGTGAATGTCGTAAAAATCGCGTATTCTTGGATCAGAAAGAAAGCGCCTACCTCTGAAGCGAATCCTAACGGTGGAGCCAATTATAGACGTGGAGTGCATTGTCCCCCTCCATGTTCCATCCTCCGTCACTGGCACCCAGCCGTTGGAATACAGAACTGTGGTGTCACTGTCGTCTATCGAAGCCTCATACACCGACATGAGGCCCAGATAATTGTTGGCCCAGGTTTCAAAAGAGTGGAAGCGTCGAAGGACGTAGCGGTGGACGAAAGAGCAACAGAAAAGAAGGGAACCAACCATTGACAGAGCGCTCATGAAGGGTCGTCGGTCAGGCCTCAGGGTCGACATCCTGGGCAACTCGGATCCGGATGATAGAGGCAATTCAGAAAACTCTCGGCCACATACATATAAGCTCTGCACACATTTTTACTCCTCGGGCCTTCTTTCACTTTTCACTATCTTCAAGTCAAAATGATCCTGTTATGAATCAAACCCCACTATGTGACAGCGACGTTCAAAGGGGCCAGGTATTCTGAAGAGGGACAGCTTGTTAAGTTTGTGGCGGATGTCGATGAAACTCCGGAGGCTTTTGACAGGACGAATGAACTGTTGTCGGTTAGCAAAGATCCCCTCAGCCTATTATCACTCACCACGCCTACAGCCCACATGGAACCACTGAGCACGAGAACACCAGTGCGCTGATTTTCAGAGATTTTTAGTCCCATTGTGTCGGTGGTATGCACCTCCTTCAAGCAGCTCAAAGTCGGCTGCATGTCGTTGATCAAATCCGAAGTTTCAAGATTCTAAGAAGCCCTCCCAGAGAGAATATGGGCATTGCCAATGATCTAGTAGAGCAGCTGGACGTTGGTGAGCACAAGAAACCATTCCAGCCGTTACATAATTTGGAAGTAAATTCCCACAGTGACTCACTACTATCATTTTTATCTTTCGTCTTTGTCGCCATCCACATCGTCAGGACTAGCTAGGTGAACGACAAAACGCCGGGAGGACAATCAAGAGGTCCTGGTGCGTATACACAAACTGTGACCCCGCATGTGATGCTAAGTTCTAGGAAAATCAGGGCCTTTCCACGATGAATACCCACTCAAAAGTCTACTTCCGAGTTCGCAACCTTGGACATCTGCGTAGTTGAGAGGCCAAAACAGTACATTGACACCGCCAGAAGTTGAAGGTTTCAACTACGTAGAGAATTGCAATGGGTTTTGGGCTATTCGTTATTTATCCAGGTCATCTTAATCGATCTAACGTATCACGGCATGGGTGCTCATACGCACGTATTACGATTCACAGTGTCGCAGTTCTATTCCCATGAAACCGTGGAGCCGTGCGTGCTCTCCGCAGGAGCGTACATACGCGGCCACCCCTGTTTCCATCGGTATGAGCCCTCGGCCTGCCTTAGCCATGCGTACATGGCAACAAGTTCAACATAGTTCATTATGTTGTGCAAATCACCTCTTTCATTTCATCACGGCCTTGCGCGCAACGCCCGTTCTCTCTTCCTTTGGCCCTCGTATTTTTCGTCGAGGGACCTCCAGCTTTCAAAGGGTCTACACGGGTTCCTGGCAAACGTCCATCACCTGTCTGTCACTCGACAAGAAGACAAACAGGTAAACCACTCCGGGGCGATCGCACAACCCACAGTCGTACAGCTACAACCAACATTCCCCTCAAGTCCAGCATTATGTCATTGCAACCTATTTCTAAAGACACCGCCGAAGGCCGATGTATTGACGATTGCTAAATTTTCGCTCGGTGCTGAGTCCCTGTGTGCCTAATTAGAGCCAATGGTGCTGCATTCCAACCTCATATAAAACCGATGTTCATTACTCTCTCACAGGCGCAGAATATTTCTCTTCTCCTGGCCAGCAAGGTCACCACGCCGAGTCCATGCTTTCCGAGTCTCTGAACGTGAACCCCTACGTTCTTTTCGTTGTCGCGGTCATTGTCTTCGCTATCTACCAACGACCGCGATCACGCCTGCCTTTGCCTCCAGGGCCCAAGAAAGCGCCTTTCGTTGGCAATTACTTCCAACTGCCGACGTCTTTCGAATGGGAAACATACGCGAAATGGGGTGAACAATATGGTGAGCAAGCATCTCCATCGAATCAATCCCCATTCTTACACCCCCCTAGGCTCTGACCTAATTCACCTCGACGCTGCCGGTACTTCTATCATCATCGTGAATACGCACAAGGCTGCTGTTGAGCTATTCGAAAAACGCTCTGCTCTCTACTCCAGCCGGTGTGCCCTATCCACTCTTGCTCCGCCCCATGCTCACTTCTTTCCGTCTCGCAGAGTATGGTCTACGATGGTCTACGAGCTGTAAGCATCAGATCGATTTCGTTCATTCCCTCCTTCCCATGCTCGTCCTACGTACCTAAGCGCCTGACGGATAGCTGACGTCGTTTTGTTGCTTTCTCTCTCGGCTCTCCTCGATCATTTCCAACGACCGCAGCGTCGGATGGAGCTGGCTCTTTGGATTTATGGCGTACGGCGAGCCGTGGAGGGAGCGCAGGCGGCTCTTCCAGCAGCACTTCCACCCCAACGAGATCAAGATACACCAGCCGCGTGAGGTGGAATACACCCACAGGATGCTTCGCCGTCTGCTTGACTCCCCTGAAAGGTTCATGGAACACATCCGGCAGTAAGCCTATTTTTCTACTCTTATCGTTGCCTCTCACTTTCCCAGTCCCTCGATCTCGATATTTTCTCCTTCATTCGGACCGAGCCCACCTCCATCTCCGCTAACACGAGCTTTGGTCTATTATTAGCATGGCAGGGGCCATCACCCTTGCGCTTGCCTACGGCATCGAAATACACGACCTCGATGACCCCCATATTGAAATCGCCGAACAGGCAGTGGTTGGGCTTGCCGCATCCGCGGCACCCGGTGCATTCCTTGTCGACTCTATCCCCATCCTTAAGTATGTCCCAGCTTGGATGCCCGGTGCGGGCTTCCAGAAAAAAGCAAAGGAATGGAGCGAGTGGACGAGGAGGCTGCTCGAGGTCCCGTTTGCTGCCGCTCAGAAGGAGATTGTAAGTGGTCAATTGGTGTTTTGAGGGTTTGCTGACCTGAGGTATTGACGTTAGGCGGAGGGTACGGCGAAGCCGTCGTTCGTCTCGCTCTGCTTGAACAGTCTTGATGAGACCAGGGATGTCGAACATCAGACGAAATTAATCAAAGATACAGCAGGCAATTTCTTCGTCGGTACGATTCCTAATATTTTATGCTAGAAGGAATTCATCTTGATGTTATACAGGTGGCTCTGACACGACGGTCTCCGCTATCAACACCTTCATCCTCGCGATGACCTGTTACCCAGAGATACAACGAAGGGCTCAGGAAGAGATAGACTATGTTGTAGCTAAAGGCCAACTGCCTGACTTCGAAGACGAGCCCTCTCTTCCTTACCTCTCGGCCATTGTCAAGGAGGTCCTTCGGTACGCTTTCCTTGCGTTCTAGTAGCCTTCGAGAGGTTTAATTATCTCCCTGAAGCTGGCGAGCGATCACACCTCTAGCGATTCCGCACTATCTTGCTGAAGACGATGAGTACAATGGCTACTTCCTCCCAGCAGGTTCGATCGTGGCAGGGAACGCATGGGCAATTTTGCACGACAAAGAAGAGTACCCTGACCCACTCGAGTTCCGCCCCGAGAGGTTCTTGAAAAACGGGAAGCTAAGCAGGGACGTCAGGGAGCCAACAGTGGCCTTTGGTTTTGGGCGAAGGTAAGCGTTGCATTAAGCTGCGCATACATAGATCGAGGAAGTGCTGATTGGTTTGGCAGGATCTGCCCCGGGAGGCATATAGCCATTTCGACACTTTGGATCGCAGCTGCGTCGATCCTGACGGTTTACGATATCTCAATGGCCAAGGATGTCCACGGGGATCCGATTGTGCCCAATCAGGAGTACATCTCCTCTATGGTCATGTAAGTATCTGTTTTATTTGTCTGAAACTCTCCCTGACCAGTTTCCAGGCATCCTGCGCCCTTCAAGTGTTCTATTACACCTAGATCACGGGAAGCCGAACGGCTGATTCTTTCTCTTGAAGAGGGACCATCCGGTTCGTCCTGAATGACAGCTTACCTTGTATGCGGTAAGCATCTATAGGACTAATGCTAGAACTAGTACCGACGTCTGATCGTTTGCATGGCTGATTCCTTTCCTTCTCCGATAAGACAATTCGTATCTGAGTATGTACCTATTAACACCGGCTATGTAAAGTTCTTAATATTAGATAAATCTCTGGGTTGCTGCATTAGTCTACCCTTTACGATGACAAAATATGCTCACATGGCTTTGGAAACCATGTTTACAAGCCAGTCGAACTTCGAGGACTGATCGAGCGAGTACGAGGCGAGCGAGAAAGTACGAAGAGGAACCGCCTACTGTCGGTGACTACATATAGATTCCAGTGGCCCATATCCTCAATGCTCATGCTCATGTCCTCGAGTGCTGCATCAGATGCCACAATGTGCATAAAGGGAAGTTCCGAACAGTGATCGGCCCCTTCCCAATGCGACCAGCTCCGGGGGCAGTTGCCTTGTAAGATATCCGGCTTTCAAGAAAATATCTCGGGGAACGAGATATACCAATAAATTTACCAGCACACGCGGAACATCATAATGCAATCGCCGAAGCAGTTGTACTACCGCCACCAGCTTTTAATGTTTCACCTCGGCAACGGAGAGAGCTTTCTGCACTCCCAAATGCAGCCTACCCTCTTCCTCCCTCCATCTTGAGATTGATTCTTCGGTGTATGAGGACAAGGATGGAGTTCTTCCTAGAAATCAGCGAAACGGCCTGGGAATTTACTGCGTTCTTTGGGAAGAGGCTGAAGATTAGCGCGAAGACCACTTAAAAAAATATTCACTGTTTGAACTCATTTCTTCCGGTATAATCTGACGTACCTATCAGTATGCCTGTGTCCAGAGCCGACCACATAATTTTTTAGGCCATCAAACTCGTCGATTTGATTGTTGTTTTAAATGCTGAAAGATAAGGGACAGGCTCATTCATTAGTTTTGAATATCCACTGAAAGAGAGGAGTTTGGCTTTCCCTCACATACTGTAACATGGAGGCCGCGATATCGCACACAGCACTTCCTCCGTGCCCGAACCGGATAGGATTCAGATGACGATGGGAAGGACTCCTTTTTAGACAAAATTTCAGGTGAGAACTCACCCCTAACACATTATGGATTTTGGAAGAATAAGTGGCTCAGGAATGGCGCCCATTCTATGAAAACTCCACCGGCTAGTACTTATATCATGTACGACGAGCATGGGGTTGTGACTGTTCCCCACGATACGTTTACTTATTGGCGTACGTTTAGAAATTAAATCCATCCGACTGTCGTACGTGAAATATCGATAGATAATTGGTGGAGTATTTATCCCTTGTTTACTTATACCTGAATGAGCCAAGCGGGAGCAAGACGCGCCTCGGTCGGTCCCGATCAGGTGGACGCGTTGTTTGGCGATGCTTGGCACAGCCGTCGAGCGTTGCCAACACTTCGCGACCCTGGAGCCCAACCCAACATATTCCGCGTCTTCCAGCTCTCACGACGCAACCATGCTCATTCCACTTCTTCGCAACGCCCTTGGGCGGACAGCGCTCTTCCGGACAGCTCGTCCTGGTTCTGCCGCCGTGTCCCATTTGAGGACCGCGGTGTTATCACACGCTATGAATACCACCAAGATGTCGCTGCTGGCGCGTCGGACCTTCCTCACGACTGCGCACGTCGAGGAGCCCGCTGCGGCTGGTAAGAAGGCCACTTCGACGAAGGCCAAGTCGACTACCAAAGCAAAGGCAAAGGCGAAGGGAACGAAGGCAAAGGCAACCAAGAAGGCGACTAAGAAGAAAAAGGTTGCAGCGAAACCCAAACCCAAAAAGAGGGTCGTGAAGAGGAAGGTCGCTGCGAAAAAAGCTGTGAAGTGTACGTCTTCAATGCCGTTTGCCAGCTTCGTTGCCCCTTCGCTTCCGTAGACGCGCCTAACCGGGGGGGGGGAGGTCCCTGACTGTTTCTCGTGTTCGTTTTTGCAACCCAGACCGCGTCAGGGACTTGAAACCGCCGTTCAAGAGGCCTGCCGGTGCCTTCCCTGCCTTCGCCAGAGAGTGGTTCAGGACGCACGACGCAAAGGGTACCATCGTAACGCAAAATATGGCGGAAATCGCCGCGGCCTGGGGACGCCTCTCCCAAACCGAGAAGGATGTACGCCGCTCCCTCCTTCGTCGCTTACCTCGAACTCAAGCATACACAGGCGTACAAACCATCTCCCGAGTCCGTTGCAGAATATCTTAAGAAGAAAGAGGAGTGGTATCAGGCTCAGACTCTCGGCGTCAAGAAGGCCATCAAGAAACGCAGGCGGAGCAGACGAATCCCTCGCCCTCCTAATGCGTACTCCCAGTACGTGCACATTTCACCCGCTTCCCCGCCTTTTTCTTCTTACCTAGCTCTCTTCCCCCTTTGCTTTTAGATTCATCCGTGAGTTCTGGAAGGATAGGTCGCCTGAAGACAACATCATTCCGTTCGCGGAGAGGGGGAAGCAGCTGGCGGCAGAGTTCAATGCTCTTTCTGAGTCAGAGAAGGACGTGCGTCTCTTTTCTTGACTGTGCTCGTCGTTGGGCATTAACAGGTCTATCCTTTCATAGGCCCTCAGGGAACGCAGTGAGCGAGATTTCCACATTGCCCAAGCAGAGAAGGCTAGTGCTGCTGCCAGGGCGGCAGAGGCGGCGAAGGCGCAGGCGTAAATTTAGTCTGCAACAGAACGACATGACTCATGAACAACTGTCTTATTTTCTTCATGGTATTTCGCAGAGATTAGACCCGCCCGGGCGCTGTTTGTCTTTCTTCTTAGCCCAATGACAGACACCCATCGAAGTTTGAAACTTAAATCGATTGAACACCTTGCCTATTTTCTTTCATAATCCGATGTAATTAGTATACCTCTTGCTCAAATGCGCTATTTCGATTTCCCGTTTGAATCGACAGAGGCGATGTTAACTTGGTGTCCAATGGTCCATTGCTGAACAACGGGCTCCAGACAACCTTTCGGCCGTGCTGCACCCTCGTCTACAGATATAATGCAATAACAGTACCGATTTACTGATGATTTGGGAGTAAGATTTTAAGACTGACAGTACTGTGTACATAAACTTAGGACTTGACCTGAACGTTTCTGGTGGGCCTGGGACTTCGGCGCACCAAGGAGGTGCTTCCTCGTACGGGGGGTTGGGATCTTTCTTGAACTCGAAGACCATCAGAGGCTTCTTCGTTGTGATACCACGTCGTAACCCCAACTTAATCTTCTTGTTAAACGAGAGGACCAAAAGCTCGACGACGGCAGCCAGGATCGCGTAACGGATGGGATCTGGGTCCTTAGGATCTTCGATATCCTTCAGCACCCACGTAGGCTGGAGGTTGAAGAGATACCAGGTCTCCTCCATGACCTCGTTAATAGAGTTCGTGCAAAGCCACTCGTATAGCCTGTAAATGGCACGCAGAGGCGTATCGCGGTTGCGAAAGAGGCCCATTGAACGGAGGGGGGTGTAGTTGACGACTTGGGTTTTCTGCCTCACTATGTAGTCGTTGTCTTCAGCGATCAGTTCATGAGGGGATCGGGAGGGTGGGGCGCGGAGGTGCCACGGAAAAGGCCAGAGGAGCTCGACTCCACGGCGAAATGAGTGGGGCGTGCTGTGTAGGTGGTCGGTCAGCGCAAAAATTCCTCTCAAAGACGGAATCCATATACGCGGCAAGAAAGCTGAAAGGGCTCAAGAACTTCACCGACATATCCCTCCCCCAGCAAACAAAATAAAGACGAAGACGCTTGAGGTGAGACGGTGGAGGCAGATCCATAGCCGGCCAATAGGCGGCGATGGCAAGGGGTATGACTCCTGACTCGAAATACTCAACTATCAGGTTCAATCAGCTGCTGTCACTGATAAAACCATGTTGTGGGCGTAACGACCAAATATTCACACGAATGTCTCGGCGAAATGTCGGGATAAGTATGCACAGCAACCCTCCAAGCGAGTTGCAGCACATCTCTTGTCATACTCTTGAACTTCATTTTCAGGGTACTCAAGTCAGATGCTTTTGCTATTTCTGAGGTCGTAATAATAGGAGCACTTTCTCTGTTGGCTGGGGGGTTGAAGAATAATTCGCAAATAATTCGGCGACAGGCGACAAATAGAAACAAGCGCCCGTTGAAGCGAAAGGCCGCGCATCTAGGCACCCGCATGATTAGTCAATATACTCAAGATAAGCCTCCTTTATGCAAAATGACTAGCTATTTTCCCTAAGATTGGGCGCTTGTGTCTCATCATGAGAACGAGATATGGCTCGTGGTTCTTGGCAATGCGGTTGCTCACGCCTACTGGTGTAGCAATGACTCCTTTATCGATCTTTTCTTTATCGATTGGACCTACAGCATGATTTAAAAGACGGACGTGGACGGATGAACGAAACATCAAATCTTCTCATCTTATTGACCATGTCCTTCCTCAAGAAACTCAGAAAAGCCATCTCTCGCGATGCTATTCGCGGACAGCCTCCTGAGAAAAAGTTCCTCACTGAGCAGGATTTACATCAGGGTACGTTTGGTCTCCTTTTGAGACGTTTCCATGCCAAATCTCATGTCGTTAACAGGACTTCAGTATCTCGGAGATTATATCACTGATAAACGACAGCGTACGGGAATTCGGGCCCCTCTTCAGATCGTTGTCGCTGGCGGGGCGTGCTCTGTCTTAGTCCTTCGGAATCGCTCCACGACTAAGGATGTTGACTACTTCACCCACAACCCTGACGAGATTAGCCACGGGAAAAATTATGTCATTAAGAAGCCTTCCTTCCCGTCTAATTGGATCAACGCAGACATGATTGCCTATGTCAACAACCACGACGGATGCGAGACTTTATTTGACGACTCCTTGGCTCAAGGGGATATCATCTGCAACTTCAGTGGTTTGATTCTGTACGCCGCTGATTGGAAGTTTCAGTTGGTCAACAAAGCATCCAAAGCGCCTGATGAGAGATATCACATATCTGAACACTATAAGAGAGAGGCTAAAAAGCTCGAAATACCTTCGAACCATCCTCCTTTGGCTCCTAGCTTTCCGGCCTAGCACGGCGGCGACCTAATGATGCCATATCCCTATCCTTCTGGACCTTCATCTGCTCAGCTGTACACTGGTATAATCTACCCCCCTGGGTCTTCGTACCCTTCAGCCAGCCTGTCAGGATACCTCCCTGGGCAATACTACCCCATGGGACCATCAAACTATCCCGTTGGATCGTACTACCCCTCCACCAGACCGTAGAATTGTGCCCCTGGACCTCTCTACCCCTCCTCGGGCCCTGTCAATTATCTCCCAGGCGTGTACTACCCAAACGCAGGACCTCCAGAACCTCCAGCTGGGTCCTATCACTCAGGTGCAGGACCGTCTAGTCACCCTCAGGAAGCTACTATGACTCCTGAGCTTCAAGCCCGACTGCATGAAGAACTCGCAGAAGAAAAAAACCTAGATGATGCAGTGAATATCCTGAATCTTCTTCTTGTCAGATACAACAGGAATTCATTCACCATCCGCGAAATTCAGTCCTGGTATGCCTTCGGACGTTCCCTGGAGGTGGACGACTTGAAGATATTTAGGGATGCATGTATGAGCAAGTACGGCTCTATTGGAATTATCGTCGGATAAGAACCCAGGAATTTTTGATTTCCTGATAATCCTCAAGCTACTATATAACGCGAGAACGAGTGGAACGAGGACTATGTGTACTTTCATGTAAATCTTGTTGTGAATTTCAATAAGACATAACGATCAGTCAATCTCCAGCAGGCAGCTCGCGCTGAGGTCCGTTATTGCGTTTACCTGCAATGAGTTTGAATACCAAACTTTACACAGCAGCTCATGAATGGAACCCGAAGGATAAGCGCTAAGCGCCCAGGTCCCGGCAACGGCCGAAGTTCGTGGCAAAAGCCAAGCACCAAAGCAGACATGCTCTTGGGTGACCCACTGGTAATGAGAACATCCGAATCGTTGGTTGATAGTACTCTAATAGCAAGGCGCATCCCTCAACAATTTCACGCAGCTCAAAATTGTACTGGTCGCCCACTGCTGGTCCACCCTTCCCGTTTCTCCCTCCTTCACCTCCTTCAAGACAGCAAGGGCCAGGAAGAGGGTGTACCAAATTCTTTTTGTTCTCTGTCTCGGGAATGCTAAGATGGGCCCACCACCTCCAGCTTGGTATCCCTCCATAAGCGCTTCTTTTTCCTTCCCGCCGGAGGACATGAAGACGCTCTCCAGGAGCGGATCTCCCCAAATCGCATGTGCGAAATTGGGCAGGATGGTGACGATTGTGGCTGGTGTGGTAGAGGAAGGCAAAGTGATGTAAATGTCGGCAGGTGATCCCGTGAACCAGACAAGAGAAGGAACTTCGACGTCGTCAAAGAGATAGAACCCAATCGCGCGGGAGAGGAGGCGCCTAATTTCTTCGTGGGGTAGCGTGATCTCGTCGCCGCTGTCCGTCTCGAACTCGACCAGAAGCGTCTCCAAAAACAGGGTAAATGTTTCTTGCCAACTATAGGAGGGATCCCTCGGCTCTTCTTTCTCGATTAGTCCGTACCAATCATTCTGAACTCTGCTGTGCATTTGGCCTAGGAACCGTCCAATTTGGAGGTTCAAGAAAACGTTGTCCTTCTCATCCAAAAGACCCTTCGCCCTCGCTTGCGACAAGGACATTAGGTCCTGGGAGCGGATAGGAGTTGGATGAGAGATCAAGTAATGGTATGGAACGGACGGGAGAGAGAGCGAGGTGTCAAGCACGAGTAGCGGAATGGGTACATCGGTGTTCGAGCGGATGAGGGTCAGGATGTGGTGCGTGAGTGGCATGTTATTGGGACGCCAGTCCAACTGGGGCTCTGAGGAATTGGGAAGTGGTTGAGATATCGTGATGAAGGAAGAGCTAGGGAGATCCAGGGATTCAGGAGAAGATGTGAGGTCGATGCTGTACGTTTTCGCGTTGGACGTGTAGCTGTCATGCAAGGATAAGAGGCGCGTCTTTCTAAAGCATTTGTCTCCTGGTCTACCTGTAGCCGCTGTTTGGTATCTCGCTAATGGCTGCTACGATGGCTTGCCTAGCGTCTGGTAGATGCTTGCACACGGCGTCCTGTGCTTGCTCTTTTGTCAAGAGAAGGTCCCGTGTGTTGGCCATAGTCCAAGATCAGGGCTCTTAAACCTGGCACAGATAATGGTTCAGCTGTGTTCGTAATAGACAATAGCGGGACAATACGAAAACTTGATGAAGTTTGTGGAACGATTTCGTGGCGCAGCGAATCTGTGGCGTCCATCGTGAGTCTGATAAGATAATAGATGATCATCATTTTCACACGGATGTCATCAAACCGCCCCTGATCACTCCTTGTCTTCACATTTCTTTGTGCTTTCGACGCTTCTTGACCTTCTTTGCTTTGTGTATCCAACTACAGCTCTACTAGGCCTTTTCCTCAAGTAATATTGCACCAAGTACTTCTTGTCAACACAAGGGAACAATGGCCAACGGCCATCCGCAGTAAGCTTTTGTGTGCAAACCTCGTGTCTTTCCTGTCATGGAATCTCGCAACAAAAGGAGCAACACTGCAATAACACGGCTTATGGTGACTCAGGAATCTGTTCCTCCTCTCCGGATGAGAAACGAGAAGCCCGCATTGGTCTCTAACGGGCAGCTTCCTCGCGCCTCCGGCAGTTCTCAACTTCCCGAGAAAAAATATCTGTTCTTTAATCTCCATTTCTTGTGTTGGAGAACAAAGAACTTACCATGAGTCTCCAGGCGGCTTTCTTTAATGTTTCTGGACCGTCGTCTCGTTCCCTCCTTTCTGCTTTCCCCTGTCTACAGCCTACTGGAGGCCTTGCCGCCGAGACGGACGTTCAGCCACTTCCTCACGCCGTAATCGTTGGTGGCATGAAACTCTGCCTCCACCGCCTACCACATGTGTTGATCAAGTCGTGGTACAGCACTATGAGTCACTCGCACTTATATGGTCCGTTTGTTAAAACACATATCAGCCTCATGTTCGTTCTGGGCAGTGTCCCTTCCCAAGTCAGAACAGCTCAGTCCTGGGGAGATGCCCCTCTTTGAAGGGTTTAAAGCCGGCCAGTTGAGCCACCAATCGACATCCTCTAACCTACTCAGTTCAACCATCTCCTACACTTCGAGGAATTTATCCGAACTCCATGGCTTCTCCGTCACAGTCGACCTGCGGGCTATCTGAAGAGAAGAACCTGGTTGCCGACAGAGCAAGTGTGGCGCCGCCTGCCCCCGTTGTAAAACAGAATTTCGGAAGCCTGGTCGACTCTCTAGCTTCCCTTCGCGCTGTACCTGCCGGAGCCCTCTTCCAGGCGGCTCTCATGGGGCGAAACTGGGTGCTTGCCCATCTTTTCGCCCTCCTTCTGCCTGAACTCTCTTCCCTCGCCGCCGACTCGCCCACTTCCACACGATCCGACGCCACAGACGGGGACGACTCCTCGGTTGCGTCAGGAGGCTCACACCGTAGCGGCGAGGGAAGTAGACTCGACTCAAGCAGCTTGCTTCGGAAGCACAACTACCTCCTCTTGCTTGTACTATACATGGCGTTCACATGTGCAAATGACTTGGATCTCGGCAGTTTTCTCTGGGACCACATCTCTACTATTGCCACATTTACTGAGCGGGAACCTGCCTATGGTGAGCATGGTGTCGTTCTGACAAGATAAGCATTCACCCACTTGTGATTGTCTCGCTTGCTTCTACAGACTGGATGCTCACATGGATCTACTCGCATAAAGACTGGAGTGCGTAGCATTTCCTAACTCTCCTCTCCCTGCATCTTCTGATTACCAGCCGCAGTGAAAATCAGGAGCATGGGTATCAGCACCTCGGTCGGCGGAAACGCCAATCCTTCGTACTATGGCGAGGTCTCCGCTCTAACGTCTGAAGTTTCCCAGAGGATATATACACTGCCGACAGCGAATAAGACCTACTGCCTGAAGACAGACAATGGCAAGCGCCTGCATGTGACAAGGAGGGAGAAAGAGGCGAGGTGAGTCGGGTCCTGAGGGCCTTTTGTTTGAGGTCGTGTGGACTCGTATGCGGATTATTGAATTTGACTTTCTCCGGTATTCGTTTTGTGCAGTGGAGGTGTTCTAAGGAGGATGGAATGTGTCTTAGAGATACGGTAGGTGACTTTCTGCATTGTCTCGAGGTCGGCGAAAGATGGGTTGATCATCGTCTTGGTGGGTTTCACCTTTATCCACAGCCTCTTCACTCGCAACTCCGCCGACCTATTCGACCTAATCCAGAAGGCTCGCACAAGATATGTGGCATCGCAGAAGAACACGGTCAATGTTTACTATCCGGACAGGTGAGTTCGGCATCTGGTCGTCAGACTTTTGACTCAGACTTCGATGAGGAATAATCAATGGAAAGCCATGGCATCGCGCAGCAAGCGGCCCCTCTCTTCTGTTATTCTGGAGGATGAGGCCAAGGAGAAGATCTTGACCGACGTAAAAAGGTTTTTGGCTTCCCGCCAGTGGTACAATGACCGCGGAATACCATACAGGCGAGGATATCTCTTCGTACGCTCTTCATTTATCCACGATATCGTACTCCTCATTGACCAATTTGAACACCGTTTGGCGACACCAGCATGGTAAGCCAGGTACCGGCAAGACTTCTCTCATTCAAAGCCTCGCAGGCGCACTCGAGTTGCACGTGTACAACTTGCCACTGTCGCGGGAGGGAATGGACGACGGCGTCCTCATTGAACTCGTTAACGCTGTACCAGACAGGTCAATTCTGTTGTTGGAGGACATTGATGCAGCCTTTAGGCCGAGGGATGGACCGAAGCGAGACGCTTCGTCTTCGCTAGCTTCGAGTGAAAGCAAACAAGGCGGGTACGTTTCTTATCTCCACTTTTACCTTCCCCCATCACTCAACCCTGCTTTGAGAAATTCTAGGATCACGCTGAGTGGCCTCCTGAACGTCCTTGACGGCATTAGCGCAACCGAAGGACGTCTGCTGTTCACGACGACTAACCACTTCGGAGCCATCGACCCGGCTCTGAAACGTCGAGGACGCATTGACGTCGTCGTGGAGTTCCCGCTTGCCAGTGCTACGCAGGCCAGGGAAATATTCCGTGTGTTTTATCGGCCCCTGCGTAGTAGAACTGACGCGGCAGCTGGCGCGTTCAAGGCGGTCGAAGGGACAGAGTCGGACACGACGGTCGACGCTGGGGTAGGGATTGACGTCGTGCGTTTCTCCAGTGAAGTATCTCCTACCAGAGACATGCCTGTGAAACCCCATACTCCTCCCGCATCTCAAATCGGTGGCCAAGCGGAGCAGACCGAGATGAATGACGACGAGTTCGCTGCACTTGTCGATGTCTTTGCGCTGGACTTCCCGGAATATACCCTTGCACCGGCTGACATCCAGGGATACCTCCTGGAGCACAAAGACCATCCGAGGGAGGCCGCTGAAGGCTTCAAAGAGTGGATTCATGAGGAACTCCAGCGGAAGAGGCTTGATGCCTCGAGCGCAGACGCGAAGGGGAGTGGTGGAAGCGGATTGAATTCTTCTGGCGATGTTTGCAAAGACGTCCCGGAAAAGAGTGGCGATCCAGGTGATAAAGTGCATTGCTGAGGACCGACGAACAATAAGCCATCGCACTCCATTACGGCCAGATCGACGAGACGCTGGTCTTTTTTTTTCTTTGCTTGCCTTCCATGATGGACATCGGCATGAGAAGAGATTTCGTTATGACCCTAACCGATGTATCATTGTATGATATGTACACCGTGAATGGACTTTTGTTGCTCTCCAAACGTCACAGAAATGTCAAGCCGTTCGTCCTTGAGACGACGGATAAAAGACGCTCTATGCGCGCAGACGTGTGTTCGGCCTCATGACTCAAGGCTGTACGTGTTTTTCTCCAGCTAAAGGGAAATGTCGCGTCAAGGAACGGAGAACAGCTCCGAAAAGCACAAGGACACACCTCTGCCTCTAACTCCTTCCTCACTCGATACTCATGTTCCGCCTTGATGACGAGATGATGATCATCGAGGTCTTCTATGATAAAATTCTCTTTGTCGTTCAGTAGGAGCAAAATCTGCTTCACTGCTGGGTCACTATGGGGGGGAGTGAGCGGATGTGCCTCGGAAGTTGCGCTTAATGCCTGGTTACCAGGTGAAAAGAACGCCTAAAAATGCTCTATCCTTCTCATAACAAAGAAGAATAGTGCGACGCACGAACCTCTAATGGCCCTCATCTCGTCGGCGTTTCAACCCCTCGTCGCTGTTGGGGATCAAGGAGTGTGTCACACTATCTCACGTTCTTTCTCTTCCACCAACTAGTCCAGAGGCAGAGTCTAGATAATATTTCAACCTTTGCTGTGCGACGGATATTTCCCACCAACCCCAAATCCCAACTTTTTGTGTAACAGCCTGGTAGCAGCCCAATCCGTAAGAGCAGCTTCGTTCACCGGGAGGAATTTGGACTGGAACCATCGATGCAAGCCGGCCTGATCCAGTCTCAAGCCTCCAGACCGCCGCCGTTTCCCCTTATTTATGCAGAACTCGGCGTTAAGATTCCTACACCTTCGCCGTACAATCCGGTTGCATCGAATTCGCCATTCACAAGCTCTCCATCGAACAAGCAAGATGCCACTCCCCTCGCAAGTCCACGCCGACGTTCCGTAAGTCCTCCTGTTCGCTTCCTGAGTCCTTGGCACCTCGAATTCTGTCCATGCAACTATAAATTCCCCTCAATCACATCTTCTACACCCGCCTCTATTTTCTCCAAAACTCGCATCTAATTGTTCGCCCCGTGGAGCTAGGACAACCCCCGTCATCACCCAGAAGATCAAGCCAGTGGCGGTGGGCATGCCAGAGAGCATTATCAGCACTGGTCGGGTTAATCAGCGTGCGTAAACTCTTGCAAGGAGCGGGAACCGGGTCACGGATACATCAGAAACATTCACCGATACTTTTACCTCTCTTCCCATTACCCTACTTCTCCAGTCCTTCCGGACGTCCCCATGGACCCTATTGAACAATCTAAACGGCTCGCGGCATTCCAGGCAGTGGACAACCATGTCCTGCCGGAGCATAGGGTGAGCGTTGCGATCTTCGCTTTCGCGATCGGCGGCAGGGCTGAACTAATTTAGGTCATTGGAATTGGATCGGGTAGGTTACCTCCTTGCTCACCTTTGCATCGTCTAGTGTCTGAATAGGGTGGAATGCAGGATCTACGGTTCCGTATGTCGTGGAGAGGATCGTGCAGCAGGGTGCCGAGGTCAACAAGGGACGGGTGTTCATTCCAACTGGTGAGTCCTGGATCCGTGCCTGAGCCATTTCTCCTATTGACGGCCCTCGGTAGGTTTCCAGTCGAAACAGCTTATCGTGGACGCTGGACTGAACCTTGGAGATGTCGACCAATATCCGACGATTGATGTTACGCTGGATGGAGCAGACGAGTGCGTTACTTCGGCCGACGACGAGATTTCAGCAGCTGACTGTGACTGTCGTTTAGGGTGGACCATCAACTGAATTGCGTCAAAGGAGGAGGTGCATGCCATCTACGAGAGAAGGTGCTGGCGGAGGCTGCGAGGACATTCGTTCTCGTCGCAGATTATCGGAAGAATGTGCAGTACTTGGGTACCAATGTGCGTCCGTTCTTCCTGTCGTTTCCATATCTACGCTTACCGCTCTCCCACTCAGTTCGCGCAAGGTGTCCCCATTGAGGTTGTACCGTTCGCGTACGCCAAGGTTCTGCAAAATTTGCACCACATTCTGGGCTCTCCGAAGGCGACGTTACGGATGGCGATCAAGAAAGCTGGGCCGGTCGTCTCAGACAATGGAAACTTCATCATCGACGCGCCGTTTGAGAGGGAACATATGATAGACCCCTACGTGGTGCGTGTTTCCCCCTTCAAGAGCCTAAAGGACCTTGTTAACGTTGCGACTCGGTGTAGATCATGGCTCAAATAAAGATGCTAACCGGGGTGGTTGAGGTTGGCCTGTTCTGTAAGATGGCGAAGGCGGCATACTTTGGGAACCAGGTGCGCGACTTCAGTCATTTTCCCCTTCCGATATTAATTGGCATTCAGGACGGTTCTGTCACCATACGCTGGAAGGACGGCAAAGTGCAGGAGATTGCTGCTAAGAATATAGCTGCTGTTTGAAAAACATCAGATACCATTTCGGCTTTCTTGCATTATCTACTATCGCGTTATATCACCACTCTATCTGCTGCTCCAATCTGGCAAAATAAAATCAAGACGACGATACACACCAGGTGAGGGTTTCGACTCGGAAAGAGTGCGGTCACGTCACGTCATCATGTCCAACCCCTGTCTTGAAATTTGATTCTTGAATATTACCCCAAGTCACATATCTTTTGGTTCAGGAGCATCCATCCACAGCATACACGATTCATGGCTTTGGAATCACGAAAGATATTCCCGACACTAGCGAAATCCAGGTGCTGCCTGCCACCTCATGGACCTAGATTCGCCTGAAGGATCTACACTCATCGCGTACAAGGCATGTAAATTCGCATTCCCACCTTCCTCTGCTCACCATTATTCAGTTGGTCAACCCCGTCGCTGATTTTTCAGCCCGTCCGCTCGACGATATTGAGAGTGATCTTGGGGAGATACTTAAACAAGGATTTTCTAGAAAGCAAGGCTGTTAGATGCCCTCCCCATACCGAGTTATCGCGCGTTCAGGCAGATGAAAATCAGGGGAAAGTCCTCGTTTTATTTAGTGCGTCTTCGCCTTGTTCGACAAATCTGTGCCCAACCTTCGCTTTCCAGAGGGGCGGGTGAAAGCCGTGCATCGACTTCATTCACAAATAAAAGTCCAAGCGGGCTAAAGTCGAGATCCCTTGACTTTGAGGAACTCTCAGGATTCATCGATCAACCTCTTACTGTCGAGGAAAAGATCCAAGACCCCCTTCGCGTGTATCAGTCTCATTGTGGACCGTCTCCCTGACGTGTGTAGGGAGAAAGACGTTCAGACCTTATTCCGACTAGGCGATGATGTGGAGAACCCAACTACTCGGCGTCTCGTCACCACTGCTTTACAATCGCCAGAGCCTTACAGCAATACTGCGACTACATTTATCAGCTTCTGGGATGCGAATATGGCACAAGCAGACGCAACAGCAATCAACACACGGAAACTCGGCATATCAGACCCGATTACGGTTTCCTAATATTTGCTAAGTGTCCCTTCTGGGGCGAAGAGCAGGGCCCAGACAGCTCCCAAGACTGGACTTGCCGGTTTATTCGCCTGCTCCTTATATAGCTGGTGTGTTCTGCAACTTTCACGCATTCGGCTTTCCGATTCTTTCTATTGCATCGAGTCTGATATGACCCTTGTCGCCATTATACCCGCCCATTGCCTTATTTTATGTTTGTTTTCCTATAGATTGATTCAATTCAGGTGGCGCATCAAATACCTTTGTATCATCGCGATATTCGGTGGAGTAACGAAATGGCTCTTCATAGACTGGGCAGATGCCGCATCCCTACCTACCTTGGCTGAAGAATACTTTACACCTGAGAGCCATTCGCCAGCTATCAAGCATGATGGACATGGGGCAGAAGTTGATAATTGGGACGTCGATCTGCATGGCCAATATTTCCATGGGTTTGATGCAATTCGGGTGAGGGATCGGAAAGATTAACTGCACGAAGGACTCTTGACCTCATCAATAAGACTACATGACTGTTGTTCGAGCACTGTCCAGAGTTGTGTAAATGTAATGCTCTGCTGATTTGGATGTAAAGCCACTACAGTGCAAAATTGCATCTGCAAGTTGTCGAATTTGCCCGAAATATCCGTTGCTTCGGAGGGTCCAAGGTCCAAGTACCCTGGGTCATGTAGCGTGCACTGAGAGCTCTCCGCACTGTCGAGCTTGAACTCGGATAATTGCCTTTCGGAGATGTCGGACCCAGAGCTCCAAAGCATCCGAAGATGATCGAACCAACCATGACCGCGATATAAATTCTTGTCACAATGTCCCTTCATTTACGTCGATTAGAAGCCCAATTTCCTTGCCTCTCTTTCAAATCCCCCAACCATGGCAGGGAACACGGACGTTCTCAAAGTCTCAATCCTTGGAAAAGAGTCCATACACTGTGGATTTCATCTCATCCCATATATCGCCCGCACCGTTCTAAGCACCCTACCATCGTCGACCTACATCCTCATAACAGACACCAATGTAGCGAATTTCCATCTCAAGGCCTTCGAACAAGAATTCAAGGCCATTCTGGACAGCTCGCCTAGCAGTACCAAGGCGCGATTCCTTAGTCTGGTTATCTCACCTGGAGAGACCTCGAAAAGTAGGGAGGGCAAAGCTCACATCGAAGATTTCCTCCTCCTGAACAGGTGCACACGAGACAGCGTCGTTTTGGCGTTAGGCGGGGGCGTTATTGGGGATCTAGTTGGTTTCGTTGCTGCTACCTTGTACGTGTCTCCCGCATACGCGGTTCAGTATAGTCTGACTTAATCTCGCGATCGCAACAGCATGCGCGGGGTGCGTTTCGTGCAGATTCCTACTACGCTGCTGGCCATGGTCGATTCTAGCGTTGGCGGGAAGACGGCTATCGATACACCTCATGGGAAGAATCTCATCGGCGCGTTCTGGCAGCCCGAGTACATCTTCATCGATGCGGCGTTTCTCGAGACACTTCCCCCTCGCGAGTTCTCGAACGGTATGGCTGAAGTCGTAAAGGTAGCTAAAAACTACCCTGTGTAGCTCAAATGGAGTCTGACCATAAAGCCAGACCGCAGCGATATGGAACGAATCCGAGTTCATCTCACTCGAGTCCTGGTCCTCCGAAATCTTCGCTGCCATCCAAACGCCTTCCACTGAATTCGCAGGGCGCTCAAAGGCCTCACGTTCCTCAGCGCAAGAGCTCCTACTCTCCGTCATAGTGGGGTCGATCTCCGTCAAGGCGCATATTGTTACCATCGACGAACGCGAGACCGGACTAAGGAACCTCGTCAACTTTGGACACACCATCGGGCACGCAATCGAGGCCATCCTAACACCAACCATTCTCCATGGCGAGTGCGTCAGTGTTGGTATGATTTTGGAGGCGGAGGTAGCTCGGCAGATGGGTATCCTCTCGCAGGTCGCTGTGGGCCGCCTGACAAGATGCTTGAAGGCGTACAATCTACCCGTCGCCTTGTCGGATCCACGTATCTCTAACTTGCCTGCCTCCAGTCAGCTGACGGTCGACAGGCTGCTCGACATCATGCGCATTGACAAGAAGAATAGTGGTCCCGAGAAGAAGATCGTCATATTGAAGAAAATTGGCGAGACGTACGAGCCGAAAGCTACGGTTGTCAAAGATGCTGTCATTGCTAAGACGCTCGCGGAGGCGGCGCGAGTGATCCCCGGCATCCCGAAGAACGACCCAGTGAAGATGGCCACACCTGGATCAAAGAGCATCTCAAACCGTGCCTTGGTTCTAGCGGCTCTCGCGAAAGGCACCTGCAGGCTGAAGAATTTGTTGCATTCTGACGACACGCAGGTTATGATGGCGGCCATAAACGAACTTAAGGTAAGGCACTATTCGCACTCTCCGCGCATATATGCATTCATCATACACATCAGGGTGCCAAATTCTCTTGGGAAGATGGCGGAGAGACGTTGGTCGTCGAAGGTGGCGAAGGTTCGCTTACAGTACCCCCCAAGGGCAAAGAAATTTACCTAGGAAACGCTGGGACTGCTGCCCGTTTCTTGACCACCGTTTGTGTGCTCGTTCAGGCGACCCCTGGTGTTGATGAAGAATCCACCGTAATCACTGGTAACGCCCGCATGAAACAGCGTCCCATAGGTCCTCTCGTCACAGCATTGCATTCCAACGGGAGCAAAATCGACTATCTCGAGTCGCATGGGTGCCTGCCTCTCGCCATTGGACCACAAGGCCTCCAAGGCGGATTGGTCAAGCTAGCGGCAAGTGTTTCCAGCCAATATGTTTCCTCCATCCTCCTCTGCGCCCCGTATGCCACGAATCCAGTAACGCTCGAGCTTACTGGTGGCCAAGTCATCTCCCAGCCTTATATCGACATGACCATTGCGATGATGAAGACTTTTGGTATCAACGTCGTCCGGAGGGCAGACCCTGCCACAAAGAAGCTATTGGACGTGTACGACATCCCGAAGGGCGTCTACGTCAACCCAGCAGAATACAGCATCGAATCTGATGCCAGCAGTGCCACATACCCCCTAGCCATTGCTGCCATCACAGGTACCTCCTGTACGATTCAGAATATCGGTTCTGCGTCCCTGCAAGGAGATGCCAAGTTCGCGAAAGAGGTGTTGGAGAAGATGGGCTGTGATGTGGTTCAGACGGCTACGGAGACGACGGTGCGTGGGCCACCCATTAGTGGGCTCAAGGCGATCGAGGAGGTCGACATGGAGGAGATGACAGATGCGTTCTTGACCGCCACTGTTCTCGCTGCAGTAGCGAGGGGCAAGACCCGTATTCTGGGAATCGCAAATCAGAGAGTGAAAGAATGCAACAGAATCAAGGCAATGATCGATGAGTTGGGTGCGTGAAGAGGTTCCTTTCCCGAAGGTTTTGTTGCTTATCAGATTTGCCCTTCTCTTTTAGCTAAATTCGAGGTGGAGACCATCGAGCTTGATGACGGGCTGGAGATTATTGGCAAACCAATCCCGGAACTGAAGAATGGGGTTAGTGTGCACTGCTACGACGACCACCGTGTGGCCATGGCCTTCAGCGTTCTGAGCACTGTTATTGCCGGGACTATTATTGAGGAGAAGAGATGTGTCGAAAAGACATGGCCTAACTGGTGGGACGATCTGGAGAACAAGGTATGTTGAAGTCCAACCCCAGTTTTGCTGAAGTCGAACAGACGTGGTCTTCTCCAGATTGGGATCAGGGTCGAAGGTGTCGAATTGAGTGCCACAGCGACGGAATCTGCCAGCGGCGCCCGTACGCACCAAGCAGGTGCATCGGCCATTCTGATTGGCATGCGAGGAACAGGCAAGACCTTTGTTGGCAATATGGCAGCGGCAGCCCTCTCCTGGGTTTGTATCGACGCTGATACCTACTTCGAGGAGAAATACAAGATCGGCGTCCGCGAGTTCGTGCACCAGCAAGGATGGCAGGCGTTCCGTGACGCGGAGGTTGCCGTCCTCAAGGAACTCCTTCAGGAGAAATGTGAAGGCTATATCATCAGCCTTGGAGGCGGCATCGTCGAGACACCTGCCGCAAGGGACCTCCTGAGGGAGTACGCCGATAAGAAAGGCCCTGTCGTACACGTCGTGCGTCCTATCAGCGACATTATCGCTTACCTCGACTCGGAGTCTGCTCGTCCAGCCTATGGCGAACCCATCGCTGATGTCTTTCGCAGAAGAGAGCCCTGGTTCACCGAAAGCTCCAACTTCATCTTTGACAATCACTTTGGTGCTGACGCTTCGCCTACGGACAAGAGCGCTTTCAACGAAGTGTCAAGGTTCTTCAAGCACGTCACTGGCGGACAGCCGAATCTGGCTCGCAATTTGAAGCCCGGCTCGCGTTCGTACTTCTTGTCTCTCACATACCCGAATATCACCCAAGCTTTCCCTCGTATCGAGGAGCTGACAGAAGGTGTGGACGCCCTGGAACTGCGTGTTGACCTTCTCAGATCGCCGAAGGATTACGAGACTATCGGCCACTCGATACCGCCTTTGTCATATGTCCAAGAACAAGTTGCAGCCCTTCGCCGCGTGTCCTCTCTGCCGATCGTCTTTACTGTTAGGACGAAGTCCCAGGGCGGCTCTTTCCCTGATGGGGCACACAAGGAGTCCTCCGACCTCCTCCGACTAGCCTTGCAACTGGGTATTGAGTACATCGACGTAGAGACAACCCTTCCAGAGAAACAGATCAAGGATCTCGCCGCCCGTAAGGGTAATTCCCAAATCATCGCGTCGTGGCACGACTGGAGTGGTGGCTTGAAGTGGGATGGGCAATTGGTGAAGGAGAAGTATGACCTGGCCAGTCGGGTCGGAGATGTTGTGAAGATTGTTGGGAAGGCCTCGACGATTAAGGACAACTTCGCGCTATACGACTTCGTCTCTTCGAGGAACGCCAAGGCAGGATCGAAACCGATGATTGCGATCAATATGGGTGTTGAAGGCCAGATGTCGCGCATTCTTAACTCGACGTTCAGCCCAGTCTCCCACCCCTTGCTACCCAACAAGGCGGCGCCTGGCCAATTGTCGTTCAAACAGATTCAACAGGCGCTTCATCTACTCGGCCTACAGCCTGCACAGAGGTTCTACCTCTTCGGGACACCTATCTCTCAGTCCATGTCGCCGACCCTCCACAACACCGGATTCAACATTCTCGGCCTGCCTCACAAGTACGAGCTGCTGGAGACCCAGGAGGTCGGTGAGGAGATCAAGATGGCGATTACTTCTCCTGACTTTGGCGGCGCTTCTGTCACCATTCCCTTCAAGCTCGATGTGGTCCCTCTCCTGGACAGGCTTACTCCGGCTGCAGAAGCAATCGGTGCAGTCAACACTATCATCCCCCGAGACACTCTGAGAGATGGGAGTGGTGGGCGTATTCTCGTCGGAGATAACACGGATTGGCTAGGGATCAAGGCCGCCATTGGCTCCAAACTCGGAGCCAGCCCTCGGATCCCTGCTGCCCTGGTTATCGGTGCAGGTGGAACAGCGCGCGCTGCTATCTACGCGCTCCATGCTCTCAACGCCGACGTCATCTACCTCTATAATCGCACCCCCTCCAAAGCTCAAGAACTCATGTCGGCATTCCCAGAGTCTCGCATTAAGGTCATCAGCCAGCTCGGGGAGTGGCGCACTGAATCTGCGCCGCCCAGCGTCATCGTGTCTACGGTGCCAGCTTCTGCAACGACCATCGAGGGGGTCAAGCCGAACGCGATATTGTTGACGAGTGAGCTGTTTGGGTACCGCGAGGGAGCGGCTGTCGTCGTGGATATGGCCTACAGACCTGCTGAGACACCCCTGCTTGCGCTTGCGAAGTCAGCGGGGGCTAACTGGGCCTTGGTTCCTGGTCTCGAGATTCTTCTCGAGCAAGGGTACGAGCAGTTTAACATCTGGACTGGGAGAACCTGTCCAAAATCCTTGGTAGCGAAGCAAGTTTGGGCGAAGTATAACGCAACCGCATGAAACTCCTGCAGCCTGCTGCATCTGGTCGATTCGCAGGATCATGGAAAGATGAGGTTGAGATGAGGAAGAATTTTCGAAGAGCGTACGTCGTAATGTAGAGTATTGTAGTGATAAATCCAGGCTATTTTGACTGATTCAATTGGGCCGCCTTCCCATAAATAAGTACTTCGGCCCCTGACGAGCAGGCAGAGAAGATTGAGAACAGGCTCCTGTCCCGATTTGAGAAGTTTCTCACAGTTCGGTTTCCTTGGTGTCATTCTTCACTTCTCACCAGAAGGCTCTCTCGCGTATGGCTGCCCATACTGGACAAAAATAGCCTCTTTTTGCTTTTGTACCCTAAAATTTACATTTGAGGCCTCGAAATGTCCCGATCGGGTCCGATCGACCTCTCAAATTCCGATTCGACACTATTTTGCCCAGCGACGTCAGGAAAATCCCCCACACGGGCCGAAGGGTGCCAACTTCAATAAACCCCTTCAAAATCAGGACAAATAGTAATTCCTGTAGTAATGGACAACCGAATTGACGATAGATAAAGAAATCTGAAATTCCGATACGCACCGATTCATTGTGATTCGTGTCGGGTCTTTCAAACAAAAACAACATCGGGAATTCCGATACGCCCCGATTCGTTACGATTCGCATTGCATCATTCAAACGAAAATGACATCGGGAATTACGATTTCTTACTATTCGTCGTGATTCATCTCGTAGTATGAGTAGCCATCTTGGACAAAATTATTACTGCTGAACCTGGCCAAGATGGGCCACCTTCAAATGGTGGCGGGCAATCTAATCTGATTAGCGCCCAAAGAGCTGGTTGTCAGCACGAGCGATACCTTTGAGCCATGGCCAATGCCCTATAGTTGACTGTGCTACTCTCTTGAAGGGAAGTCATAAATTAGGCCTGATAGATATTAAAAGCCCTCCTATTCAACAAAGATACAGGTTCAAAAAGACAGTAAATACTCTTTGAACGACTAAAACAACAGGCGCTTAACATTTTCGAGGCGCCGAAGCCAAGGAAATTATGTGTTCTTGGCAAAATAATGTTGTATGAGCTCATATTTGGTTGAATCTAGAGGAAGGGTTCATAAAAATTGACTTACCTCGCACCAAGAGACTATCATACATAAATCATACAGCAGTCCGAATCAGGAGGCCATTCTCTGAGCGAGGTTAGGGTTTAGTGTGGGAGTTCGTAGCTGCTGACGTAATGGTAGCATGGGCAAATGGGTAGTCGAAGTTTGTAAAATAAAAGAAAACTCAAAGTGGGGGAAGACCACGATTTTACACCAATCGTGCCGATGGCCTTTTCTGATATTGGGATGTCTCGTTTCACTTCGGGTGATGCTATCGGACTCGATCGGTAATTAGGGTCCAATGTGCAATCGGACCCGATCGAGTGTGGCTGTGTTGCAGACAGTATGTGTGGGAATCGTCCCGAATCGTAACCAATCGTGACCAATCGTAACAATTCAGGACACATCGCACCTCTTCGGGAACCTTCCCAGCTTTATAGTCACGATTCTTCCTTATCTAGGCCGATCGGGCCCGATCGGTGTGCAAATATCATTTGCTTTATTTTTGTCCAGCACGGTCAAGACTCAACCATACTCGCGACTGATGACTTTGATGATGAAAAAATCGAGTAGTTATGTAAGCCTGTTCATCGCGGTCCAGCAAGTTCTTCAATCCACAAGTGGCAAGTCTCGGCCGGAACAAGCAGGAAGTTATCGTTCTACACAGTAATACGTTGAAGGAATGGGGACCATGCATCGAGATGTAGTCTCGGGTCTCTCATGCCCCGATTCGTGAAACGTTTCCAGGTCGATCGTGATTCGTGGCATCCGTGAAATTATAGGCTACATCTCGTTCCTGTTTCGATAGGAAGATGCGTCGCTAAATAGGCATGGCCCCCATTATCCTCGGACGTTCCTCCCGAATGCTGTTCCATTGCATCGCGATTGAAGACAGCCCCCTAGCCTTCTGAGAAACGGTGCAGAGGTCTGTTGACCACATGTTTGTCGGACCAGAGTCATTCTGATCATGTTCTGGCCAGTACGTTTTCTCCCCTTCTATCAAGCATCACTGTATTCATCGATCTACAGTTGCACTTCTAGGGACTTGACATATTCCTACGTATCAATGATACTAAAAGAATCGGAGGGTTCGAATGCCAACTATCTGCTCTGTCTAGAATCTGGTCTTCAAAACTGACAATTTCTGTCTATATAGCTGGGTGACTTCTAAGGTCCTTGGATTCCAGGCACTCCATTATGCCACGTATTCTGACGTCTTCCTGAGCCAGTGGAGTCGAAGTATGGTACACTGTCGTCAGTCGGCCGTTGATCTTTTGGATTCCGGGTTTCAATCTATCATGAAAACCCTGTACCCTCGGTGTGCTAATATAGCTCTCCCGCAGACGTTCTATTGTTGTTCTTGGTAAGTATATAACGTCGAGGGTCTTCCAACAATCAACGATCCAAAATGCCTTGCATACGAATCCCCCCGCCTCGTGACGGTTCTGTGACACTTCCAGAGGCTGTCGACTACCACAGAAAGCACCATCCAGATAGACCAATCTTTGTCTTTCACTCCGATGGAAACCCAGACGTAACCGAAATCTCTTTCCTTGAATTCGCCCGCGCGACCGACCGCGTCGGGCATTATCTGCGACCGAAGAGAGAAGGGCCGGAAAAGCAAGTTGTGGCTCTTATTGCTCTCTCCGATAGCCTGCTCTACCAGGCAGTGTCGCTCGGGATTATGAGGGCCGGAATGATAGTAAGAGCTCTGCGCTAATTTTCCTATTTTTCACTGAATTTTGCCAATATCATAGCCGTACCCCATGTCGCCCCGTAATACTCCAGCAGCAACAGTCAAGCTCCTGAAAGACGCAGGGTGCCATCGTCTGGTAGCAACGCGCGAGACTCTGCGACCTCTCATCAATGAAGTGATGAAGTTGCTAGCCTCCGGACCTTCTTATGAGTTTGTTATCGAGGAAGTTCCGCCTCTACTTGAAATATTCCCCAAGCTGGGCTACGAAAAGGAAGAGGACCCGTTTCAGCCATACCCTGCTGGCTCGCGTCCTCCTCTCGATGAGATTCTCATGTATCTGCACTCATCTGGGAGCACCGGGCTGCCCAAGACCATTCCCCAGACCTTTAGGACCATGGTCCATTGGGCTTCTTTCCGTACGTCTTCGTCTTCGTGTTCCTGCCCTGTTAACTTACCTACTATTTAGCTCCAATCACTGATGTGCGCGACTACAAGGTCCAGCTTCGACAGGCAGCCATGCCTCTACCAGCCTTCCACACCCTTGGCATCATTACCCATCTCCTGTGCGGCTTCTACGGGATGGTACCCATCGGCCTCTACCCACCAATGGCGACAACTCCGCAGGCTCAACCTATGATGCTGACACCTCAGAACATTCTGGAGCACACTGTGCGAACAAAATGCAACTCAATGATTATTATACCTGCCCTCCTCCAAATCTGGGCGAGTGATGAGAAGGCGGTAAAATTACTCAGCACCTTGGAATATGTGGTAGGTCTATGCCCGTCAACTTATGACCAACGTGAAACCGAGCTTATCTCTAGGGTTTTTCTGGCGGAGCTGTGCCCGCTAAACTGGGAAATTTCATGACCGAATCAGGCGTATACATAGCGCCGGTGTACGGTGCCACGGAGTTTGGATCTCCTACTCATCTCATCCGAAGTGAGGCTGATGCGGCAGATTGGGAATACATCAAGTTTTCTGAGGACATCAACGTACGTTGGGTTCCTCAAGGTGATGGCACGTTCGAGTGCCATTTTTTGGTGAGTCGTCATGATTGTTTCCTGTCGATGGCTTCTCACGTGGGCACATTCTTGGTAGACCTGCGAGACGCATCAAGTGTCCGTCGAGAACCTCCCAAGCGTGAAAGGGTATTCAAGTAATGATCTGTGGATTCCTCATCCCACCAAGGAGTATTTCTGGAAGATGTACGCTCTGCTCTCTTGTCGGCAATACTTTTGACCTTCAAGACTCCTCTTCCAGAATTGGAAGAAAGGATGATGTCATCGTCCATACCTCTGGAGAGAAGACTGTTCCAGCTCCGATGGAGGACGTCCTCATGAGCAGCCCTTAGTATGTGCTTTCCTCTTCACATTCTCATCAGTAACTTATGAGAATCATAGTATCATGGGCACCGTTATTTTTGGTCGGGATCACGACACGACTGGGGTCCTTATTGAGTTGAAAGCACAGTATGCCGTCGATGTCAACGACGAACAAGAAGTTATTAAAGCACGGAACCTGCTGTGGCCGATCGTTGAAGAAGCCAACAAAATTGGCCCGGCGTTTAGCAGGATCTTCAAAGAAATGATCTTGTTCGTATCGCAAGACAAGCCTTTACCTAGGGCAGGAAAAGGCACTGTGATGCGAAAAACGGCGTTACATGCATACGAGACTGAGATCGAGGATATGTAAGTACAATTCCTTACCATCGTTCCTTGTACAACCAATAATTGTATACCTTCTAGCTACGCCAAAGTCGAGGCTACTGTGAAGGTTGACACAGTCACGCCGCCTGCCTCATGGACCAAGGCCGACACCGAGGCATGGCTCAAAGCTCAATGTGAAGACATCCACTCTGACAGGAAATTTTCGGTCTCAGGCGACCTATTCGAGCAGGGCATGGACAGTCTCAGTGCCACCATTCTTCGCCGCCGCATCGTCGGTGCTATGCAATCCCACAGCATTGTCCAGAAAGCCGCTAAGCTTGTCTCCCAAATCACCATCTACGACCACCCTTCGATCGCCAAACTCACTTCTTTTTTGGACGGCATTGTTGTCGACCCTGACAACTTCGTTGTCACGACGAGCAGGGCGGAGGCGATGGAGCAGATGATCGCGAAGTATTCAACGGGAATGACTCCACTTTCTGAAGGCCAGGCGACAAGCAAGTCGATCGAAGAGACCGTTGTGCTTCTGACTGGATCATCGGGCAATCTGGGCTCGCAGCTGCTTGAAGCCTTAATCCGCAACATCAAAGTCAAGAAAATTTACACGCTTTCTCGACCAGCGGCGAGCAAGTCCGTTAAGGAGAGACACGCCGAGCGAACCGTCGACAAAGGCTTCGATGTCAGCCTACTTTCATCAGAGAAGGTCGTGTTCTTGGAGGCGGAGGCCTCTCATCGACACTTGGGTCTGAACCTAGACGTGTATGAAGAGGTATGATATCTTTCCCCTGCCTCAGCAATACGTCTTGACATGGTTGTAGCTGCGCACCTCTGTCAACGTCATCATTCACAATGCATGGAAACTTGACTTCAACCTCTCGCTTTCGTCCTTCGAACCCAACGTCCAAAGCACACGGAATCTCATCGATCTGGCCCGCGCAAGCGACCATGCTTCGTCATTCAGGTTCCTCTTCACGTCGTCCATATCTTCCGCTTTCTCCTGGGACCGGACTCTTGGACCATACCCCGAAGCAATCGTCAAAGGCACAAAATATGCCATTGGAAATGGGTATGGCGAAAGTAAATATGTTGCAGAAAGGGTACGTTCGCATTCTGGTGCGAGATTAAATGAAACTGACCCATCATCATTTATTGGGGTTAGATTCTTGCAACCAGCGGTCTACGTGCGACATCTTTCAGGATTGGGCAAATATCTGGTGGCAAACCTAACGGCGCTTGGGCGACTACGGACTGGGTGCCCATCCTCGTCAAGTCAGGCATTCGATTAGGTTCTCTTCCTTCAGCGTTCGGCGTAAGTTTGGTTGTGCCATCTGCCTTTTCTTGTCAAGCTGACCCTCTAAACGGTGTAGCTTGCCTCCTGGTTACCCATGGATGCAGTCTCTCAGACTATCCTCGACGTCGCGTTCTCCGAGGCCGACGAACCCGCCCTCAATATCGTACACCCGACTCCTCTAGCATGGGACGAGATCATGGCATCTATCAACGAAGCCATCGTTCGGGAGGGTATTGTGGAGCAGAAGTTACCTGTAGTCGACTTCCAAACATGGTTCTCTGCCTTGGAGGGCAAGTCCCATGATGCTTGCGAAGAGGACATCAAGGCGATTGTGGGTTACAAACTCTTTGTCTCTGACTTCCTGACTGTTGACATCTTTGCTTAGCCCGCTATCAAGCTTCTCGAGTTCTTTCGCACTATGGCTCGGGTCGATGTCTCCCTCCGCCAGCAGGGAAATGACAAGGTTGAGAGCGGCGGTTTGCCAACGTTTTCAACGAGCAAGGTTGAGGACATCAGTGATACGATGAAGGAGCTGCCCAGCCTCGCGCTGTCGGACGCTGTCCTTTGGGTTAAGTATTGGAAGCATGTGGGATTATTCCGAGCATAACATAGACGTCGAGCACGGAGGTCGTCGGTAGTACCTGCACGAATGTGATGCGATGTCGTATGTATTTCATGCCCTCTAGTCGGACTTCATCTTTTATGTAGTTGCTTTCTGTATTGATTTCATGTTTGTGTCATAAAGGGTTTGCATATAAAGCGGGATGCGAAAGATGGAAGGAGCGACGAGGGTGGAGGAGGGGTGTAGAGACGACGAGGAACGAACGACTGACTCAGAGGGAAGGCAACTGAGATTGGAAGGCACGGAGAGAGATGAGATGGGTATCCACAAGAAAGTGAATGCGACAAAACAACAAAGAGACGACAATAAGTAAAAAGAAAGATAGGTGAAGCCAGAGATAATAAGTATTAAAGTAGAACGAGATAACTAATTCGCCCCGTCCGTGGAGTGTCTCGTCGTGAATGTGATATAAGGAAAAAAATGGGTGTGAGGGTATGGACGTATGATAAAAGTACGATACGATAAGGCCGAACAAGATGGGCAAGCACGACGGAAAGATGAGTCGAAAAAAATACAATTTACCTCGGAATTCGGTCCTTTGTCCTGCTAGAATCGTTTCTATTTGCTTTGGGTCCGATTCTCCTCGTCTCGCGTGCTCCGACACCAGAGCTGGGGTATCTACGACGGCTGGCCCACTGGGCTGCCTGAGCACCGCATCACGATCAACTCCATCCCATCAATCATCCTTTCTATAGGCGGTGGCCGGGCACGGCCCAGAACAGCAGGGTCAATGCAGTCATGAACGCCGTGACCAAGACGCTGACCCAGATGGCGCGACCCATAAGCAGTTTCCTGACATAGGGCTCGCGAATGGTGAGTGTGCGGAAAGGGGTGGTCTCTGATTGGCCAAGGAAAACGAGGATGGGGTCGAGCTCGTACTGATGTGACACGAGGAAAAGGACTGCAAAGAAGAAGGGGATGAAGAGCTGAAAAAATGGTGCTATTAGAACAAAAAATTGGGTTTAAAAGAGTCAAACTTACGAAAAATCTCTTCGACTTCGGCTCCACATCGAGGAATATCAGTGCGAAACCCACAGCCAGGCCGATCCAAAGTATGATAAGCCCAAGGACGAGGCGGACCAACGCAGAGATTGGGGTCAAATTGCCAAAGGCTTTGGATCGCAGGAAGCGCGGGAAGGCGTCTTGCTCCATGGCTCGGAAGCAATATTCCTTTTGCGCATGAAAAATATCAGGAATTTGGGCCATCAAAGCGAGCTCAGTCTCGGACTTCGGTTCTCGCTGGCTGCTCAGGGGGAAGCTGTGGATGCGGAGAGCGGGTGGAAGGTAGATCTCATGGTTCTCTGGAGAGTTGACAGTGTTACCTGCGGGGGATAAGTAGCGGTAAAATATGCGCTCAGCGGAAGCGATGAGGTCAACGCGGGTGATGGCTGCTGAGCGAGGAATGATAGTCGGTGCTCGCGAAGCACGTTTCATGTTGAAGAGGGTGGGGGTGCGGCCAGAGAGGGAAAAGGGGGTTGAGGAACGAGGAGGACGGTCTTCGCCCGGTGAGGCGGATGCCACGCGTGTGTTGTCCGTCGGTGGCCGTGGGCTCGTCGAGCGTGCTTGACCCTTCTCGTCGCCTGCAGCGGCAAGATTGCGCCTGTCTTGCTCCGTCAGAAGCTCACCAGTGCTCGCAGTGCTCCTTTTCGTTCCGCCTCCATCGTTCAGCCCAACCACCGTTCCGTATATGGACCCTCTACGCCTCGCGTAATCCCAATAGTGAGGCCAGTCGTCCTTGATAGTTCGCCCTGACTTCCGAACGTCCTTGAAGTATGCCCGACACAGATTCTCGTGCTGCTGGACATCCAACCAAAAGTCGAGGATATCCTCTGCTCCTTCCCTCTGGAGGAAGAGACTGAAGAAACGCTTGAGAATCACAAAAATCCGTCGCGCAGAGGGGACTTACTAGAACATGAAAAGATCAACGGGTGGTCTTGTTCTTCGGGAGAGGACCTCTGTGAAGGAGGGTAGCCTGTTCTTGCGGCTCCTTGCCCAGTCATCTTGTTGTCGCTTTTCGTCGTCCATGGCGGCTGAGAGCGTACGGCCTGCTCGTCGTTGGCCGCGTCGGCGGAGAAGGGGAGGTCGTCGTTGGTGACAACGAGCGTGGGTTGAAACCGTGATTTGTTGACTGTCTTGGCTGCAACTGATTATGTAAGCAATATTCTCGCCCACGCCGAGCGTTCCGACTATTGCCCATAGATCCTCCGTACCTCCACCATGGTTGTTTTTGCAAAGGTCCTTCCGCCCGCCTTGCGAGAGCTTCGCGTCCTTTGCTCTCAAACAGGCCCTGCATCTGCAGGAACGAGGTCAGTGCATGCTTGTTTCAATTCTCGAGTGACAGGGTTTATGGAACCACCGCACAGGCAATTCATCGTCTCGAAATACCCAATAATCAAGAAACACAACCCCGACCTACCAGTGTTGATTAGAGAGGCCACGGGGACACCTGCGAGAGTGTTTGCGCGTTTTGGTGCGCAACATCATACCAGTCCGAATTCACACTCATGTTCCTCCGTCCCCATGACAGAACGTGGAGTGGAGAGGCATGTCGAACTTGACAATCTTTCCGCCGCCGAAGTCGAAGCAAAAGTTGGACAACTGCTGAACTCATGATACTATCAATGAATAGTCCGCTGTACCCTGCCTGCTGCAATCCATTAATCACTACCATGCAACTTGTCCTTTCCTAGGCGCCTGCAAGATAGAACCGGGCTTTGTCCACGGTGTGCGAGTTTACTGCTCCGACGATGCCCCGTTTCCATCGCATTTCAAGTGGTGCTTGACTCTTTGTAATTAATGTGCTATAACCATGGGCTTCCCGCTTTCACACTTTATCTAACCCTTTGGGCCGCAGTCGGCTCAGTTCGATCTCGGACAATCCATTGCCGGGCACCCTCGTCGCGGTTTCTTCGACCACCGCGGGTAACCGGTGAGTATCCTCCACCCCTCGCTCGGCTTCGTAATGTCCCGTATTGATGATTGTGTCCAGAATAACTTGTGATTTGGTTCCAGCCTGCATCATGCTCACGGTCGTGTTTACGTCTCTTGTCTCTTGTCTCCTGTCCTAGTGGTATTGCACGATAAGCAGGACGGGCACTATACACTGCAACACAAAGGTGAATGAAAACGTCGTTAGATACGCGAAGGAAGCACGAACGACGACGCGGATTGCTATCGCAGCAGCCATGAGCTAGCAAACTCTAGTCAGGATCAACAATAACCTATAGATGGACCGCTACTTACAATGAACTTGGTTGAAGACAGAGCAAACACTAAAATTGTTGCCGCTGTGTAGAGCAGGCCGGACTCTATTCTAATGAAAGGGTAAGTGTATATGCAGATATCCTCTCAAAGACTCACGGAATACAAACAGCGAAATGATAGTGCGACACTAGTTCTTGACCCATTATTGATTTCACTTCTCTTGCAATATAGAAAATACGACCAGCTATATCATGAACGTCAGTCGTCAGTCGACCAAATCCCGCCCTCTTCCCGAGTTGCATACCAGTCGCCAGCGTAAGAGCAATGTTCAATACCAGGATGCTGATAATGTAGACGGCAATGTACTTCTTGAGGGCCGCTGACGTCGTTCCTTCGCCCACTATCCCGAATGCTTCCTCGATTGTCAACAATGCACACAAGAGCCTATGCAAGAGACAACATACCTGTTCCAAGAAGCAGGACGGTGCCTGCAACCCAAAGAATCACTTTCCTATTTCCCCAGACAACATAACATCGAATGACCTGCCACAAGTCAATCAAGTCTTGCAACATTTTCGGGGATATATTCACCAACAAAACATCTGCAAGAAATCTGCCAATCAATTAGCACTTCTCCTCTTCTTTGACTTTGCTAACGACCCTATTTCAGCAAAGGAAGTAATCTGACACACTCACCCGTTCACCAGATGCAACAAAAATTTGGGGTATATCGCCTTCATGAATGCTTTACTGTCACCCACGTACATCCACTCTGGGTGCCTGATGCCTGATGGCCACGAGACACCGGTGTCCGCCGTAGCGAACACGAACATGATCACGACCGCAACGAGCATGGCGAGCTGCATTCTTCTCTTTCGGCGGAAGAGCACGCGTACGCAGAGGGCGAAGAGGATGACATGGATCCCTGTTCACATGGAAGGCAGATTCTAAAAGGTTAACAGATGAGAACGGGTAGGAAGGCCATCGTATGCACCATATAGGAGGGATTCAACCTACTTGCCAGGTTAGTTGTTGCTTCTTCAAACGAAAGGACCGGACTTACAACCAGCCCTAGCAAGATGGCCCAGAGCCACCCTTCCGTCCTTATTGGACCGCTCCAAGGATCCTCGCCTTCAGACATTGTTCACGAAATCCCAAGCTGAAGACGCCGCTCAAAGTCTTTTGGAGGACGAATATGCGGACGCCAATCTTCTACACCCCATCTCCACCATCATATAACGCGAACGGCCCAAGTAAAAAAGCTCTTGATGCCCATGTTCACGGCCCTTGACTGATACCGTACCCCTCTCCGCTTGACGTGCCGTGAGTTGTATCCCCCTTTTGCTTTAAACTTCACATTATCCGACGGGCCCTCTCGGTCTACTCTCCACTGGGAACTCTGCCTGTCAAAGTAACTTAAAGCCTAGATGGCTGCAGCACTCTTCGTGCCTGACAATCGCGCGGGCAGGAGACAGGACCGGCCGGCCGACAACTACGCGAAAGAGCGTTCCTCATTTCTCATGTCAGGCGTCGATCATTGTCAACGCTAGCGCCAGGTGTCCTCCTGCATGTCATCTTGGTCATGGTGGCTTTACAGTTCAGGCCTCTTGCTTCCTGTCATAGGGTGGGTTGTCCTCGCGCCGTAACCCCCTCGTTTTAGCTTAATCCCCTGCCTTTGAGAAAGGTGATAGTATTAAGGTGACTTAATCCGATTAATCTCGTTGAAAGGTCAAAACACATTTTTTATCTACTCTTTACATGGCAGCACTCGACGGATTAAAAAATAAAAACGGATTAAACGGATTAAAATTTGGGACGGCTTAAATGGATTAGTCTGATTAAACCATAATGGAGACTTGGAGTGAAATGACGGGACCGGTCAACTTGGATTAAGCGACTTGAGAGCGCTGGAAGACAAAGAGCAACAAGAAAATCTGTTTAATCCGATTAAACAGATTCAGCGCAATGAAACTGATGACCTGGTTTAAGCAATGACAGAGGATTAAATCAAGAGGATGCACTGCGGCACGAGGAGGGCACTCATCCACACTTGCGAACTATGCGGTCGAACATGTACAAAGCGCACCACCAGAATACTCACTTTGGCTGCTTTCCCGGTAGAGGTACGGCGGCGGATGTAGGAACAACAATCGGCTACCCGAAGGTCGGGCGGCAGTAGGATTAACAATTAGTAATGAAAACTGAAACTTGGAACCAACACCAAGGAGGTGTTGGGGGAGGAATGCAAACTGGCATAATGCTGGGGGGACAGGGAAAACGCGCTGGGAGAACTCCCCATCTTATAATGACCCGGCAATCTATTTGTGGCTCATCAAAAGAGGCCCGATCGAGTGGCAGGATGAGCCACTTCGCCCCAATCTTATTTTTTCTTTCTAGGTCCTTTTGTCATTCGTGCTGAACGCCGTCCCCTCCTGTGGTGATATATAAGGAGTGGCTTAGATCTTGCTGAAACGTGCCACTCGGTCTTCAACTTGGGGTGGCTGTGCTAAGGTTGGTCCCTCGGAGTCCACCGTTGCAGCCTCCACCGTCTCGCCATCGCCTTATAATACCCGTCTGCCTTCAAACCGGCACAAGATACTTCAACAAGGTATGTATTCTGAATCTGAAACATATCAGCCCTCCTTTTACTAACAAACATGCCCTTATCTTTAGTTTATCTCCGTCTCTTGTGCCCCCTGCTGTCCTGCTTTCCCCCTCACCTCTTAGCGGGTATGTTAACCCTTTCCTGGCCATAAATGATGGATTTATGGTGGAGAAGCGAGGGGAGACCCACGCGGTATGCCTCTTATTTCGTGCCTATTATCCTTGCAGACTGACTTCTATCCCTCAGGTTCCATGCTTGTCTCCTGCGCCTACCACCTCAACTCACCAGTCTGCTATCTATGCAGTTCGAAGAACCTGCTCCCGCCTCGTATAGGCTCAACCCCCACCAACTGAAAAATGTCGTTGATGCCCACAATTCAGCGGCCAGTGCGACACCGGCATCGCTACCATGGCCAACGCCTACCACGGTCAATGCCCACCACGACCAGGCACAGCTCGCCAGTGCCAACCTCCCCGGCATGTCCAGCCACGGCTTAATGTGCTCATTGCCTGCGTCACCATGATGGTGGAATGAGAGATGGTGAGAGGAAGGCAAGGTAGAAGGGTGAGAACAAGGTGAAAAGATGGTGAGACGATGTGAGAGGTCCTATGATTCAGAGAAGGGCAAAGGAGAGTTCGCTGTCTCACCATTTCCCTCGGCGCACATCCCCCATCCTTCGACCGCTCCTCCTAATTCATCCTCTTATCTCACCAATCTGCTCCAACCGTTGCCCATGCTACCTCTGTCATTGCAAGGGCGACTTCCATGGCCTCCCATTTGCCACTGTTTCTTGTCTCAGCATTAAGGTATCTCAGGTGGGAGACAACGCTCGCAGGTTAGGACAATGCACAATGAGCCGTTCCATCGGTGGCACGTTCAACAGTTTAATCCGTTCAATCCGTTCAATCCAGTTTAATCCAGTATATATTTCATGCTTTCTAATAGTCTACTAGTTGAGACATTAATACGGATTAATCAGATTAAGCCCACTTAATCCTATCACCTTTCTAAAAGCCCTCAGATTAAGCAAAGCCCAGTGAGTTTCATCCTCGCGAGTATTTTTGTCAGTGATATCCAATCTAACACCTTATCTATTCGAGTGGTTCGTTCACGCGAAAACGACGACACCTTTGCAACCCGATTATACGATCTGTGGATCTAGTTTGGCTCTAAGCCTCCTACTCCGGCATTTCAGACTATAAGGAACATCGGTCTGCAGCGTACTCTGATCCGACACCATCAAAGTGTGGATAACAGGCCATGCTATTCTCAACACATAGACGACACCAAGCTCTGCTACATACCAACGTTTCAAATTCAACAAACCTTCGGTTTCTGGTCGCCTTTGGGTGTCCTTTCAGGTCCCAATTTGTTGAGGCTGTGCACCCGGCAGGCTTTATAAATAGGCAGTCCTTCATTGATGTTATCGTTTCCCACCATCTCACTTTCGGACCCGCGCGACCTTTTGTTTTGGCACTCCTGTAGCTTAAGCTATTACAGATGTTTTCCAATGGCGTTGTGATCACTGGTGGTACCTTCATTCAAGACAACAGTTCAACTCGACCAGGAAAAGGTGAGTGCTTCTCATTGTTGTCATCAGTCTTTTCTAATTCATAGCATAGGGTTTAAGTTTCTCAAGGAAGCTGTAGCTTCCAGCGCATTCTACGATTCAGGAGAGAGATTTGACCCGCCGAAATGCCATCCCAATACAAGGGTAGCCGTCATCGAACGTATCATGGACTGGATCAGTGGAAAGACCGATACGGACACGCTCATCCTGTGGCTGTATGGCCCAGCAGGAGCCGGAAAATCGGCCATTGCGCAGACTATCGCGGAGTTGTGCCACGAACAATGCTTGCTCCTGGCCACCTTTTTCTTTTCGCGCACAGATCCCTCCAGGAACAACATCAAGAATCTCGTATCTACCCTTACATATGCATTGGTGTCGTCAATTCCTCCGACCAAGCCACTCATTGACCAAGTCATCGAGGGGGATCCCTTGATTTTCAAGCGGTCTCTAGAGACGCAATTCACAAAGCTTGTTCTGGAGCCCCTCGGGCTTCTGTTCGAATCTGGCCTCTTCAAGCAAATCAACTTTCCTCCGGTCGTCATCGTTGACGGTTTAGATGAATGTGTCGACCAAGCTGCACAGCGAGCGACTGTAGAAGCATTTGCCAGAACAACAAGACGGAGTGGCCTGCCACTGAGATTCCTCATTGCCAGTCGTCCAGAGCAAATCATAATATCGACCTTCAAATCATCGTCTGTGCAGGCGCTCGCGTATCACTTGCCATTGACCAGTGAGTATCAGCCAGATGAAGATATTCGTACCTTCCTCCTCGACAAATTCGAAGAGATCAAAAGAACCCATCCTCTTGGTACTTCTATCCATCCGTCCTGGCCATCCTATGGCGAGGTATTTCAGCTTATCACTAAATCGTCAGGGCAGTTCATCTATGCCTCGATCGTGATACGTTTTATCTCTTCTCTCCGACATCATCCATGCGAGCGCCTTAAAATCGTCCTCGGTCTTCGTCCTCCACGACGTGACCTGCCTTTTGTCGAACTTGATGCTCTGTACACGCAAATTCTATCTTCTTCAGAAGACGTCGAATTACTGCTGAAGATTCTGAGTGTCGCAATCGTTCTAACAGGCATGCCCGGCGAGACTTACCAGCTTCGACCACCCAGGCTAGAAAAAATCCTTCAACTAGAAGAGGGATCTCTTCAATTACTCTTAGGTGACATCAACTCACTTGTGGAATTGGACGACTTTGAGACAAAGATCACATTCCACCATGCATCCTTTCCTGATTTCCTCTCTGACCGGCACCGGTCTCAGAACCTCTACACTGATCCTTCCTTAGCTCATGCTGAGCTGGCCCGCTGGTCCCTTCGTGCTTGGAAGGACCCGGGTGGTATGTAACTTCCATTTCATATATGCCTATACCCAATCTTGAAAATCCAATTTGCAGATGTCAACCAAGATGAAATTTTACATATCGTAGATTATTTCCACACCTACTGTCAGTTCGCAGCTGCAACACCTGAACTTATACAAGACTTGTGGGACCTTCCTGCACACGGTTGGATAACATCAATGGCCAAGCTTGACTCGCAGATGAGTTTGCACCCGCTATGGCATCTTTCTCCACCCACGAGCAAGTTTTCTTTTGCGTATCTATTTATATCTGGGGTGCGAAAAACGGCGAGTATTGTGACACCACAATGGTTATTTGACACTTGAATGACTGTTATACGTTCCTCTAGGTGTTCTCGGAAACCAACCAACTTTACGACCACCACTTGGCTTTGGTAGACGAATACATGAACAATCTAGTTCAAGACTCTGTTGGTCTCAACAGTCTCGCTTTGTTCCTTCTGCTGGGGACTGGAAGGTTGAACGCCTCATCTGACTGGCATGGCAAAACTTTAAGGCGCAACCGCGATCATGTTTTCAGCGAGCAGTTGGTGACTCTAACCTACAACGGTAAAGCAGATACCTTTCAGGACGCACTTATGCGGATATTCCTCATACCTCAAGATGACCTACTCTGGGAACGAAAAACAATAAACATGCTTCAATCGCGCTTTTCCAAGTACTGGAACGCTGGAATCTCCGTTTCAGGCCCAGTACACACTCCTCCCGCCAGGTATGAGGAATTCCTCTTCGACTTCTTCAACGACGCACGACAACCCGAGAAAATTCGCTTTGACAACGGCTGGTACATCCAATTGGCTATGATTTGCATACAATACCTCTCCTGCTGTTCCGCTAGTCAAAACCCTGGTCAGCGCCGACGGCCATTTTCACCCTGGATACGAAGATCAAGAAACACGCCGTGGGTCTGGCGGAGACTGAAGAGAAGCCCAGGTATTATCTCCTGGGTGCGAAGGGAATGGCGCAGGTGGCGTACGATTGGTGTTAGACGTTGCGCAATCGCCTGGGATGGGTCGACGCTATTCGGTGGCATCTCCGTCGACGACGCGAACTGGGAGGTATATCTGCCCCTCAAACATCAGCGAGCAGATTCGGCGGACCGCAGGTCACTTCCTCTTCGCACCTTTGCTCTTGCTTTGCATTTACTCCCACAATTGCTCACAAAATCGCACAAGTCAGAGGAGCTTGCAAACGAGCTCTCCAGAGTCATATTCCATCCTACAAGTGTCTTTTTCTTCCACCGGACTAAACGCGCCAAGGAAGCTATCAAGGACTACCTCCAACGAGGGGATGAATGAGGCCAAACATAATATCCATACACGCAAATCATAGAGACTAGATGCAAAGAATTGGCACTTATATATTCCTACGAGACAAACGACGCGCAACATTCATCAAATTCGAAATGAACTGATGAGGGCTGGAATGCTGTTGCTTGCGCAGCTGACGCCGAGAGACTCCTTGCCCAACGTCAGCCTCAGTCCCGAAATAAGCCGGCAGTCTTCCAATATTTGATCCACAAGGCAGCATCGGAGTGGCTGACAGGAGGGAGCTCCTTCATCGTGCCGCTGATGCCTTGAATTCTGGCAGTGGAGAAAGTAGATAATCCACCGCTTTCGACCTTTTCATTTCTATGTTGGCGGAGGTTAACGTCGACTTGAGACATGACGCGGAAGAAGTGAAGCAATTTGATCGCGGGCTGTGCAAATACAACAGCCGGTTAGGAGCAGCAGCGGGTCGATAGAAGAATACGCACAATGTCGTTGATTTCCTTTTCACCAGCCTCTTGGGACTTCGCTTCAAGGCGAGAGAACCAGCTCTGGAAGTCGACGATGGAAAGTTTCTGGCTGACAATGCCCTCCTGGACGAGAGCCTCATTGAGAGCCGCAATGATGTAGTCCCAAGTGACGGGGTAGGGATGTACGATGTTGAGAGCTGGAGCATTCCCACTAGCGAAGGCGATGTCGATTATAGTCTGTGAGACGGCGTCCATTGGAAGCCATGAGGCAAGCTGTGTCACGAAGAAGATTAATGATGTAGGTTGCACAAGAGGACGCGCTTACGCCAATGGCTGAAGGAAGAGCACCCAGTTGAATGCTTGATTTGATGAAAATGGGCACCCAGTCAGATGCTGCCCACGCTCCATTTGGTCTGCCCCCAGATATTTGTCCAATTCTGAACGAAGTTGCTTGCAGACCACTGATTGCGATGACCTGAAGAAGCGATGAAACAATTTTAAGAACAGGACGAAAAGCAAAGGTATCGAGCACGGACCCTCTCTGCCACATATTTGCTCTCTCCGTAGCCGTTGCCTACAGCATACTTCGGGTCTTGGACAACCTCCTCAGGATATGGACCAAGGTTTCGATCCCATGAAAAAGCGGAGGCGATGGACGACGTGAAGAGGAACTTGAGGGATGATGCATGATCGCTTGCCCGAGCTAGATCAACAAGATTCCGAGTGCCTTGCACATTGGGTTCGAAAGATGAAAGCGAGAGGTTGAAATCGAGTTTCCATGCGTTGTGGATGATGACGTTGACATAGTTGCGTAGCTACAACCATGTCAGGACGTGCTGCAAAGGTAATAAAAAGGCACCGTACCTCTTCATATACATCTTTCTTCAGGCCTAGGTGTCGATGAGATGCCTCTGCCTCCAAGAACACAATCTTCCCCGATGAAAGCAGGCTGACGTCGAAGCCCTTGTCGACAAATCGCTCAGCATGTCTCTCCTTCACAGACTTGCTCGCCGCAGGTCGAGTAAGCGTGTAGATCTTCTTGACCTTCTTGTTGCGAATCAAACCTTCGAGCAGCTGCGAGCCTAGGTTGCCAGTCGATCCAGTCAGAAGCACGACGACATCCTTGATCGGCTTGCGCGCATCCTGTGCTTCAGCAAGCGGAGTCAATCCCGTCGAGTACTTCGCGATCATCTGCTCCATCGCCTCCGTCCTGCTCATCGTGACAACGAAGTTGGCGGGGTCAACGACGACGCCGTCAAGGAAAGCAGCGAGCTTGGCGATCGAAGGGTGGTCGTAGATGGTGATTTGGGAGACAAGCTTAGCGGCTTTCTGGACAATGCTGTGGGATTGCATAGCACCGACGATGCGGCGGCGAAGAATGGTGGCACTGAGACTGTCCATGCCCTGCTCGAATAGGTCGCCTGAGACCGAAAATTTCCTGTCAGAGTGGATGTCTTCACATTGAGCTTTGAGCCATGCCTCGGTGTCGGCCTTGGTCCATGAGGCAGGCGGCGTGACTGTGTCAACCTTCACAGTAGCCTCGACTTTGGCGTAGCTAGAAGAATAATATCAATAAGTTCTCCGAGGAAACGTGGATCGGCTGCCAGCTTACACGTCTTCAATTTCAGCTTCATACGCCCTCAATGCAGCCTTGCGCATGACGGTGCCCTTCCCAGCACGAGGCAAAGGCTTGTCTGTGGATACAAACAGAATCATCTCCTTGAAGATCCTGCTGAACGCCGGCCCGACCTTGTTCGCTGCCTCGACAATCGGCCAGATCATGTTGCGTGCTTTGACAACGTCTTCCTCGTTGTTGACGTCAATCGCATACTGGGGCTTGAGTTCGACAAGAACGCCAGTTTGATCATGGTTGCGTCCAAACATGACGACACCCATGAAGCTAATAGCCATCACGAGTTCAAAACGGTGTCAGAGAAAGTATCGAAAGGTGACATACTAGGGGCTGCTCATGAGGACGTCCTCCATTGGCGCAGGCACGGTCTTCTCTGAAGAAGTGTGAACAATCACATCGTCTAGCCTTCCAACACTACATAAATGATGACAGGGTCATCAGCATACGTGCGCTCTTTACAAGAAAACGCGTGGTCAGCAACATACATCTTCCAAAAGTATGGCTTCGTTGGGTGGGGGATCCACAGGTCAGACGTGGAATATCCTCGCACGTCCGGAAGATTCTCGATAGAGATGCAATGCTTCTCGCAGGTCTTGCAAAAATGGTCAGTATGAAACTCAATCAAGAGTTGGGATCGACATACCAAGAACTGGCTCTCGAACGTTCCATCGCCCTGAGGAACCCAGCGGAGGTTGATATCCTCGAAGAAGCTAATGTACTCCCAGTCCATCTCGTCGCCTTCCTTGCGGAAAAAATGGGTTGGGGTACCGAATTCCGTCGCTCCATATATTTGCGTCAGATACACGCCCTGCTCAGCCATGTAGTTCCCAAGTTTCGGTGGTACAGCACCACCCGCAAAGGCCTAAAATATCATGCTCGGTTGTGCACTGTAGCTGAAAGGATCAGAAAAGAACATACAACGTATTCCAAGGTAGCAAGGAGTTCCACTGCCTTTGGGTCGTTACCCCAGACTTGGAGGATGGCCGGCGGGATGATGATCGCATTGCACTTGGTTCGGACGAGGTGGTCCAGAATGTTCTGCGGAGTCGGCATCACTGGAAGAGATTTGGGCGTCGTCGCGATCGGAGGGTACAGTCCACTCGGAACCATTGCATACAGCCCAGTGAGCAGGTGAGAGACCATGCCCATGGTGTGGAAGCACGGCAGGGCCATGCCGGCAGACCGAATTTGGACCTTGTGATCGCGGATATCCGTCAGAGGCGCTAGATATTTTTACGAAGAAATTAGCCATTGTCAAAGCATGAAGTAGGGAATGACGCACGGAAGGTGGCCCAATGGACTATGGCTCTGTATGTATGAGGAATGCTCTTCGGGAACCCAGTACTGCCGGAGGAATGAAGGTACACCAAGACATCGTCAAGAGGAGGGCGAGGTGCGGATGGATAGGGTTCCCAAGGGTCCTCCTCCTTCTCGTGGCCGAGTTGAGGGAATATCTCCAGGAGAGGAGGGGCTTCTTCGATAGAGACTTCATAGGAATCAGCAGCCAACAGACTCTCGACTTCGTCGATGAGAGGGCGCAAAGTCTCGCGTGTTGTGATCAGGCGGTGACAATCGGTTTCTTTAATCATATTGACTGTTGCTGCTGCAGTATTTCGAGGTGACATCGGGTATGACTGCATATTCCGAAGTCAGTAAAAATAGAAAGAATGGAGATAATATTAGAAACTAACAATCATACCGCCCCTCATGATACCCAAGGAGACAGCCTGGTAGAGCAGGCTGTCCGAGAGGGCGATGAGAGCAACCACCTGCTTCTCTGGTCCTTGTCGACCGGGTCTCAGATAGTGGGATACTCGGTCAGTTGCGCGGGCAAACTCGAAATAGGAGATTTCAGTGATGTCAGGACTGCCGTCCGCATTGAAAACGAAGAAGGGTCTGTCAGGGTGATGCCTTCTGTGATAGTCAACAGTCTCTGGGAGAGTGACCGACCCATCGCGGGGCGGAGGAATGCGTACACAAGGCATGTTTGGAGAAGAGGCGTTGGAAAGGCTGGAGAGAGGGAAGGGGGTTTATATGCAACATAAGAGCTTGTGTTCGGGTTCGGGAGAACCATCATTGATGGGTGACCTGGGGAGGTTAATAATGGGATGGAGCCCAACATATTTTTGGTAACCCGAGGCTGTAGACGGAAGAACAAACTCACCCTCATAATTTCCGAACATTCGACCATATCCCTCGAGATGAAGAATGGTCTTCAAAACGATCGACAGGAGAGTAGCGGTTTGTTCATTCGTTGAAATTCAATGAGTTGATGTGTCGTCTGGTCCAGTTAATGTTACACAAAGTCGATTTACCCCAGATACAATACGGGAAGGAGAACCCACTTCTAGGGGCCAGGGGAGTCGCGACTGGTCCAACAGCATTGGGAAATCGCAGAAAGTGGACTCAAAACATTCGTCCTGGACCGAGCCCCGTCACCATCGGCTATTCGCTGTACGCACTGCAGAAATTCACTCTTTGTAGACACCGAAGTCATGGCCGAACTACTCACCTATTGTGGGCTCAGAAGTCGCCAAACTTAGTTGCATAGATGATGCCCGCTGCCCATGTGTGAACTACGCCCTTTGGCTTATCGTACGTTCTCGTTTAGCCGAACCATTCACATTATCATAGATTATATATGCCGCTACACTAGAAAACAAAGCAATATCTTTTAGTATTGACGATAGTTGAGATCTCTTAGTGGCACTGACCGAAATTCGGAGAGCCTTCTTGAGACTTGCCCATTGCATACTCCCTTTACGAACACCCAAGCCGCCTCTCTCTCCATAGTGTCGAACTCATCTGCGAAATCGACAAAACAAGAGACAGATCTGAAGCATAACCCTCGGATTTCACACAGATGCTTGCGGCGAAAGTTGTGCAAGGTCACTGCGGTTTGACTGCGGTCACGGTGGCGTGCATCAGGATGGCACAGGAAGAATCGTACGTAGACAAGGCTCACCGGGCCGCTCTCTAGGGCCTCACTCTAACCAGGCTCCACTCCAACGAATCAAGCGAAGGCCATGCCTGGAATATCGAGACACCGCGCTCAAGCTGAGGAAGTCTCTCCTGGCCGATGGAAGCATTAACAGTGGTCTATTTCGAGAGCGCCGTAGCTCCGAGTGAGAAGAAGCGAACGAGTCTCCCTGAATGCTGTGGGATATCATTGGTCAGAGCCGTGTGGGATTTCTCACCGTGACAGTTGAACGTGAACCACCACCGAAGTTAAGGTTTTAAATAGCGTCTACCACCCAGGGTACTCGTCGTCGACTGCAGCCTCAAGACATCGGTGACATTCTCCATCACAAGCGCCCGCGCCACAATCGTAACTTATATTAGGTAAAACCCCAGGGCAAGAGCCTTGGCGTTCAAGCTTTTCAAGCGTCAATCTGGCCAGCCCTACCTTCAAACCCATGTGAGGTGATGACCATTATCGATATTCCGTGGTTTCATCATCATCATCATTCGTAGAAGCGTTCCAGAAATAAGTAGCTTAGCCTCACGACCTTCGTATCTGGATTCGCTGCATTACTTAAATGCATACCAGTGCCCCCGGGGTAATTATTACGACACCGGTGTGCGTGGAAGGGGCACTAGCTCTAGGAAAGTGTATCTTCATTTCTTGTGCACTTTATAGGAATCTGCGGTACACAGTAGACGACTCGATTGCTCGTTTCTATATTACCTTTGACTCTGAAAACTCGCCGGATCCCAGGCGACGATGGTTGTCTCTTGTGGGCTCCTTCGAAGACGACCCCTTCGACCTCTTCGGCCCAGTTCTCTTTCACCGAACCAACATATCATATTTTTGGAGGTAATCAATCATCACAACCGTACCCATGACTTGTACGGTCACGGCGGATTACTGACAAGTTCCAAACCCACGCCAAAACTTGATAATCATGAGATGCTATCAGCTCGCGACAGAAAACTTTCTGTCTTCTCGATCTTCTACGGCCAACGCAGGACGTATGTCCGGGCCCGAAGTTGCCAATCCTATCATGCAAGCCCAAAGGTATAGCCGTATCATTCACCCCTATTTCCTTCCATCTTCGTTTTACCACTACTCACAAGGATTCCTCAGGCTTCTTCCTACTTTTATGGAGGTTTAACCGACATTCCGCGGGTACCTCTCCCTCTTGCTCTATCCCATCGACAATCGAATAGCGCCAAACAGACAGAGAAGACGTTCAAGCTTTCAAACTTGGCCGTATAATATTAGCAACTCTATCGATCGTCTCATGTCTCCCCTTACCCCTCCCTACCCGAGTGTAGTCTGTTTTTAACCACTCTGTTCTCTAGAAGATCCACGCTCCAGCCTCTTTGATCTCCCTTCATTCTTTGACAACCTGTCACGAGACATAGATGTACAGAGGTCTCCTGGAGAAATCTCGATAGCGGGTCAAAATCAAACTCATCGCCCACCGCCGTTTTTCACCTCACCTCCTTAATCTATTATCTTCACAAGATAGTACCTGGAGTTTCTCTTCTCCTGGCAAATATGGCGACCACAAGCAGCAGCGTGGGCCCTTCCACACTAATACCAAATCCGTTCACGCCGCTGGCATTCCTCGAGCCGAAGCTCGCGTTTCAAGCGAGCTTCACAGTATACGTTGTCGTTTGCTGTTTAGCAGTGAGTCGCAACCCTAAGCGTTCTAAATCCTGTTATCCCTCGAAAGCTGATTATAGTTGTGGAATGCTAGATCATAATTTGGGATATCCTACACACCCTCTCGGCGGATTACACGATGGCATTCAAGCAGCGGTTCACGAAGCCAACCTTGATTTACTTTGTGTCTAGGTGAGGAGTTAATCTTCGCCAATTTATCGAAGGCTAATGCAAAATCCTATTTCTTCAGATACACCACGCTAGGTTATATGATTGGAAAATCCATTCAACTAAGTATGAACCTCTGCCTCTCCTTACAATTTCTCCCATGATTACCCACTAACCCGACTCTATCATTTTCAGCCGCTGAGCTCCCCAATTGCAATATCGTCGAGACCATAATGTGCGCATTCTACACCCTCACGCATGCGACCACCGGGCTGCTCCTCTACCTCCGCGTTTGCGCAGTCTATGGTAATCACCCTATCACCCGCATCTTCTTCGGGCTCACCTGGCTCGGCGTGACCGGCACCGCCGCACTGACATTCGCCTCCTTCGTCGGCGTGCACGTTGGGTCGACCCAGTTCTGCTCCTCTCGCGTGACGCAGAAGTTCGTCGTCACCCCGTGGTGGATGGACCTGGTGAACGACACCTTGGTCTTTTTGGCTATTATGTGGAAGCTGAGCTCGGGCGTTGGCTATCGTGTTGAGGAGGAGAGCACTAGGCATAGGAGGGGTGGTGGTGGATCGAAGGATGGTCATTCTGGTAGCCCAGCGTGGTCGATGCGTAGGCTCGACTGGCGGGCGCTAAAGTTGATTAGCCGCCCACCGACCTTCCAGCGCTTGACGGACGTGTTCCTGCAGGACAGTCAAATCTATTACCTGTGAGTCCAAAAGATCGGCACATAGTCCCTTTCTATCTAAATTACTATCCTTCTACCAGCATTGCGGTTGCAATGAACTTCGCGACCATCATCACCTACTTCGCTGCCAACAACCCGCCTGACTCGCCGTTCCGCATCATGCTCGTCTTCCCAAACACCATCATCGTCAACATAATGGCGTGTCGTGTATACCGGAACCTCAAGGTCGGCGGCCCAGGATTGCTGCCAGCCCCAAGCACGACTCCAGGTGCGGTTGAGCCAGTGGGTGATCAGGGTCCCGGTACACGCGTCGACCCCATTACGCCTGGTGCGGTGTACAGCATGCGAAACCTCCACGGTAAGCGTGGCCTGGACTTGGTAGGGCCCGAAGACGTCACGCCAGACACGTTAAAGAACGAGTTTGTTATTCTGGAAGAGGGAAAGGTGGATTCTGCAAAGGAGCAGACTCTCCGAGATATTGAGCGGCAATTCAGAAAGACACGCCCATTTACTCCTGAATAAATTTTCTAGTGCATGTTGTCGTTAATAACAAGACGTCTTTGCCCATCGAAGACTGGATGCGTGATGTGCGCCACACTGGCGACCCTGAATATGCCACGCTGCCGGTTACTACTGCATCCGGTTGAGCCTGGTCAGTGTTCGCAGTATGCGTCCTCCCCTATGTGCAGTTGACAGTGTGGGGTCTATCAGACAGACTTTCCTAGTTCCAGCCAAGGTAGCTAATTACAAAAGTCACAATAGAGAGTTTGTGCATCAGCCACAGCGCCACACCGTGGCTGAATTTCATTGTGCTGCTCCTTCCTTCGGTAGCCAGTGAATTTCTATAGACATATGTACTATGCTAGCAACACATGTTGGACTCCTGAAAGGGTACTTGACAGTATCCAAAGAAATGTGCAGGGGAGCATGGTTCAAAGAGACGAACTTTTTTCCTCGGGCCGAGCCACCCGTGGCTCCGGGGTGAGACGTCAGTTTTCCCTCCTTTGTGCTGGCAGGGTCTGAGTTTTCTTTGCCAATACCGAGCTTCAATGTCCATAATATATTTTCGTTAAAATGGGAGACTATTGAGGAAAGCTTTCGGTAGAGCTACCTCTGCGAACCTGTGGCTACACGGTCATGCACAACGAAAATCAGCCACGGGGTGGCTCTGTGGCTGTTGCACAAACTCTCTAATATTAATGAGTGGCAGGTGAACGCCGCCCGTCTCGCCAGCGTAAGCATCCAGACCGGGAGCAACACAGGATTTGATTGACGATGAGAAAGGTGATTCCAGGAGTGCCACTCATCTGACGTTTCGTCGATGTTTAAAATGTCCACCAAATCCTGAATCGGCTCCAAAGTGCCAGCTAGAGACGAGAGATTTGATCAAGAGTGACACATCCAATGATGAATAGACATAGGAAGGAAGTTGACTACTCTACAGAGCCGCCTGGGGTCGAAGCAGCACGTTTAATAGAGGTGAGAGGAGTGACGTGAATCTTTTCCTCGTGGCGAAGGCGCCTAGGAGATCACGAACAAAGGGTGCTCAACAAAGGCAAAGGAAAAAGGGCAGAAGAAACAAAAGAAATGCCCGCTGGCTGGTTTGAACAACCGACCTCACCATATCAGCAGCCAGCACTAGTCATAATGTTCTCAAGGCTACTACTGGCTATCATACGAGTGGCGCGCTCTACCACTGAGCTAAGCGGGCAATACAGAAATGCCGGGCTGGGTATTTAAGAGGAGTGGCAACGGCGTCGCAACTCGCGTCTGCACATGCGGAGATACACTCGAACCGCAAATTTCAAGCTTCAAAGCTTCACCGGTCACCATCGACCTGAGGTAGCCCGCCACATTGTCAATTCCTGAACCGATCCTCAATGTAATCCAAGCAGCATTTCAGAAATCGCAAGAAAGTACAATTGACTAGACTACAATAGTGGGGTCCTGGATCTACTTCGACAACATCATCTGAGGGTAATAACATCATTGGTTAGTAGCAAAATAAACGACCGCGCGAATAGGGCCATTTACCTTCACGAATTCTGGGAATAGTATGGACGTCAGTCAGATACAGCCCAGGAGGAATAAGAGAGAACATCAACGTACCTTCATAGTTGATCTGACCATCGCCGTCGATATCTGCCTCGCGAATCATCTCGTCGACCTCGGTGTCCGATAGCTTCTCACCTATATCGACAAAAATGTTAGTTACCTACAGCTATGTCCAGATCCAACATACCCAAGTTCGTCATGACATGCCTCAGCTCCGCAGCACTGATGTAGCCGTTCCCGTCCTTATCGAAGACCTTGAAGGCTTCCTTGATCTCCTCCTCGCTATCGGTGTCGCGCATCTTGCGCGCCATCATCGTGAGGAATTCGGGGAAGTCGATCGTGCCGTTCCCGTCCACGTCGACCTCGTTGATCATGTCCTGCAGCTCGGCCTCGGTGGGGTTCTGGCCCAGCGAGCGCATCACCGTGCCGAGCTCCTTCGTCGTGATCGTGCCATCGCCATCTGATCGCAGGGGGAAGAAGCAAAACATCCGTTCAGCGAGCGTAGTGGCGGCGCAGGGAAGGCAGAAACTCACCCTTATCGAAGAGCGAGAACGCCTCCTTGAACTCTGGTAATTGTTTCAGCAAATCGCATCGACATATGAGCTTGGGGACGTATACCTGATATTTGCTCTACGCGACGTCAGGAACCATTCACGTCAGCATGACCTTCGACTCCATACACGCGTTGCAGAACCGCGGAGTAGAGGCATTACCTTCAGACTGTTGACGTAAAGGGGGGTGAGCAGACGGGCGCCTAGCTGGGCGTTGCAGACTTACCAGTTGGTCAGCCATTACAGTGGGTCGTTAGTGCGGTAAGAACGAGTGTAAAGATGGGGAAGGGGGCGGTTGTGGTGGTCGCCTTTGTAGTTCTGGTTGAGGCTGGTGCAATCAGGTCAGAGGGCATTCTTGGCGCGATCTCGGCAATCGCCGGCCGTTATAGACTTTGCAGTCTTGCTGTTCCACACTTTGCTCTGCCTTCTGCCTTCTAGCTCATGCCCGTACACTGCAATACACAGCAAGTTGACCACATCCTGCATCCTGCCGACAATTCGAGCTTAAGACATCATAGTTTGATGGTCAGGAGATAAAGCCTTTCTCCTCGTACGATATCTCTATTGGGTGATCCTCCTGATACTTCCTGAGGATCTAGACGACCCACCCATCCAACCCACCCTAATTTTTGACACATCGTAGAATTGCCACAGGCCCTACTTGACCAACGTTAGCTTTTCCTCCCATCCATCAATGTTTCGATCTGAAGTTTGATGACCAGGAGATAATATCGATAAAGCTTTAAAGTCTTAAGCTTGTTCTTCGTATATCGACCGTTGGGCTGTTGTTCCAAGTCATCCTGATTCTTCTGACTCAGAAGACCTGCCTCTTCAGTCTTATATTTTGCACCTCCTCGCTGCTGGGCAATCTCGGGCTATTTTTGTGCACCTTGAGGACAGGTTCGCACATCTACTTAGAGTCTCTTTTATCGCTGGACGAGGTCCAATCTGCGCTTCTGGGCCTCAGGAATATTCCGAGCTGAGGCTTTAACTTACTACAGCTGGTGGACTGACGTATGGATTCAGTGAGGGGCTGCCAGCAGGAGGTGACGCGGGAACCGATTCTTGTATCTCAACAGGCGCCGTTGCGACTTCCTAGCTGCCTTTTCTTAACCCGGAAATACGATAGATGGGTGTATCATGCTTTCGCATCCGGGACAGCCTCGGAAATCTGAGCCAAAGAATGGAGCGGTGCAGTTCTAACTCTCTGGCCTTTCTTCCCTCCCTCTTGATGTGGTCGACTATTATTACGACTCTTCCTCGTGAGGTTTCCATTCGCGCCATTTTCGGCCAGTATCCTCAGTATTGGCGTAAGAGCCTGAGGACGTTCAGCGGTCCAAAAAAACTGAAATAAAACAATATTAAATAGCACTGGTACTGAATGCCCCCGCCCTCCCTTCCGCTGTACTTAAGAGAACGAGAAGATTTAGGGCCGACGCTGCTCACGACGACCCTCTACCAACTTGAGATTGGGATACGCCGCAATTTTTCGAAGGAAGGACGGCCATTGTTTCACAAAGAATCCCAATGCTATTACTCACCAGGAAGACAAAACGAGCCTCACCTTCAGCGTTTCCTCGTGCCGAGGTATACTATTAGTATCGATAGGGGCTCGGCGCGACGCGACATTGTTGCACGTGGACAGGGAAATTACCGCGCCGGAATTCTCCCCCGGCACCGCGGCACCAGTCCTAGCTTCAGACCAACAAGATTGAACTTTCAACTTTTTGACGTTCAACGTAACGTTCAATGGCTCAGTGCATCGCTCATAATATGCTTGGAAACTGCACAGCGTTCAAGACTTCCGAGTCTCAACATCGGGTTCTGACACCATTCGGGTAATCCGCAAGTTCGAATTCGCCGTGAACTCAGGGTAGGCCTTTTGATTGTTCTTATCGTTCTTCTTGGTTTTTCACATTTTCATTGTGCAACGTAGGACCTCTTTCTTTGGGTTACGATGTTTTCGAATGGGGTCGTCGTGACTGGCGGCACATTCATTCAAGAGAACCGGACGGATGTCGGGTATCGCGGAGGTAAGTGTTTGAACGTCTTGGAAGTGAGACGGATGTGCTGATTAGTGTAGGGCTCTCGTCTTTGAAGGAGGCGGTCGCCTCCAGCGCATTCCACGACTCGGGAGAAAGGTTCGACCCGCCAAAATGCCATCCCAACACGCGGGTCGCCGTCATCCAACATATCATGGACTGGATCACTGGGAAGATCGACGCGGACACCCTCATTCTCTGGCTGTACGGTCCAGCAGGAGCAGGAAAGTCGGCTATCGCGCAGACGATTGCGGAGCTCTGTCACAAAGAAGGATTACTCCTAGCGACCTTCTTCTTTTCAAGAACTGATCCGACCCGCAACAACGTCCAGCGACTAGTTGCGACTCTCGTGTACAAAGTCATTCTATCGATTCCTGCAACCCGGCCCCTTGTCGAACAGATCCTCGAGGGCGATCCCTTGATCTTCAAGACCTCGCTCGAGACGCAGTTCAAGAAGCTGATTATCGAGCCTCTCGTCCATCTCTTTCAAACCGGCGTCTTCCAGCAAATTCGTTTTCCTCCCCTCGTCATCCTCGACGGCCTTGATGAGTGCATCGACCGTGATTCCGAACGCATCCTCCTCGAAGCACTTCCACGCTCGAGTCGACAGCACCAACTTCCTTTGAAGTTCCTCATCGCCAGTCGCCCTGAGCAGATACTCAATGCTACCTTCAAGTCATCTGCTTTGAAGCCTTTGACATATCGCCTCCCTCTCAACAATGACTACAACCCCGATGACGATATCCGCACGTTCCTTCTCAGCAAGTTTGAAGAAACCAGGAGTACTCACCCGGTCGGATCCTCCATTCCCTCGTCGTGGCCGTCCGATGAAGATGTTGATAGATTGGTCTCGAAGTCGTCCGGGCAGTTCATCTATGCGTCAATTGTAGCCCGCTTCACCTCGTCCCTTCGCCAGGACCCTCGCGATCGCTTGCGCATCGTGCTCGGCCTAAAGCCACCACGTCGCGATCTACCCTTCATGGAGTTAGACGCGCTCTATACGCAAATTTTATCGTCCGTTGAGGACATTGACACCGTCCTCAAAATTATCGGCGTGTCGATTGCGTTATCGGAACATACTGGGATCATTGCAGAGCCCCACGCCATACCACGGATCGAGAAAGTCCTCGATCTCGAAGATGGGGCTTCAATAGAGTTGCCGCTGGGCGATCTCAGCTCCCTTGTCGAGTACGATACTTCCCAATGTCGCATCAAGTTCCACCATGCGTCCTTTACGGATTTCCTTCTGGATAAACAGCGATCTCGAAATCTGCATATTGACACCCCTTTGGTGTATTCAGATATCGTGCGTTGGGCTCTTCGGGTGCACGACGATCCAGGTAGGTAGCCCTCTTAACTAGTATGCCTCTTGGATGTTGATCCGTCATCGAAAATCCACGCAGATATCAACGTCGTCGAAGTTCACCACATATCTGTCCACTTCGAGACCTACTGCCAACAAGCAGCGCCAACAATTGAACTGCGGCAGGATCTTTGGGATCTTTCCTTACCTGATTGGACGTCATCTATGGCCACTTCAGACAAGACATTACATTCCATGTCGACGACGTTCGGAATCAGCCCACCAACAGGGCCTTTTTCTTTCGCGTATCTATTCCTAGCTGGAGCGGGACAAATTGTGAGACCTCTTGTCTCGTCGGCATGACTTCCTTTGACTCATACATCTCTTGTCGATCAGGCATTTGCAGATGCTCGAGCACTTCATGTCCACCACCATGACCTGTTAAATCAGTACATGACTGGCCTCACTCAGGATCATATTCTTCCCAATGCCCTTGCATTACTCCTCCTTTTGGGAGTTGGCCGTTTGTCCCTATCATCCGAATGGCTGCGCACCGGTCAGCCTCGACGGTATATACAATCACATTTTGAGAGGTTCATATATGGGCCAATGTGCGTAGGGGAATCCGACACTTTTCAAAAAGCTATTACCAGCATTTTCCAACTTTCCGGCGCGGACCTCCTCTGGGAAGAGAATACAATCAATTTACTCAAATTCAAGTGTTCGGAAATGTGGGATATCGATATGGACGTCTTTGAGGTGCACCGGTTTCCTGCCGGATACGAGGACTTCCTCCTGGACTTCTTCTCGGACCCCAGACGGCCAGAAGGGCTCCGTCTGAGTAGCGAACGCTACAGCGCTCTGGCGCTGACTTGCATGAAGTATCTATGCCGCCCCTCTCGCCGGAGTGCAGATCCGCGTTGTCGCCCTTTCACTGAATGGGCACGAAAGTCGCGAAACGCGCCGTGGGTCTGGCGTAGACTACGACAAAATCCTCGTCTTCTTCCCTGGGTCGGAAAGCAATGGCGCTATTGGCGCCGCTTCGGCGTCCGCAAGTCTGCGATTTGGTGGGACGGTCTAGAGGTATGGGACACTGGCGAGCGACTGCTGAACGAACTCGATGACTCGAGGTGGTCGGACGCCCGGGAATTCCGTGCGATAGCCGCAGACGAGCGGTCGCTGCCCCTCCGCACGTTTGCCCTCGCTCTGCATTTGCTACCGCAGATTCTCGAGCAGGCATCTCAGTCGGAGGTGCTTGTTGACGCGGTGTCAAGAGGCGTGTTCCACCCGACAAACGTCTTTTTCTTTCATCGGACTAGACGGGCGAAGGAAGCGATTAGGAAGTACCTCGACCGTTCTGGCATTAGCGTGGATATGTGATGGCTGAGAAGCTATAAAATATTTTATTTTCTCTCCCAACCTGGCACTAACAGTGCAATCTCGAATAGCTGACAGGCTCTGACGCGGACGGGCGAAGACTTTCGAAAACGTCACAAAGCGTTGCATAGCTCTATCTCTCGTGCCAAAAGTCATGTATGTTTCGACCTGTCCTTCTGCCCCCGTCCGGGTACTCTGAGCCGACATCGTTCTCCGGGTTCATTGGAGGCGCCCTCTTTCCATCATCATCGGCGTCGTGGGGACACAACGTCATGTGAGGCTCCTTCGTTTGCGGCAGTTGGTACCATAAGAACTGACCCCATCTGTAACTGCATCTAGAGACTCGTCGCAACTCTTGCATACAAGGTTGCTATAGTCATTCCCACCTCTCGGTCCCTGCTATTTATGCCCTCCTTCGAAACACAGTTTAACAGGCTGATCCTGGCGCCCTTACCCGTCTTTCGCAATCTGGCATCTTCCACCGCCGTGAGTCAGATACTCTGTAATATGGCCTCCCATTCTTCAAGTCTCTTATATTCTTTTCACCGTTTCGCTTCCCTCGTTCTCCCCATCAATCACTTCAGCTTCTCGGGGTTAGCTTCTCTGGATAGCATCCGTCTGATTCCTGATAGACATCCGTATATAAACCTTGAGCAGATTTTGTACTGGGTTCGTTTCCGTTTTAAGTTACACCTTTTCTTCCCTATCCGCGAGCCAAGTTGATGTCCTTCACACTAGACTAACTAGAAATGCACCCGACCCCACGGGCGCCTAATTCTCAATTTAGCCCCTATCTTCCACGCGACGTGAAGCAACAGACGTTTGCAGAACTCGACTTGCATTTAAATCTCCTTTATAAGCACCACAGCCCATAAGGACCAATTACAACAATGCCTGGACGTAGCGGAAGGGTGACAAGACAGGGAAACGGCCGCGAAAAGCGTGTGCGCGTCCGGCCTCAACGACGTAGGCTCATCGTGATGTGACCAAGAGCCATACAGCAGGGAGAGGTGAGCTACGCAGAAGCAGATCGAAGGATATAGCGCAAGCGGGGGCAATGCACAGGACGAATGTTAGTCGACGAAACAATGGAACGTACAGCAATCGCAACTCGAGGAGACCTTGCGGGGACGAAGTTTCGGAGATGCACAGTCCAGGATACGCCGGGGAATGACTTGGGCAAATAGTGTTGAGATCAAATAGTGGATATTTTTGAGGAGAACGTGGCAAACTTTAGAAAAGGGGAAGGGACAACACTGAACAGGTGAAAAGCATGTCGGTAAAATACTAATACAAGTAGAAGTACAGTCACTTATAAAATACAGAATACTTATATGGGCGATTCACGACGATTCCCAGCTTCTCTTTTCTGCCGAGTCCTTTCCCAACTTCTGATCATCGCCTCAAGGTTCGTCCATCCCCACAAAGCTCCCAACCCCATGCACCACCCCGTCCACAATCCCAGGCCCGTCCTTTCCGTGCACCTTTCCTTCGCCCTCCTCCCCCTTCTTCCCCTCTTCATTTCCCCTCGCCACAGCATCTGCCCCCGATCCGTCATCCACCTTCACTTTCTCTCCCAACAACACCCTAACCGCCTCGCCCGTTTCCCTCGGGTTGGCCGCGAGAGACGACAAGCTAGCGGGTGGCACGTACGCGCGCACGGCGCCTGCGATCGCCGCGGCGAGCGGGGCGGTGGGGACGCCGAGAAGGTGCGAGAGGGCGGTAAGGTGATCTTCGACTGTCAGCGGTTCGGAGTGGGAACTCTTCACAATGTGTCGAGAGCTTGGGATCGAGCTATGATGATCCTGCGTCCCTCGCTCTTGTCGCGGTCCCCGCCCGAGCGCAACATCCCACCATCCGCCGACTTGCCGCTTGTACTGGACGAGTCGGTAGCTGTACCATGCGCCCATGAGGGCCCCGAGCAGGACGAGAATATAGATGAGCCTGCATGTGCCCAGGAGTTTGTGTCAGCATTGGAAAAGCGGAGATAGAAGGGAATGGGGTGAAAAGAAGGGCGGTTACGAGTCTGAAGCAGACGAACGAGCCTCAAGAACGATTGCGGCTTACCTATGCAACCGCATATTCGCCAACGGTGGGGCTACACGCCTCATCGACCGTGTCTGGCGGGACGGCGGGAGGTTTGCGGCCGTTGATTTGAGCTCGGACGAGCTGGGCTGGCCCGAGCTGGCGTTGGGGGAGTCGGGTGAGCCAGGTGGAGAGGAAGACTGATACGAGGTGCGCTGGCGGGTGGCGGGTGGGGTACTCGGAGCCATCGTCTTCGATTTCGATTTCGCGTTTGTTGTGCTGGGGCAGAAGTTACACCGTCTGGCGTGGGGCTCGTCGAGTCGGCTTTTGTGGCCTTTTGAGTCGTTTGCGTGCCACTGTAGTCAACGCCTGTTCGAAGTCTGGAAGATATGCCGTCAAAGAAGAGTTCTGTGGTTTTATACGCACCACAGGACGTACGTATGTACGTGACGGACCACCGTGATGCTGGAGGTCAGTGACGTCGTCATCAGAACCTGACGTCATCTCCTGGAAAGTTCACACGGAGCACTAGGATAGGGGCATTTGCTCGCTGCCCCATCTTGTCAATAGAGCATTCAAAAATTAACGCGTTGCCTACTTGGACTTGAAGCGTGTGACCAGAGCATCATCTCCATTGGCACGAGGACATGGCCAAAGATTTTGCAGTCTATTTATACTGACGCCCATCAGGAAAGAAATCTCAAGCCACAACGCGACGATGAATGAGCGGCAGTCTAACGAGAATAGGGATCGGAGGAGGAGGGAATCGCGTGCAACTCGACTTCGGAAGGTGGAAGCGTGGCGGCACGTCAAGTCTAGGCGCCCATCCAGGCCAGCCATTGGCTATTGAGCTGACTGCGCAGTATATTCTTTGATGCCAATTGGATGGTTAGCATGAGACTTGTTCGGGTGGATGTAAGTGGATCATTCGTGAACAAGTACTCTGCCTTTTTCTTCTTCTCTTGCCGGAGCTTGGCTTGAGTTACCTGAAGGCGCCGAAGAGTTTTCCTGCTTGGCTTTTTTGTGAGGGTTTTCACTTAAATAAGGACTTGAAGATTAAGTTCGAGTTCGTTATTCTTCCTCCTTGTCGCCTTTAAAATACTGTCTCGTGTATATTCAACGACCTGTGAGTCTTTCACTTCGAATTCTACGGTGGTAGGCGGAGCGCCCAAGGCAACGCACGTTGGCGCCTGAAGGGCCCAGACCATAACGTGACCCACGCCGCACACCACTCTCCTCCAACTTGATCACAATATCAGTGATTCCATTCCATCGCTCTCAAAATGACAACGATCCGCTCATCGTCACTTTCAGACCTACGCCGATAGCAGGACCCGTCTATACGACACCTACCCCGACGAGCAAGACGCGATCTCCAACCTGATCTCTAGATCTTTGTGTTATCTACAACTTCATCTCAGGCAGCAGCGTCTTATACAGAAAGAACATTGTCTCACCCTCCAATGGCGCCTACATCCAAAGTACAGCTGGTGCGTTACGCTCGCCATTCTCACGTCTCTTGCTGGCCTCACCGCTGACTGTGCTGTTGGGCTTTCGGGCTGTAGACGGAAGGTACGCGGCCAAATATTACCCGATTAGCAAACCTTTGAGTAATTGTGGTTTGACTTGGGGACAGAACAACGTCAAGGTGCGTTCGTTGCTTGTTCGCATGGCTCAGGACAACGAGAACTGATTACAGTTTCATGATAACAGCCTACCAAGAGGCGTTCTCTCTCTTCGACCAGAGTGCGTCCCTTCTCTTCCCTTACGGGCCATCTTACCCTTCTTACCTTCCCCCGATTAGACGGCGACGGAACGATCTCCTCCACCGAGCTCGGCACTGTCATGCAGAGGCTAGGCCGCAAGACCACCGAGGCCCAGCTCGCCGACATCATCCGCGAGATTGACGCAGACCGCAATGGCGCGATCGACTTCAACGAGTTCCTTGAGCTCATGTCGCGCGCGGCGCCACGGGCGGAGGACGAAGAGCTCGAGGCGGCGTTCAAGGTGTTCGATAAGGACGGGAGCGGAAAGATCAGCGTGAGCGAGCTGGGGAGTGTGATGGAGAGCTTGGGTGAGTTGGTTCGTTTTTTGTCCGAATGCTTCCTAATATTCACTCTGGTTTTTTTAGGGGAGAAGTTGACGCCTGAGGAGGTGCAGGCGATGATCAAAGAGGCGGATTTAGATGGGGATAACGAGGTCAGCCTTACAGGTGCGTAGTTTTCCTTCGTTGGTTTTATAAGGACGTAGTACCGACCATTCTTTCCGTCTTTTATCCATCCATCTCCTGTGTTGGCTCTCGTTCCGTTGACACCCCACACCACCAACGTACGACCGCATATATTCCTATACCCAGAGTTCAAGAAGGTGAGTATCACGCAAGTCTTCTTTGCAAGTTCTCATCCGTTCTTCTCTTCATCGTCTTTTCTCGCTTTCTAGATGTTGTCGGACATACAGATGAAGTAGCCTGGGATACACAACCCTCTTTATGCAATCTCGCCTCTAAATATTGACTATGTCGACTTTCCCGAAACTCTACGTATCGCAAACGCAAGAACATACACTATTATCCCAAATATGATATATGCGCTCCGTGCTCACGAAGAATGGTCTGCGTGCGCTCAACGATGCACTCCGCTCTACATGGCAGTCGAAGCGATCAGCCCCTCGATTAATTGCTCGATTTCATGAAGAAAAAAGGCGCTGTTTCGAAATGGACTTCCCCCTCACGGGTAGGAGGTTAATCTGTTCGTCCCTGTCCTATGTTATTTGACACGGAGAACGTTCGTTCTTGCGCAAAATTTCTGCGCTCCTCTGTGAAGCAATGTCTCACATTCAAGATCTGTCAGAGCTATTTATTCAAATGCTCGTGTCCGCAAACTACGCAGAATGACTACAAAGGAAGCGCCGTCAACAAAGGGAGAAGAAGGTTCAACGTTCAGGTTTGGGGATGATAAGTGAACGAGTTCCCACATCGGAGTATCACTGCCTAAGAAACCAAACACTGCTCATTGAACTGCTAGGCGCCAATCTTACTTGAAGTCTGAAGTTCGATTTCTGCAGTGGGGACGCTCGTTCTCGTATTTAATGCCTTCATAAATCCGAGCTACGCACGACCGAGAGTTAAATTTCTATTACATTCTGATGGCTGCCGCACTATGTTGACACGATGACAGCCCGAAAAGCCTGACCCTCTCCACTCTGCGATTCACGGAGCCTCAGCACGCGTCGCACCGTCACGTCGCCTAGGTAATGGTGCCGACGCGTTATGTCGCGTAGAAGATAGGGGCCAAATGCAATTAAGCGCCCGTCCGGGTCACCGCACAGATTCAGTCTCGCGTCATTTCCGTCTAGCTAACGCTAAGTAGATAATCCAATCTTTACCTCATGATCTCAAGCACGTCTACTTTGCGTGTCGATTTCCCCGTGCATTAGCGTGAATAGGCATATTTACTTCAGAACTTGTCATAAAAGCTAGAAAGTGTTATTGAGTCGCCTAAGTCATCGAATCTGTAGCACTTTCGCGTTTCCCTCCATCGCTCCTCTGTGCTCCCTTGTCAATATTGGCGGCAGTATTTCGCTGAGGGGGGGATATACCTGCTTTGCTCATTGAGAAATACCTCTATGCGTATTTTCATGGGAGTTGCACCGCTTATGTATGAAAGAAGGCTCATGAAAAGGCCTTCGTTAAAAAAATTGTACATTTCATACTCCCAACAGTAAAAACCGATTGCGATTTCTCGACCACACAGAAGTCTGGATGCATAACAAAATCCATGAATTCCACGAGATTCTTCAGCCGTGATGCTACGCAGTAGACCTTTCCGGATAGCATGCCTTCTTGAGGGGGGGAAACTGGTGGTAATGCAGATATGGAGGTTGCGGTAGAGGGCCTGATAACCGACCACAAAGGTCGACCTCCGCACTCGAGCACACTTTTGGAGTGCGCTCTTCACCTCCCAGGTATCTGGTGTCGGGTTATTGATTTGATCCAGGTATTGACGAGCCCAATGGTCAACAGCGGTGTCAAGAAGGTCGGTCTCGGGGACACTTCAAGCGGCGCTCGCAACCCTGACGTCAACCGTTGAGCTGCTCATTATTGGCAATGCTTCGGGGACTGAGCACTGAGGGTTGAGGTAATCGCCGAGTTGAAAGTTCGAAGATTGGTTGATGACCAAGTGCCTTTAATGAACAATGAGAGTTTCCGGTCGCTCCTGAAGCTTGGGGCTTGAAGGCTTGAAAGATGGTGGGGCCTTTTATACACCGCGAAAGCATTCCATTTGCCGAATATCTCATTCTGTAGATGGACGTCATAGGTGAGGAATGGTGATAGACAATGGCCTTAATGCAATGGTGTCCCTCTTGTTCTTCCTAACCGCAAGGCTTCATTTCGACGGCTGATCTTATTGTTAGGTCGTCCACTGGCATTTCCGTTGAACAGCATTGGTTGACGGCTCTCGGATAGAGGAATTATAAATGGAGGGTATAATACACGAACGTCGATGCTATTGACTGAAGTAGTCACCAGTTCATATTGGAGAGAAAAAAAAAACACGTAGACTCCGCATCCATCTTTGAGG
>CACVBS010000001.1:976558-1199943 GCA_902728275.1 Cyclocybe aegerita
TAGCCCGTCCATCAGTCCCTTCACCTCGCCGGCGATGGCGAATCCGTGTTCCGCCTTGCGCGCCTTTCTCTCCAAGAGCTTTGCGTTCCTCTCATCACCCACCCCAACTTCTATTCCCCCCTTGTCTTCGATCCCAGATCCAGATCCAACCGCTGCCAACCCTTTGCACATCTTTTCTCTCATCGACGCGTCGTGAAGCAGTTCCACGACCTCTTCACACACGCCCACGCGCGTCGTGCCGAACATGAACCTGACGTTACGCGCAAAGTCCTCGTCTAGCTTCCCTTGGCCTTCAGGCGGAGAGTCCGAATTTGAGCTCGAAATGATCGCCTTCAGCCTCAGATCGACGTGCCCCTCGATCCTCCTTGCTTCCTCACTGAGCAGCGTCCGGAGCGCTGGCGCCGTCTCGAACCGAAATGTTGCGAGGGCGTCGACGCACCCTTCTGCTACCCAGCCAAGGCCGACGACACGTGCGATTTTTGATTCTACGGCGCGTCGCTTGGTTTGGAGGGTATCCAGGTGGGTGTTGAGGGACGTTTCGAGTTCTTCGAGGGTGTAATTTGAATGGCCCGAGGGGAATTGGAGGTGGCGAGATACGCGGAGCCGTGCAAGGGCTTGGAAATTTGTTCTGTTTGGGCACATGAACGCAACTGACTTAGATGAAGCCCAAGGTCACGCAGAGGGACGTCAGGCGCACCTCATCCTCGGCAGCTCCACCCCGGCCACGCCTAGTCTGTGAAGGGCACTGGAGAGGCGCTCGTCCAATTCCGCTTGCGTAGGCGTGATTGGTTCTCCCTTTGGGACATCCTCATGGGCGGCTTGAAGACGGATGTTCAAAGCATGGAATCTCTGTTCGAACAAGAGATAAACACCTGTTAGCGTTGGCTTCAAAGAAGGGAAAAGAACGCGAGGAAGCTCACGGCAAGCGCGTCTCTGGTATGCCTGTATGCACCGCCCGCCACGATGGGCGTCTTCCTTGGTGGTTGAGCAGGCATAGGCGCCATATTTATCTGTAACTAAGTTAGACTTCTAGTGACACCAATATTTACGCAACATCTACTCACCTTGGATATCTCCCCAAGCACACCTCCCACTTCTTGAATCCGAAGTACTGACTCTCGCCTATTTATCCCAACGCGCATATTTCAGTGCAGGAAATACAGGGCACAAAGGCATAGAACTCACTGCAGCTCCTGAATTAGGTTTCCTAAACCTCGCCTCCCCGAGTCACTTGCACCGTCTCCTAAGCGCGCAAGGCGTGCCAACTCCTGCTTTTCCAGCACTCCGAGCAGGAGCAGCACACGCCTCCGCTCAGCTACTTGTGCTCTTAGCGATTGCAGCTGCTTCTCTAGATTCGGTTAGTGTCAGATCGTGGTCAATGAGGTGTTATCTGAGAAGAACAGACCTAGTGCATCCAAGCTGGCACGTTCAACTTCCCATTCGCGCCTCGTCGCGTTCAGGATGCGGTGCGCGCTCGCAAGCCGGTTGGATAGGTGTTTGTGCGGTCCATCGCCTTCTGAGGACTGAAGAATGCAACGCACGCGGGCTACCTCGGATCGACCGACGAGCTGGGCGGCGAGGGTGTCGATAAGAGCATTCCATGGTATGCTGTTTGTCGTGTCTTTCTCGTGTGATGCAACTTGACTGCTTTTGCCCTTCTCATTCCGGTGCGGGTAATCTGTCTGCTTCTCGCGCTCTTTTCCCTTTCCACCAGAGAGAGAAGTGCAATCGGACGACAGGTAGAGCCTGATGAAAGCTTCCCTAGTCACCTCTTCCGGCATGCCGACCGCGCAGAGGGCAGCGTACGCGTCCTTGGCTTTCGCCACCTCCTCCACTTGTCCATTTCCTTCTTCTTTCACTTTATGCTTTGTGGCTCGCGAGGATTGTGGCTTGGACCTATCCTCTCTTGAAGTGTATTCCAAGGAGGATGCGCCTGTTGTTTTGGGTATCTGTCGTGAAGAATGGAGTCCATGTATGTCTCTTGAAGAGCTGGTGTTGGCATTCGGGTTCTTGCTCGTTGTTGAAAGACGGTCGTTCGTGCTCAGAGTCATAGTGGTTGAAAACCGGACAAGACAGCGCGTTCGCTGAGATGGTGGCACGTGCTGATGGGACGTGTCGCGGTCTAATTTTAGAAAAGAATAGGGGCTTCGGGGATAAATGCTGCATCTAATCTCTCCATCAACATGTGCTCGATATGTGGTTTTAAGATTGTATTTTTTGTGAATACCTGGATAGTGAGAAGGATATCAGAGCTACCAAAATTTTGTTCAAGGCGGTTTTGGCCGAACAAATTGTTCAGCCAAAAACGATGAACGAAACGGAGCTTCGCATCCTACTCGGCTAGATATTTAACCTTGCCTCTGTACATGTACACTGGCATTCTATCCTCCCTGTCTCTATAAGCAACACTGACCTGACGATCGGCATCAGGCATATTATCGAAAACTACCGGCTTCCGAGGTCGCTGGTATGTCATGACTCATGAGAGGAAGTGGATACAAATGAACGAAATAGGACAAATATTGCAATTAAAATAAATTTAGCTCAAAGCGAGCGTTGTGAGCTTTCGTAGGTGGGAATCTGAGTAGTAAGTATTGCCTTTAAATGCGGGACCCCTATCACTGACACAACGCGTAACGCGACGCGTCAATACAGCCAAACACCGGACCCGTCATCACAAACAATCCTTTCCGTTTGCAACTTCACGAAATACCGTCACCTTCCTCAATTCCTCATCGCTACTCAGTCGAGACTCGATGGTTCGTACTGAGGTCGAAGAAGCTGCCTTCATGAAGGAACTTATGCTCGGCCTGGACGACTCTTTCTGGAATGAACCTCCTTCCCCAATAAAATCAAAGCCACCGGTCGCCTCGTCAGCTCCAAGGACACCAACTCGCAAATCCACCAAAGCATGTGCAAAGGCACCCACTAATACATTCCCGGCACCCCCAACCTCCCTCTTTCCAAATAAAAACGTCGCTGGCGAACTTGACATGGACGCTTTCCTTCAAGGCTCGGAGAATTGGGATTTGGATGACATGTCTTTTAGCCCCGTCAAGCCGGCAAAGAAAACATGTGCCACTCGCGGGCTTCGCTCTCCTCATGTCGTAATTCATCGTTCATGATTCTCTAGGCCAACGTACCGGGGAGTTCTCCATACCTGCCGGAGCGATGCACACGTTGCATAGCTGCGGCCGTGGTGGAAGAATTTGTTGATAATCGATGGAGGAAGGTCAGTTTCCCCATATTTTCTTCCCCAAGAATTCTAGACGGAATTCTGTCAATATCTTGTTCTGCTGCTAAAGGCATCACGTGATGTTTGCTGGTCTTTGCCAGGCACCGAGGCAGGAGCACGTCGAAATCTTTTACCCTGCTTGCTATCTGCAAACACGAAGGCTGCGTGGCAATCTGCAGAGCGACTCCCGCTGCTAACCGCTTTATGTGACACAATTCGTCGCGACTTCTCGAATCTCCTTCAAGCCTGAACCCAGCTTGCTCCGAGCCATGTCCCATCCAGAGGTCGCATTATCGCGGCGACAAGTTGATAGGTGGAGAATCTCGATGGAGCAATATTGTCGCCCCTTGCCCTATTGCTCGAAGCGAGCGCTTGTGGCCAACCGCTGGCGTGGCCCACCCAGATGGCAGCCAAACTTGTACGTCACGTCGCCTCCTGGGCAAGTGATTCGTCGAACCTTTATCATCGCCTTTGCCCTCTATCTTCTGCATTTTCCCTCTCTGATGCTTTGCTGCTCTTAGGCTATCCTCTCTCGGATTGATTCCGGTGGAGAACGAGTGAATGTTTACCTCTACGATGACTGGTTTTCAACAGACATCCGAGCCGGTGAGTTTTTTGTCATGTGTCAAAATAGCGCTTTAATCCGCCCTTAGACGATGTCTTCAACGTTCTTGGAACTTTTTCTTCGCCGTTCTCCTCATCAAGCCAGGGTCCTACCAAGTGCATTTCAATAACGGCTCAAGAAAATCTTCTCATCCTGCACCCTGATCTCCTGCTGACCGCGACTGCGCTTTCGAATGCGCCACAATGCCGTCGCAAGCCTCTTCTTTCGACTCTCGTTCGGTCGACGAGTGATATCACTCCTGCGCTAGTCTGGGGCAGCATACTCCATGAGGTCATGCAGAAGTGCCTCCAGGAGCAGAAGTGGGACGAGGCATTCATCGACAAGTGCATTGACGAGGCGGTTTTAGGTGGCCTCGGGGAGCTGGTGAAGCTTGGAGTTTCGGAACAGATTGCCCGGGTAGAGGTTAAGGATCGGTCGAGAGGGCTGAGGTTGTTCGCGAACAAGTATCTTGCAGAGACACCAAAGGTCTGTATTTCTGTCAAATTCGTTCTGGAAAATGCCTGACGCCTTGTCAGCCGGAAGCAGTCCTCATGAACACCCGTTCTGCAGCCCGCGATACGCCGTCGTTGTTGGCAATAACTAAACTCCATGACATCGAAGAGGACATCTGGTCGCCTACGTATGGACTCAAGGGAAAACTGGACGCGACGGTTCAAGGCATCATCTCCGACTCACCAGCTTCTTCTCCCCATTCTAAACCTTCGCCCTCTCCCACACATCAACGCATGTCGACCAACACGCCTCTGCCCCTCGAATTGAAGACCGGCCGTGCCTCCGCGGGTATGGAACATCGAGCGCAGACCATGCTCTACACCTTGCTTCTCAGCGAACGTTACGGCGCCGACGTGCAAGACGGACTCCTTTTTTACACCCAAAGTGAGACCGGAGAGGTCGTCAGAGTCCCGAGAGGGCGAAACGAAGTACGTGGACTCATCGGCGCAAGAAACGAGTTGGCGGCGTATATGTGGCGTCGGATCCGAAACGTGAAAGGGAAGATGAAGGAGGAGACGGAGATTGATATCGAAGACACGATAGCTCCAGCCATGGATAACGAAGAGCCATTCCTCCCTCCTCCGATCGACGACGAACGGGCGTGCAAATGGTGCTACGTGCAGGACGTATGTATGCTCTTCCGGAAGACACACCCGAACCACTCCGGTAACGCAAAGAATAAGATGAAAAAGATGAAATACGACCCGCCCATCCCCCCGTTCCTTGCCGACATTTTTGACGAAAAGACGGGACACCTCTCGCCTTCTCAAGTCGAGTTTTTCAGGAAATGGGAGCGTCTCCTCGCACTGGAGGAGAAGGACCTCGTGCGGTTCAAGAGGGAGCTTTGGACGTTCGGTGCGGAGGAAAGAGAACGAAGAGGCAGGTGCTTCGCAGGCATGATCCTGGTGCGAGAATGGAAGAAGGGTGATAAGGGTGTGGAAGGTAGCAAGTGGGGGAAGGAGGGCAAGATTCATCAATTCACTTACGCCTTTCGACGAGCAACTACAACCTCATTGACGCAGCACTCGCCAGGAAACAGTTCCTGGTCGTCAACGGCGTCGACATTGGTTGGCACCCCACCGTTTGCAAGCCCCAGCTCCACGCTGGTGCCGACACCCTCGACACCAAGCGCCAACTTTTCGCGAAGTCAACACTCGACGCCTGATAGCAGGAGTCTGCTCAACGGGCACCTCAACATCGGCGACCCCGTCACAATATCGGCCGAACCTCTCTTTGCTCTCGTGCAAGGGTATATCCTCGAACTTACCCCGGAAGAGGTTGTCGTCGGTGTCGACCATGCCCTTGACGTTTCGGCCATCTCGGCAAGATTGCGTAAAGGCAGGGACGACGTATTTAACGAGGAGCAGGTCATCTTTCGCATAGACAAAGATGAACTTTTTGGTGGTATGGCGCGTGTGAGGAACAACCTCGCGCAACTTTTCTATGCCGACGGAGACCGTAGGAGGCTACAGCTCGTCGTGGATCTCAAGCAGCCTGAGTTCTGCGACCCCTCCCCGCCCTTCCTCCCTTCCGCGTCCTCTGTGTACAAACACCTCAACCCCTCCCAGATCAGCGCGATGCATCGCATCCTCTCTGCCCAGGACTATGCCCTTGTACTAGGCATGCCAGGTACAGGCAAGACGACGGTCATTGCGGCGCTGATTACGGAGCTCGTTCGGCGCGGCAAGACTGTCCTGCTCACGAGCTACACGCACTCGGCGGTCGACACAATTCTAATGAAGATGGGTGGGCGGGACGCCGATGGGGGTGCGTTCGGCATACTTCGCCTAGGAAATGTGGATAAGGTCCATCCTGAGGTGCGAAAGCACATGCTAAATGGGCGCAGGGAAGCAAAGACGGTTGAGCAGCTTGAGAGAATGATTATGTTGCCACCCGTGGTGGCTACTACGTGTTTGACGATTGATCAGTGAGTTGTTAGTTGTCCTGAAGTGAGAGCTAGTGACTGAGTGTTCATTTTCTTTTCCTGCGCAGCCCGCTGTTCTTCCGCCGCAAGTTCGATTATTGCATTGTTGACGAGGCATCGCAGATCACGTTACCAACATGTCTTGGCCCACTGAGGTTCGCAGACACTTTTGTTCTCGTAGGTGATCATTACCAGCTCCCGCCTCTTGTGAGTTTCTTGCTATTTTGGCCCCTCCTGCTTTATTCAATGATATCGTTTCTTCCAACAGGTGAAGAATCCCGATGCACGCCGAGGTGGCTTGGACGTGTCCCTCTTCCGACGTCTTTCGGACGCTCATCCAGAGGCTGTCGTGGATTTGCGCTTCCAGTACCGGATGAACGAGGATATCATGCTGTTGTCTAACCGCCTCATTTACGACAATCGGCTACGCTGCGGAAACAAGGAGACTGCGAAGAGGTCTCTAGCACTGCCTGACAGATCATTCTTTACGCGGTTGCATGCTTCGAAGTACCGGGAGGATGAATGCAAGACCAATTGTTGGTTGGAAAAGTTGGCTGACGAGAGGTTCGTTCACTTGTGATTGGCATTGTTCTGTCGCTAATTTATTTGACCTGCAGTTGCAAAGCAGTCTTCGTTGACACAGATGCCTTGCCAGCCAGGGACTCGCGGGTCGGCGATCTCGTTCAGAACGTGGTTGAGGCTGAGCTTATACGCCAGTTCGCGGAGACCCTCCTCGCGTGTGGCGTATCTGAGTCCCAGATTGGGATCATTTCGCTGTACAGACAGCAGGTTAAGCTGTTCAAGCACCTCTTTCAGGATCGTCGAGGCCTGGAGATTTTGACCGCGGATAAGAGCCAAGGCAGGGATAAGGATTGTATCCTCGTCTCGCTCGTCAGGTCCAACGACGAAGGACTTGTGCGTGTTTTCCTGTCCATCTGTTGCTTTTTCAGTTGTTCACCTACGTTTTCAGATCGGAGACCTCGTCAAAGACTGGCGCCGGATGAACGTCTCTTTCACGCGTGCTCGCAGCAAACTTGTCATCTTCGGTTCACGAAGGACTCTCCGAAGCGATCCTCTCCTTGCGCAGTTCTTTTCGCTGATGGAAGAAAAGCGGTGGGTGCTGGAGCTCAAGCATGGTGCACACACTGCGCACCAGGCTGTGTTTGATGTGTGTTCGACTCCTGCCAAGCGTGCAGCTCCGCCTGGAGCAACACAAGAGCTAGAGGGAAAGACCATCGGGAAGGAGAACATTTCATTTGGGTCTCCGGAAAAGAACCTGGAGAAGGAGAAGCGCCCATTGAAGAAGATGAAGCATTTGAAGAAGCTTCAAGCTTCGGACGTTAATAGAACGGGATCCGTTGGCCTGTTAAGAGGCCGACCGATCTTGAAGGATTTGGTAGGACACGAAGCGTAAGGGCGAACGAACCGAGACTGTATTTTGTACCAGCATGTCTTTATTCATTTCGCAATTTGTACAATAAACATGGAAGTCCTCTGTTCTCAGTCTCTGCAACCGCAAAAGTCTGAACGCTTGTGACCTGTGTCATTGTGACCCGTGTGACAATAGAACCGCAGCGGGCAGTGCACTAACTTAAGGCGGAACAACTGTCTTTCCTTCCTCCATCCAACTCGTTTCCTGGTAGGCGGTTAAAAGGCCTATAGGCACCAATTATTGCGCTTAAATGCCCTCTACGTCTACACTCAGTGATGACGAGAAGGCCAAAGTTAAAAGTGCCATTCCGACACCAACGAACAAGATCCATTTCGCTGCTTTAGCCAGAATCTACTATGCATATCCGCAGCCTACCAAGTGGTCGTACGCCGGGCTCCAAGGCGCTCTCGCCTTCTCGCAGAACAACCAGGACAACAGCCTTCACTTCCAGATGGTCGATTTGGATGGCACGAGAGGAGTGATTTGGGACCACGAGTTCTACGAGGGGTTGGAGTTCAACCAAGACAGAGCTTTCTTTCATTCGTTTGCGGGAGACGTATGTCAGGATACCCAATTTGTCGTTAGTTTTCACTGACACAGACCCTAGGCTTGCATGATCGGTTTCGTGTACGCAGATGAAGCCGAAGCAAAGACTTTCTTCAAGAAGGTCAAGGCGAAGAAGAGCAACAAAGGTTGTAAGTGTTTTCAGTTCCGTGTCAATTGCGGTCATGAACCTTCTGCGCAGCGAAGCCCAAGTCCGAAAAGAAGAAGGTGGCAAAAGGTGGCAAGGTGGACAAATCGATGATATCCGCGCCGAAAGCAGGGTCTTTCATCCATGTCGCGCATATGGGCTACGATGCACATTCTGGGTTTACTTCAAAGGGTGTTGATCCCTCATGGACAGCACTTCTTGGAAACCTAGAGAATACTGTTCCCAAAGACGTTATCGAGCGTGATATGGAGTTTATCAAGAAGTTCGTGCGTGAATTCCCCGACCAACAGCAGCAGCAGCCTGCAGCAAAGGAACCCAAGAAACCGAAACCTCCTCCGCCTCCAAGACGCCCACACGGAAATGGCGGCAGTATATCATCTCCTATCTCACCAACGTCTGTCCCACCTCCACCTCCGACCAGGTCCCAGAACGGTGCGCCACCACCTCTAGCGCGCCCCCATGCACCTCCAACCCCGTCGCGACATGTCCCACCGCCTGCCCCTGCAGCGCTTCCGAGTTCGCAAACGCCTACACCTCCGCCCCCACCGCGCCCGCCCGCCCCGCCACGGAACAATGTACCACCTCCGCCACCCGCCCGCCCTCAATCGGGGTCGCCAGCCGTTCCTCCTCCTCCTCCTCGCCCACCCACAATATCTTCCAGGCCGCCACCACCTCCACTTCGCCCTGCACCACCAACCTCGTCCACCCCGGACGACTACGGAAGCTCAGCGGCACCGCCTCCGCCGCCTCCACCACCACCACCACCGCCTCCTGGATCATCAAGTGGTCCTCCTCCTCCTCCCCCTCCGCCGCCGCCTCCTCCTTCAGGCGAAGCGCCTCCATCTGTCAAGAGTGTTCTGCCTCCACCACAGCCGGGCCGGGGTGACCTCCTTGCCTCGATTCAAGGAAAAGGCATCCATTCCTTGCGCAAGGCAGACCCCAACGCACCACCCCCTGGAGGACGGAGCGACGGGCTGCCTGTTACCGAGTCGTCTTCAAGTGGTGTAGGTACAGCCGTAGCTGCCGGTGCAGCCGGTGCAGTTGCAGGAGCAGCGGTGGCTGGCAGTGGCGACTTAACGTCGGCGCTGGCAGCGGCGTTGTTGGAGAGGAACAAGAAACTGGGAGACAGCGATGATGACGAGGATGACGATGACGATGATTGGGATTAGTTGGGGCTGGAAGTAGTTCGGAACGCTGGCCCGCCGTCTCCCTGCCAGTGAAAGAAACAAGCTAATCTGAGATGGTATGTCTGTCTTCTACGCTGTCCATTCACATGACGATACTGAGATCCTTCTGCTACAGATAATTATTCTATGCTTAAGCGTACTTACGAACAGGACTATCTCATTTCGTACAAAACGATCCGCGTAATTTTTCTTCTTTCTGTCATATCTCCATGTCTTCCAAATGGATCTTATTCCGACCTTCTGATAGTGCGAAAACAGGGATCTCAAGCATTCAGGTGATTCACTGCCAGCTCATGGTCCTTCCCCGCAAGGAGGAGTTTCCATCGGTTTGTCTGCATCTAGGGACACGCTTGCAGAATTGACGACCGAGATCGCCGCCTGCAACATCTTATCAGATATTGGAGGGAGCACTATCTGATAATGATCCCCGAAGCTACCGTGTTCCCTTCCGAAAAAACCGAAAAACACCCTTCCGTCCTCTTACTTTCCATGAAGGCGAGGGAACGACGGAGATTCCAGAACGAAAACATATAGTTCTTGCAGGGAAAAGTATTTCACTTTTGGATACGTCTCCGCTCAGCAATCTCTTGCCACTATCGCCCAAAACCGAGGAAAATCCTTCACTGCCATTCAATCCTGGACATGAGTAAGCCCGGCCTTCATGACAGAGCATACTCGACTCCTATGCTCTCCTTGGCTCTTGGACTGACAACAGACATCGTGAAGGAAGCTTGTCCTGCGCTTCGAAGGTCGATCTGCCCACAACCGCTATCGAGCGTGAGCGATTCTTCGCATCGCCAACGATGTTGATCACAAATGCACACCCATTTTAAATCCTCTGCGTGGTTGGCCTTCAAATACGTCTCGAGCCGACAGTGAGACATTTCAGGTGCTTCCCGTTCGGCGCTCGTCACAGAATCACAGGCAGTCTTTAGGGTGGCGTTGACTCCTCACGGCTTGACCAGCCCAGCCAAGGCCTTCGAAGCGGCGCTCGTGCGCACCATCCACGCCCAACCCGTGTTGGACGCCATGCAGTAAGCCATTGAAATTAGAGTAAGAACGGCCCCCTTTGGAAAGTAGACTCGCAGACCATCGCAAATCTATCACCTCTTCTGCAACAAGGAGAGGCGAGATGATCAGTGCGTTATGTATGCAATGCCGTTTACTTTTTACACGCTGGCGAGTTGCGATGCTTATTATTCGATTTTACGAGTACTTTGTGGATTCAGGATGCGGGTATTCTGCGAGAGGGCATGATTGTAATGAGTTTGTCCTGGGGTGTTACTATTGGATACAATGTAGAGTACATTCAAGCCGTAGTGTAATGGATGACACTCTTGGAGCTGATGGAGTCTTCTCTGAAAATTTTGGGTAGTTTCTGCTGGCCATCCTGACTCATGGCATTGGGGACGTTGCGGAGGGCGATGCTCGTGCTGTTCGTCGAGGAGACTTGCCAGTCGAGGACCCCTGTGTCTGCGGCCGTGACAATATCCTTCGTCCAGGCGCGATCCTGGGCCATCCGAAGGATGATAAGCATTCTCGTCAATGCCTAACGTAAACGACGTTAGGGCATCTCAGAGATGAGAATAAATCATGACTTGCCAGGATATACGTATAAGGCTGCGAGAACACGTCCTGAACCCAACTGTCCCGCACTCTTGTGATGAGGTACACCACGCTCCAGATGGTGAAGAGTCCTCCGCTCTCTACGAACATCGTGATTGCAGAATTATACAACGTCGCCTGAAGCTTTCCGAGGACCCTCTCGGCGCGATGCCGCATCGTGAATAGGCGTAGGCAAATGAGGGAGGTGATGATGACGTTAAGGGCCATTGAAGTAGAGTAAAAAGCAATTGCGTGTCGCATAGAACGAGGAGAAAGATCCAATGTAGTCCGTGTTTGGGAAATAAGAACGGGAATAGAAAGGCCTGAAGGATCAAAAAGGTCAGCAGGAGCAGGAGGAGAATACCATCCCAAAAATACGGCACTCACCGATCCTGGCGAGATGGAGGCAGGCGGGTATTACCAACAATAGCCATTGATAATTCCAAAGGACCATGAGCCGGTAAAGCATCAAAAGATCTCCGACCCAGGGTATTACTGTCGAGCTTCAACGACGCCCAAAAACCATCAGCATGGAGTTTTATTTCCAAAACGCCGATATCAAACACACCTGACTCTCTCCATCACATTCGGCCACATTCCGGTACTCGCAACATAATATCCTTTGGGACCGGAGGAAAAATCGCGGTGCGTCACATATGTCAGCTCGGCCAATTTAAATCTCCCGATGAAGGCAAGGGTGGAGAGTGGGAAGAGGATTGTCGAGTACACGACGATGAACCAGTAGATACGCCCTCGCTTGGGTCGACGCAGCAGCACCTGCGTGAGTTGAATGTACAGCATCACCAAGGCGCCTAATTAGAAATCGGACTTATCAGACCCTCTGCCACAAGCGAAATAACGCAACCGTACCAAAAGCCAGCGCGGCGAGGACCATCCCATCGAAGCACGCCCGGTCGCTGCGAATATCGTCTTCAAGCGCCAGCGGAGAAACGGAGGAGGCCATTCCCGTCGGCGCCGCCTAACTGTGCTAGACGTCGGGGAGGACCAACGATCAAAGTAGGGAGCGAACGACGACGAAGAAAAGGATATCAAGCAGGAGCGCTGATTCGACTCGTTCGAGGACATATGTACTTACCACGGGTATAATAGAATCAGTTACAGGTCCATGTTGCGGCCAATCTCCTCGTGATGGAGTCTGTGATGGACCACCGCTCAGAGAATATCAATCAAACGTGTCAAGAAGCCCTCGTAGTTGTGGTCAATTATAGAAACCGGACAATCATTTATCAGTCCGAGAACGCAGAGTAAATGCCTTCTTCCGTACCGTCTCTACCTCGGGCGACAAGCGCTGACCGATCGAAGCCAAAGAACCACTTGAGATCCTCGTGGTATTGCTCTTTGAAACTGATGTCGTTCATTAAGACTTCGGGAAGAGAGCTTGAAAGCATTGGAAAGACATAGCATTCGTTAATTTTCGTGACGAGTTTGCTATCGTACAGACTTCGACAGTTTGATAGATTCACGTTCGTAAACTCCCCCCTTACGATGACAAAGTCTCGAATTCCACACTGGCCAGGATAAAGGCCGACAACCCCTTCAAGTCGTTCAAGACAGTCGGCACAGAGATGTAGTACTATTTGGAGGTTATTACAGTCGAGTTAGCACGCTTCGTAGGAGTAGAAGGCTGTGCAAATACCTGATAATCACCGGCACCGGACAGGCTTCCGACCTGTAGAACGGTGATTAGAAAACAGGCTCTAGGAGCGACGCCACCACCTACCATAACAGTGTTTGTCCATCCCATGGTGCCATCGGGGTTGGGGATAACCCAATTCGCTGTCATGTAGTTGTAGGCCTTCGTAGCAGCCTTTACGATGCTCCCATCGTAATCGGCGACATAACCCTTGCGGACGGCCTTCAAAAGCGAGTAGACGAACATCGCCGACCCACTGCTCTCGAAATAGTTGCCTGCCCGGCCGGGTTGCGTCATGACCAACCACCAGACGCCGGTGTCCTTATCCGCAACATCCCTAATCCTGGGCGCAAGCGTTTGGACGATGTTAAGGGTCTGTAGACGGCCTGAGCCCTCCGGAAGGATGTCAAGCACGTCGACGAGCGCCATCATATACCATCCCAGAGCGCGGTTCCACACCTCGGGCGAGTGCCCTCGGTCAGAAGCAGCCCAGACGGCCTTCTTCGAATAGTCGTAGCCGTGGTAGAGCAGCCCGTTGTAGTTCTGCACTCCTGGGACTTGAATTGACATCAAGGCCTGATTGGCAATCTGGTTGACGATGTCACCTGCAGATCCCCCGTCAGTCGAGGTGTTTTGAAGACGGAAATGGAAGGTACTTACCCCACGCTGTAACGTTGGTCGATTGGAAATCTTTTACATACTGGGCGTAGAAAATGTCGCCCATGTAGATACCGTCGAGCCAACCTGAAGGGATATCAGCCTTCAAAATATCCGACAAGACCTTTGTGAAAAATAACCTTGGTATGGGTAGATTTTCTTGTGCCAAAATTGGCCTTGAGCGGTGCGGGGATGAGTCTCGAGTTGCTTCTTGAAGGTATCGGCAGCGGTCTTCCACTTCTGCTCCTTGGTTTGCTGGTACCTAGAAGAAGGTAAACCAGAGAGTCGGCGCGAGGAAGGAAAGAAGCACACTCACAGATACAAAAATGTTGGCCCCGTTCTACGTCACTGTTAGCGGCAAACTCAGTGCTATTTTGACGCTTCAACATACCTCAATGGGTCCAAGGAGTAGTCAGAGAGTCTAAAGCATGTCCGTCAGCTGACAGCTCTGAATAAGAAGAAATGTAGGCGAAATATAGGCGACTTACAAGTACCTGCCACCGATGGTACCGTCGTCGGCAACGACATTGTTGGCGCCGCTCAAGATGTAGTCGTAGTATGTCTGGTTTCCTGTACGTTCGTAGAGGAGACGCAAGGCCCACTGCAGTTCGCCGTGCTCGTAGTTGACCAGGGAATTGCCTGAAGCATCAAGGCCCCTGCCCTGTCCACGGCGCATGGCGGACTCTGCTGCCCAAGCAGCATAGGATCTTGTTTGGGCCATGACGCCCTCCGCGATGAGGAGAGCGCAGGCAATGCCGCTGAAGAGTAAGCTGGAGAGACGAGGCATGTTTAGACGGGGAGCTTGCTGGCAATGCTTGAACCTTGCCTAGGGTATTTTATCTATGCCAGCCAGAAGCACAAGTCGGTATACCGCGTGTAGAGCCAACTCGGAAAATCCTGTTTAGGAGATGCAGAATCGGAGAGAACTGTTCTGCAACGGAAAAATCGGAGAGGCCCCGCCTGACGAGAGTGTGTGCCATCCCAGCCCGATGCGTGCACTCATGTGGCCCGCCCGGCTGAATCGTCTGATCATGCAATTACGACATGTCGATTGCTCGCACTGAGCATAAGGAGGAAGAAGGAGCACCCTGCTGGACGCGAAGCTTATGCCTTCCAGATGCAGATTTCACAAAGGCGTGAAAGGAGACATTTTAGCGACAGTGATGAGTCAGCTGTGAGAGCGTCATCAATCTCTCACGTGAGCCAGGCGCGCCACGCGAAGGCACAACTGCCATATTGGGCCACACCATCGAGGACACGACGGCTCTGCAATTCACTCCAACAGAGCCTCCGTACTTACAGAGTACGAGATTGATATCCAGAACTTGAGAGCATATCTCCCCACTCTCGTTCCGCCACGCGAGACTATACTTCGAAATGGACCTGAGGATGCCTGAACTTCCATATTATTTCTGTCCTCGATCACTATCCCCTTTCGTGAACCTCTTCCGCGGCTTTGTCCCCATATCTAGCTCGCTAACTTTGCAGTAGATCGGCCTAAATAGAGTTACTCGTGCCAAGTTCAGAGTTTCTATCCGGGTCTTGCAAATTGCCTCGTGCAAAAACACCTCCCAGATACGCTCATCCGTCATGGCCTAAGAACCTAATATCCAGGCATCGATCATCGATTTCCGGGCTCCCTGGACAATCAGTCAAAAAGGTGCTAAATGAAGACAAGAAACTTCATACCCAGCCGCGACTTGGTCAGCGTTCGTCAAGGACCTACCGCGGCCGAAAACATTTGAATTTGACCCCACCCCCAGCACGTTCTCTGAGAATTATTCTAAAAAACGCACAAGGAAACTTGGCAGGCGCCCGTCATCCCATTCGAGGACCCGCAGTCAGTGGGTTTAGAGCTGCTGGGACTCGAAATCCCCATCGATCTTCATGAAACAGCTTGAACGACTTTCATTGGCGTTTGTTCTTTAGGCCAGGTTTTCTTCTGGACCATCGATTTTGGCAAGAACAACGCCACCCTTCTGATCAACGAACATTAACACCAGTTCATAGATAGCACAAACGACGTACGGTCAGGCTACAGACGACGGTAAACAGAGCACATCCGTTGCAAACTCAGAAGCCAGCGGACCAAGACGGCCCCGTGAAAGAGAACCTAGATCTGAACAATTAGGCAGCGAACAACGTCAGCTGGCGGGGTTCTTCGAATAGCCTGAATACACGAGGATAGAGCGGACGCCGTTGGCAGATGGCTTAGGGTCGCGCATTAACGTTTCAACAAGCGCAAAGTGCACATGTGGGCCGTGTGCTATCTTCATGAGCAAGAAAGCACTACAGTATGCTTACGATCGCGAAGCCTGCGCAGGCTTGACAGACATGATAAAGAAGAACCCTACCAAGGAGCGGTTTCGTAACAATGTCGCCATTCAGACCAGGAGGAACTGACAGGTCTAGGAAGCGCTATTTTAGGCAAGAAGTGGAATAAATTCAGATGATCGAGCAGAACCTGTTGGCAGCGAAAATCAGCGTAGAGGGAGTCTATTCGTTCACAGGGATAGCTGAAGGGCCATGCGAGAATAGAGCAAGTAGAAGTGGTAAGATATCCAGGTAGAGGGAAATATTCTCAGAGGGTCGTTCCAGCGTCTGTCCCATGGGATCAGAATACAAATGAAACCGTTCTGCGGTGTAGATTTCCTCCTCGGAGTCGGATGGGTTTGCGATCCTCGTGGGCAAAGTAAAGGCAAAGGAGTCTGTCAGTACTAAGATAGAATTCCAATGAGTATCGTGGCCCTGCATGCGAGGAATGAGGCGCCCAGATGTGGTCGACAGGATCTTCTCCAGACGGACGGAAATCACATCCACCAACGCAAATAGAGTTTTCACGACCTCGCGACATTCTTGTCCGCAGGTGGAGGCGGGGACTCCTTCCCGTCGGAAATTCTACCAGCGCACGGCAACTACGCCCACAAAGGTAGGAAAAATTTAGAGACGGAGTGCGATGGACGCACCTCAATGAGCAGGTCGCTACATTCTGATTTCCATTCAATCCTCATGGCTATGTAGCTTGATAATCGCCCAGTAGCTTGCCGTTAATCTCACAAATCAACTTTTGTCAAGACATTCATCACGGCTCAAGGTGATCAGCAATGCAGATCCGCAGTCAGACGTAAATGAGCTCACCCCGACGCTCGCCCTCAAACTTAAGGTTGACTACGGCCGCGTTGTGCGGGGTCGTCGCTGGATGGGTGGGGCTCCAGCTCCTGGAATCATGATTTTCCGACTTGCTATGGCGATTCTTGGCTGAATCAGCCTCCATTCGAGATATCCAGCCAGGAAAGAGACCTAGGCGGCCAATTCCATACAGCCAACGCGAGGCATGAGAGAAGGACACGGTGTGAACGGCAGAGGTTAATCGTCGGTGATTCGAGGCAGGAACGAGGCAGATGAGGTACAGAATTTGAAGCTTGTCAAGATTCTTGCTGCACAGCAGCTAGCTGGACGATGAGAGTTGGATGGAAGTCCAACAGGGGGACCGGGGAATGCCGAATGTATTCATGCTTGGCAAAAAGCCGACCGGAAGATTCCCGGACCGCTCGTCCCAACAATGCAGCCATCTTTCCTCCAACCTCCATCATTGCTGTTCGCCCCATGGCGCGATTATCTCTATCACATCACACGATTTTTGAACAAGCTTTTGGCACTATGGCATGCCACGTGTGAAGGCGTTCCATGCGTTCAGAATCGTTGAAGCATCTCTTCGTTGCAGTTCCATGATTTGAAGTGACAAAATTAGCTCGTAATACGAATGGACAGCGCCTTCAGCATGTTTCTTGCTACTTCCGCCTTCAGTATTCCCAAGACCTCATAACACGTTCGTCGTCGACTACCGACCTAGAGTGAGAGAAGGTCTCGGAAGATGTGGCGACCATCTTGCCTCTGCTGCTAGTGCATTTTACTCGACTTATTGTCCATGTTGGATTTCACGAATACCTGCACTATAAAGTTAGGCATCCTACCCAGAATACAGGCACCCATCTATACCAATCGACTGTCTACATCCTCCGCTAGCGACTTAGAATGCGTATCAGGTCCTTCCTGACTCTTCTAGGCACCCTCTCGCTCGGTAGTGATCAAGTCCTCGCCGCTGGGAACCTCACGTCTCTCGTGAACCTATTCATCGGAACTGCCTCGGGGGCTGGCGGGGCCAGTGGGGGAAATGCGTTCCCAGGTATGCATCCACTTCTACCGAGCAGCATTGCAGCGAAGAGTCGACTGACTTCACTGAATGGATCGATGTCGATGGATGATACAGGTGCTGCGGTCCCACACGCGATGGCGAAAGTAAAGACTCGTTGTGCTCATACCCTTGCGAAGACCCTTTTGAAAGCTCTTTGTTCTTGTTCAGGTGGGGATCGATGTCAGCACCACGCCCCGACAGGCAGGGTACATCTCAGACAACTCGTCCATCACCGGGATCTCCTTGATGCATGATGAGGGTACTGGAGTAAACATTGCCGGTGGATATGGGATATTCCCTCTCTTCCCCCTGCAGAACTGTGCATTTACGTCCTGTCCTGTTGGGATTGCTGCTGGCAGCGCGTTACGAGCAGCAGGCAAAGATGGTAAGCTCAATCCCTGAGATCGAGCCCCAATACAAAGTGCAAAACCCACCTTATCACGTACAACAGCCGCCTCTCCGGGCTATTTCACCACTACTTTCGTGAACGGTGTTCAAATCGAAACCACTTCAAGTCGCCGGGCCGGGCTCATCCGGTTCACTTTCCTGCCTTCCGCTACCCCGAACAACGTCGTAGTCGATCTGACAAATGACCTCCAACGCTCTTTCCATGGCGGGTCTCTCACAATAACACCCGACGCGCGTGTAAAGCTCGGAGGAACCTTCATGCAAAGCTACGGGACGGATAATTACACCGTGTTCGCGTGCTACGATTTCCTCAATGCGAACCCAACGCCAGCAGCTCTGCTCCAATATGGGACATACCAGTCCACATCCGCATCATCTCCAGCAAATATTGGTATCAACCCCTCTGGATCATTGCTGGTGTTTCCTTTTACCCCGAATACGAACCCCACCCAAGCTGGAGCGTTGCTCGCGTTCAACACAACCGCAACTAATAATAGAGTGACGGCGCGTTTTGGCATCTCCTTCCTCAACGCTGACCGTGCATGTGTGAACGCCGAGGAGGAAGTGCCGACCTGGGATTGGGATGGCGTACAAGAAGCGTCTAGGAGCCAGTGGGAGGAGGTTTTAAGCCGAGTTCAAGCGGACACAGCGAAAGAGGACCCGACCATCGTGGTATTGCTGTACTCTTCAGTCAGTCATTCTTTACAGCGCTCTATATCCGCACTAATCGTCAGACTCATATAATAGCTCTATCGTGCATCCCTTGTCCCAGCTAATTTGACTGGAGAAAATCTGTACTGGTCCTCCCCTTATCCATTCTACGACGCCTTATTCTGGTATGAGCTTATGCCCCTTCTGATGATTATTTTTCTCATCGTGTTTTGGCAGTTCTTGGGACACTTTCCGTACCGTCCATCCACTCCTCTCCATCCTCTCGCCCTATGAATGGTCAGAAATCGTCAATGCGTACATTGACGGATGGCGCCACACAGGGTACATCCCAGAGTGCCGTGCCAACACGAAGGCGTAAGTTCTCTGTATCTTTGTGCAGTTTCGTGCTATTGAAAAACGATAAATCAGAGGGTACGTTCAAGGCGGCTCAGATGGCATGCCCATCCTCGCGACTTCGCAGTCAAGTACGGGCGTGATGCAGACAGGCTCGGTGTCCCTGTGAACGATCTGTACCAGGCCCTGGTCGACACTGCTGAGAATACGGTGCGCTTGCTTCTTTACATCGTCTTCTCCTCCTGAGCCCAATTTATCTATAACTAGCCCCCTGACTGGTATCGAGGCAAGGCTCGACTTCAAGGCTATTCGTTCAAGCGCTCATAATATCCCTTCTGGTAGTGGGCAGACAGAATACGGCATGGAAGACTTTTGGTTACATCCCCACTGCCTGGGTCGATCCATCTGGGTCGACGGGATTGGCGACGCGCGAGGCGTCGCGCGCATTGGAGGTCAGTCGAAGCAGTGTCTTCTCCAGTGCACCCCTTGATTATGATCGCATGACGTCCGTGACGATCCCCCACAACACGCCCAAACGACCTACAGTATGCTCTAGGCGACTTCGCCGTCCGCCAAGCGGCCCTGGCGCTCGACAAGCCCGCGTCTGATGTAGCCAAATATACGAACCGATCGATGAACTTCGTCAACCACTGGGATGCAAGTGTCGTCCACGACGGGTATAAAGGGTTTATGCAAAGGAGATATGCGGTGAGTGGTCTCATGATGAAGACTTCTTTCCAGACGAGAGTAATGAGGACCGCTTCGACATGGCCATTGGCGCATGAAATCTGGAGTTCAGAACGGAACCTTCGCGTTCAGCCCACCCGATGCGTGTTCGCCTGTAGACCCGACGCCTCATTCATGTGCGCGGGGCTCCGACAATAACGTAGGATTCTATCAATGTGCGTCCTTCTTTTTATCTGATAACAGATCAGATGGCTGATACACATCTTATCTACAGCGTCCTCATGGGAAATGAGCTTCTTCGCGCCGCACTCAATCTCAACGATCGTTCGGCTCATGGGTGGCGATGAAGCGTTCGTTAATCGAGCGTAAGGAGGCATTTTCTCTCACTGTCAACGGTCCTCACGGCCAGCTCTAATTCTGCACCTCCCGTAGGGAACACTATTTCGCGAAAGGCTATTTCCAGGCGGGAAATGAGCCCTCGTTCCAGACTCCTTGGCTGTACCACTATGCGAACAGACCTGACCTGACGGCCCTCCGTGTGCGCAAAGTCGTGTACCAGAACTTCAACACGGGGATACGGGGGTGAGTCACTCAGGACCGATGTCGCCCGAAAGGCTCTAGTGGATGAACGTTATGTCTCCTCACTCTCTTCTAGAATTCCAGGGAACGATGACTCTGGAGCGATGGCCTCACTGCTCGTCTTCCACCTACTCGGCCTGTACCCTGTTCCTGCTTCGACCCAGCTACTCTTGTCCAGCCCGTTCTTGTCCTCGTATACCATCACGAACGCCCTGCGCGGCACATGTACCCGCGTGTCCGTGGATGGGTTTGATAGTTCGACACTTGTGGCGACACCTCCTTCGAGTAGCAAACTTTATGTTGTCGGAGTTCAGGTCAACGGCGTGAGGCGTGAGACGGTGTGCTGGATTGGGTGGGATGTCCTCGTCGGCGGAGGAGAGATCGTGATTGAAGTGGGCGAGAAACCTTTGGAGGACGGGTGTGGTACGAGTGCGGTAGCGCGGCCAGCTTCATTGGAAGATGGTGGATTTTGATTGTGTTTTATGGATTGGTAGGCGCTCGAAATCTGGTCTCTGTCGAGCTGCATGCAAATCTACCTACTAAAACCAAGGTTTTTGTCCGGGGGTCAACTTTGAAAGTTGACGGGCACAACGTTTTCCTCTGTCGTGTTTGGGCCTGACCGGTGACCAGACAAGCAAGTGATCGAGCGCTTGCATTTTATCATCCTTTGGCCATTCCATATTCAGCCACTATGCCGAAAATTGTTGGCTCACCGACAGCAGGGGCTCTCAGTATTTTCATCCCCTATCGAGCAATCAATAAGCCCGTCCAAAGTTGATTCAATCGAGAAATTGCCCGGGGATGGAAGGGAGAGGAGCACGGCCTTGAGTAGAATTCGAGTAAGTAAATTTAAAGAAAACAATCATGCAGTGTGTCAAGTTGGTGCTGAATTCATGACCTGCCGGAAGTCGCTCGGCACGACGGAGCGCCCCGCGCGACGGAGGGCGAAGGCGAGCGGCACTGCAAGAAACAAATAAACTAAGTCTACAAGTATTTCAGTCAGTGTCAGTACCTATCAGTTCTATGCTTCTATCCCCCACCCCCGTGCGAAGCACGGGCAAAACTCTAGTATTGCTCTATATCACCGCATTGGATATTTTAAATATGTAGACTCTCTAAACGCTTTATGATTAGGGGAATATGAGACCTCCGATCATGTACCAGCGCTAAGTCCAGTCAGACCAATGGTTTTGGAGCGAGTTCCAATAGATTCAACTTTTTGGAGGCCGGCGAACACCACTTGAAAAAAGGAAAAAAATATATCCGTATTTTTTCTTCAAGGCTCAAGCTCAAGGACCACCAGAATCTAAGAACCAGAACCAGCAGCCGGACTGCGCCACAATAAATGACGTCAGTTCCAGACTCCGGGCCGGATGGCTCAGAACCAATAGGGGCTCGTTCTCGTTCGTCATTACTCCGCCGCAGCTCCTTAGCGACACTGCCACGAAATGTCGATATAAAGTGGCCTTCAAGCCTCCATTCTTTACAAACCTTTCACCCAGATATCATGTCCAACTTCATCCACAACATGAAGACCAAGCTCAGTGGCGGCTCCTCGCCTCCTAGCAAACAGACCCCCAAGACCAAAGACAACGAGCCGACCTTCTCAATTTTACCACATCCTGCCGTAAGCGCAATCTCGCGGACGTACGCTCGCAAATGCTTACCTGTAAAGCAGAAAACGAACGACCCCGCAGACCTTCAGCCTCCTGGTAGTGGCGGTCTTAGACACGGCGGGCCCATGGAAGCATTTCATGCCCGCGATCCCTATGTTCCAAGTGAGCAGATAAAGAATAGCATGCCTGCGCCGTTGGTGCGTTCTACCTTTACTATTGCTGGCTTGATCGGCGCTGACCACTTCGCGGTCCTTTCAGAGTCGGGAAGAGCTGCAAGCCCGCCAAGCCGAGTTGCAGAGACAGGGCTAAGCGCCTATTAGTGCTCTGCCACTGTTGGCCTCCCCCACTATATCTCGGAAGGTGGATCGAGGACTTGATTCCTTGTAATTATACTTCAATGCCCGGCCTATACACGCGTTCGCTAGTATTCTACTTGTCTTTAAGTGGTTTTTCTGCTTTGTTTTGTTACCCTTGCGCAACAGCCTGAGTGAGGGGAAGCGGGGTTGGCATGATAGAGTATTATATGCTCTACACCCGATTCCTTCCAAACAACCGCGGCGCGGGACTGGACGGCAGCAACGAGGTCAGCAGTACCCAGGCCTTCGGGCTGTTGGCGCTCGAGCTCCGGGTCATGGACAACGCGGAGAGACTCGGGCACGGTGCTCATTGGTGGTGCGGTGAGGGTGACGGGAGCCGGGTGGTCAATGATGGCGCTGTGGTTGTCGTATTCAACATGCGCTGGGTCCTGATGCCTCGATAGGGAGGAAGTCTGGGGAGGAAGAGGTGCCGGTGCTTGGTTGGGGACAGTGGTGGGCTGGAGGACTGTCGCGTGGGTAGGTGGAGGACTGTTGGTGGCTTGTGCATTCACCATGTTCAGCTGAGGTTGGGCTGTAGGGTCGAGGTCGACTACCATGTCGGAGGCACTTGGCGGTGTAGGCAGTGGTGTGGCATAGGCTTGTTGGGGAGGGATGGCCGGTTGGTCAGGGCGAGACGGAGTAAAGAGTGTGAGCTGCCCCGTAGTAGTGGGGCCAAGGAAGGGATTGTCGTCAGCGGCCCCTTGGGTGCTGGGGCCCGCAGAAGTCGAGGGGGGGGGGCACCATCCCTCGTCTGTCTTCCGACTGCTTCATTCGCTCTTCCTTCCTCCCTCCCACATTGCTGCCTTGGGGGAATAGCTCCCTGTCTCTCTTCTGGGGGACAGACGCTACGGGGTACTGTTAGTCGTACGTTGAGCTGAGAGAGCATTGGTGCTTACATTCCACTGGGTCCGATCCCGGTTCCTGAGAGTGTAAGGGTGGAGGGAGTTATCCCGTGAGATGGGTGGGCGTGGCGGCAGGGCGGGAAAGCCTGGTGGTGGGACATCGTAGGTCGTACTCGTGCGGTCGAGGTCTGCGGGGTATTTTGTCGTCGCGTCGAGGCTGGTTGGGTCGCCGTCTCATCCCCGGGGAGCTAACCTGGTGGTTCCGACACCAACAGGCACTTCCTCAGGAGGAGGTCTCTCCGAGGTCGTTGGATGAGGCGTGGGAAAGGATGAGGCACATGGTGGTGTGGGATCAAGGAAGCTTTGGTCCATCGACACTTTAACCGTTTGTACCTTTGCTACCTTTAGAAATGGCCAGTCTTATAGCCATTTTGGACCTCAAAGGAAAACCCCTTATCCAACGCTCGTATCGCGACGATGTTCCCCCTTCATACGTCGAGCGTTTTCTACCGCTTGTCCTCGAAATCGAAGAAGAGGGTCAACAACTAACGCCATGTTTCTCAAGTCAAGGGATCAACTACATGCACATCCGACACTCCAATCTGTATCGTATGTTTCTACCGGCAAGCTGTCCTAAAATCCTCTTATTCTTTACAAGTTCTGGCACTTTCGAAACGCAACACCAACGCTGCGGAGATCATCATCTTCCTGCACCGACTAACGCAGGTTCTCGTCGAGTACTTCAAGGAACTTGAAGAGGAGAGCATACGTGACAACTTTGTCATCATCTACGAGCTCATGGACGAGATGATGGACTTCGGCTACCCGCAGACGACCGAGAGCAAGATCCTGCAAGAGTACATCACACAGGAGTCGCACAAGCTTGAGATCCAGGCCAGGCCGCCCATGGCGGTAACGAATGCAGTGTCGTGGCGGACGGAGGGGATCAGGTATCGGAAGAACGAGGTGTTCTTGGACGTTATCGAGAGTGTCAACATGCTGGTGCGTCTCCGGAATCCGTTCTTGGATGATGTCTCGCTCATCCTTTACCCGCTAGGTAAATGCCAATGGAAATGTCGTGCGATCGGAGATCCTGGGAGCTGTCAAGATGAAGTGCTATCTCTCAGGAATGCCCGAGCTGCGTTTGGGGCTGAACGACAAGGTCATGTTCGAGAGCACAGGACGCAGTACGTCATCGCCGTCTATTTCGCCGCCCTGTCGCTCATGGTACTCTAGCAGCGCGAGGAAAGGCCATCGAAATGGAGGATGTCAAGTTCCATCAGTGTGTACGCCTATCACGGTTTGAAAACGACCGCACGATATCGTTCATCCCGCCCGATGGCGAGTTCGAGCTGATGTCCTATCGACTGTCGACGCCCGTCAAGCCCCTCATTTGGGTCGAAGCAGCGGTGGAGAGCCACAAGGGCAGTCGAGTGGAGTACATGGTGAAGGTGAAGGCGCAGTTCAAGCGGAGGAGCACGGCGAACAATGTCGAAATCTACGTGCCTGTGCCGGACGACGCTGACAGTCCCAAATTCCGAGTACGTCTGCGACCTATATTTTTTTCCCTACGTCTGAACACGACGTCCCCAGGCGTCAACGGGAAGCGTGCAGTATGCCCCCGACAAGTCTGCCTTTGTGTGGAAGATCAAGCAGCTTGGAGGCAGTAGGGAGTTCCTCATGCGAGCGCACTTCGGTTTACCCAGCGTGAAGAGCGGTAAGAGGGACGATTGCATCGTCATTTATGTCCGGACTCATTTGTGTTCATAGAACAAGACATCGAGAAGCGAGCGCCAATCACAGTGAAATTCGAGATTCCCTACTTCACTGTTTCGGGCATCCAGGTGCGATACCTGAAGATCGTGGAGAAGAGCGGGTATCAGGCGCTGCCCTGGGTGCGGTATATCACGCAGAACGGGGACGACTACAGGTAAATTTCCTTTTCCTTCAAAGATCCGTTGCTGAGATCTTTCCTCTAGTTTGCGGACGGCGTTGGAGAAGGGTAGCGCCCCTATTATGCCTATGTAGCAGTGTTCATCCCTTTGTCTGATGTGGAATATAGAGACCCCCGAAGCGCGTTGACATGTTGGACACGTTATTCATGAGACAGAAGCATTGGTGGTCCCTTCCCAAAACTGAGATAACCCTGAAGTCCTGACATATGATGTATCTATCCCTCTCTAGGTAATGTCTTTTTTCTAGTTTCCTCAACAACCCCAAGGATAAGAACGCGCACAACTCGCCGTCCTCGAAGAAGGGCATTGCGGCTGTAGTATTAGAAGGATCCAAGGGTGCGTCGTTACTCAGAGCAGGCGGATTGATCAAAGCTCACGCATAAGTATATGCAGTGCCAATGCTGCCTTACGGGAAAGTAAAAGACCCAGGTTCGTTTCAAGCCACTGAACATCATTTTCGGGCAGTAAACCGGAGATTTTCAGGAGTCCCGGAGGACTACAAATGCGAAGCCACCATGCGACCCCGTGGAGTTCGACGCACAAAAGACGGACTACGATGAAGCTTATATTGTCACGACCACGATTCCCTCACGATGCGTAGATCAACCTGCCGATCCCGATGGTCATAGCGAATGGGTCGTGCGTGGTACGACGAAAGCAAAATGTTCAATACCCCAGGACATCCCAGTCCCATCCCGAAACCTCGTCATCCGAACATTTGCGTGGTCAAGCCGGTGCGCGGCGCGGGCTTGGGTGTGCTCACAACATGCGACGTCCAGGTCGGCGAGCTGATCTTTTCCGAGTGGCCGTTGCTCGTTGCACCTTGTGGCCTGTCCCCGCCACTGGGAGATATTCCGGACCACTACTCCTCTCAACAGATTCAGCAAATCATCATGTTCGAGCGTGAGGGGCTCCTGCAGCACGCCGTCAGTCGCATGTCGGATGAACAGCGGGCAGCATTTATGTCACTCGCCAATGCGCATATGGAAGATGGGAGCGGCCCGATCCTCGGGATTATAAGGACAAACGCCTTCAGCATGGGCAATGTGGGAGATGGGCCCGACCCGCCTCCCGGCAGACGCTATCCACCCGAGGCGAGTTACTCTGCTGTCTGCGAACTCGGGTCTCCCATCAATCACGGGTACGCACGTATGCATTCTCTGGTGCCCATGGCCAATGCATACTTTCCGTTGGAATAGTTGCATGCCGAACGTTGCTGTCACATTCAAACGCTCCTCCTGTTCAATGCAATTCAGCGCAACCCGAGACATCAAGGCGGGCGAGCAGCTCTTCTATTCCTACTGCGATATGTTTAAGAGCGCTGCGGACCGACAAAAGCACCTCGCCCGATACGGCTTCCAGTGCAAGTTCCCCGCTTGCTTGAACGCGACATCTGCCACAGACATTTAGATGTTCATTTTTGGTACATTACAACTCAAGGTATATGCGTCTCAGGTGAACGTTATAGAAGCAATACGCACGCTGTTGAGCCCGATCGATCAAACTCACCTTGTCCGGAAGTTTCTCCGTCAACTCAATGCCCGCGACCAATGATTAAGAAACCAGATGTGAGGCGCATTCCCATTTTCGGTTCCTGATCCCGATCTGCTTCAGACAAAGCGCCTCCCACAGCGAGACCGAGATTCCACTTCGAGGATTTTGCCTACGTGCATAATTTCATTTCCCCCTTTACCCTCAGTCAAAATGTGTATCTGGGCCAGTCACCGCCTACCCAGGATGTGGAGAAGTAATTTATAAAGAGGAAAGTTCTGTCCTCACCAAATGCTTAAACGGATGTATGCTCACTCAGCTCTCTCCTTTTTCTGGATGCTTATCCGATATTATAGCGACTTTTGTCGACTGCCGACGCCATGAGTTCTGAGTCTGGACCTGTGAAAACAGACAAAAAAGCAACCTGCGAGTGTTTCCTCTACACAGCTAATCCACAAAATAGGAACTAAGAACAGGTTTTATCCATGAAGCGCATGCTCAAGTCCTTCGCGAGGCGCTGACTGCCGGTTTTGTGCCAAGAACCTATGGCGTGTGATTTGCTCCCGTCTCCTCAACGGTAAACGACAGTCATGATCATGAGCACAAACGATAACCTTTCAAATTTCAGCGCTACCCAACAAGAACTCGAGTGCCACTACCAGCAGTTCATCAAGAGCCCAACACGGGATCTGTTCAGATCTATTCCTGCAAGCAGCTGCAATCGCCGACACCACAACTAGCGGAGCGCCGGTGTGTGCCCATTTTTCTGGCAATGTTGCAGTTGCCACGCCTACGGAAGTTAGTAACCGCCGTTCAGCACTTCAGCGTTTAAAACGTTTGATCGTCTCGGTTGTCCGAACGGCGAAAAGTGCCCCGTTTACTTAGTAAACAGTATCGAAGGCTGTGCACCACAGGGTTCACGCTGAGGTTCGTCGCAGCAAGGTGACTGTGTTATCCTTCGCCATCACCTTGAACCACAAGTCGCTCGAACTCAACACCGCGAGCGCAAGTGAAGTACCGTCGTCTAAGAGTCCTGCCTCATGAAGTTTCATGACGTCGTTATCTCGGGCGGTACAATCATTCAGAACAACATCTCTGACGAACATCGTGGAAATGGAAAGGGTGAGCACCACTTGAGGATGCTGCATGGAAGAGAATACGCTTACTCTTCTTCATTGATAGGATTCAAATCTCTGAAGGAAGCTGTAGTTTCGAACGCCTTCCACGACTCCGGAGAGAGGTTCGACCCACCGAGATGCCATCCCAATACACGAGTAGCCGTCATCGAGCGCATAATGGACTGGATCAATGGCGAGATCGACACCGATACACTCGTCCTCTGGCTATACGGTCCCGCAGGAGCCGGAAAATCAGCCATCGCGCAGACCATCGCAGAATTGTGCCACGAAGCTGGCCTACTTCTTGCCACTTTCTTCTTCTCAAGCACTGATCCTTGCAGGAACAATACCAAGAGTCTCTTTGCGACCCTCGCCTACAAAGTCATGTTCTACGTCCCTGCCGTCCGTCCTATTATCGAACAAGTCGTCGAGGTAGATCCTCTGATATTTGAATGCTCCCTCGAGGCACAGTTCACAAGACTTATCCTCGAACCCTTTGCTTGTCTCTTTGAGACGGGCCTTTTCAACCAGATCCCCTTTCCCCCCGTTATTATCATCGACGGCTTGGATGAATGCTTGGATGATGCAGCCCAGCAAGCAACACTTGCGGCGTTCTCCAAAGCAGGGAAACAGAGGAGGGTGCCATTTAAGCTCCTGATTACCAGCCGCCCTGAACAGACCATCATTTCCTCCTTCAAATTGACGCCTTTGAAGCCACTCACTTGCCCCTTCCAATTGAACGACGACTACAAGCCCGACGAAGACGTTCGTACCTTCCTTGTCGACAAATTCGACGAGCTCAGGAGCACTCATCCCCTGGGAGCCTCTATCCCCCCATCGTGGCCCTCCGAAGCTGACATAGACCAGCTCGTGGCGAAATCATCGGGTCAGTTCATTTACGCCTCAATTGCCATACGGTTTACCTCTTCTCTTCGCCATCATCCCCGCGATCGACTGAACATTGTCCTCGGCCTCCGTCCTCCACGGCGTGATTTACCGTTCGTAGAGCTCGATGCCCTATACACCCAAATTATTTCCTCTTCTGAGGACGTCGGGACGCTCTTGAATATCCTAGGGACCGCAATTGTCCTAGCTGGCATGCCGGCCACCGAGCACATGGCACCTTTACCTGCTGGTATAATAGACATGGCACCTTTACCTGTTGGTATAATAGATGAGATCCTGGACCTGGAAGAAGGAGCCTTTCAACTTCTTCTAGCCGACATCAACTCCCTCGTGGAATGGGATGACAATCGGAATAGAGTTAAATTCCATCACGCATCCTGTCCTGATTTTTTATTGGATGCTCAACGTTCTCGCGGCCTCCATATCGAGCCCTCTTTGATATACTCCAGGCTTGTGCGCTGGTCTCTCAGCGCTTGGAAACGTCCAGGTATGTGTTCTTCTCCGTGTCCATTCGATGCTTCGCGTCATCTCGGTGCCCTATGGCGTCTCCCTTTGTTGCCACAGGTATAACAGCCAAAGAAGTTGGCTATATTGTAGAGCATTTCCAAACGTTCTGTCAATTTGCTGCACCTACACCGGAATTGCGACAAGATCTTTGGGGTCTTGCTCTCTCCGATTGGGCGTCTGGCATGGCCAACCTGAAGGTGGACTTTTCTTGGCCATTTTCCGTGTACCCTCCTCGTCCAGTAAAGTTTCTTCTCGGTTTTCTGTTCGTGGGTGGATTGAAAAAATTGGTGAGCGATGTGATATAGACTTTCTGAAATGTAAATAATGGGAGATCTATGTAGGCAATCTCAGATACGGCAGAACTCCACGGTCACCATCTGCTTTTGCTTGAACGATACATCACCAGCCTCACTCTAAACCGCGTTAGTCGCAGTACTATTGCCTTGTTCCTTCTCCTTGGAACTGGTAATCTAACCACTTCCTCGGACTGGTTGGGCCAAATCGCAAAGTTTCGTCCCAGATATACCAAACAGGAATGGATGGGTCGATCATATGTCGGTCCAATGGATACCTTTCAGCAGGCCATCATGCATATATTTCGACTCCCCCACGATTCTCTTGTATGGGAGAGGGAGACCATCGGTCTCATGGCATCCCACCATTCCAGACCATGGAACCCTATGATGGATTTCTTTGCTTCTGGCTATGCCAGGCTTTCGATTGCTGGGTATGAAGAATTCCTTCTCAATTTTTTCCGTAATCCAAGCCGGCCCGAGAGCCTTCATTTCAGCGATCATCGATACAGCGAATTAGCGACTATTTGCCTGCAGTACATCTGCGGTCGGTCCAACCTTGGCCATAGACCTGACTTGCGTCGTCAACTGTTCAGCCGTTGGGCACGAAAATTTAGAGACAAGCCGTGGGTATGGCGCAGGTTCAGACAGAATCCTCGTCTGCTTGCTTCCGTCAGAAAGGAATGGAAAAACTGGTGCAGAATTGGCATTCGACGGTGTGCAACGTGGTACGATGTCTACATGCTTAATGACGGAAAGCTCGTCATCGACGACGAAGAATGGAACTCGTGCGGAGACTTCAGGGCACGATGGTCGGACGCATCAGACCAGAGGTCCCTCCATCTCCGGACATTCGCCCTCGCGTTGCACCTCCTTCCACAGTTGCTAGCGAAATCTCCCAAATCAGATCAACTCGTGGATCTGATGTCAAGGGGCGTATTTCATTCTGCGACCATATTTTTTGTTCGTCGGACGCGACGCGCGAAAGAAGCAATCCGGAAGTACCTCGAGCGGGTTGGGCATCAGTAGACATTCCACGATATCAAGCCGATGACAGCACCTTCTTAATTGAAGTTCTTCACTTTTTTTGCCCGTACTATATCTCACGATCCGTAATTGACCTGAGTACCTGGAAATTCGTTCTCAAAGCAGCTCAAGACGGCCTAGGCTAAGTGCTGGGCAGTACAGTTTCCTAATTTGGCAGTCAGACTACTAAAATTGGCTGCCTCGAAGCACATATCGGCGCAACGCTTACATGGGACCAGCGCTTATGCATTTCAACTCAAACCTATTGTTAAATTGCTGGACCCTTCCTATCCACTTCCCCGAAGGAACACGGCCAACAACTCAAGTAATTCATTTAGAAGAAATAACGGCGTACTCCGAAAGCATAGTCTCCTTCATTCATTCCTATGCCCACTCCCAAAACGAATTAACCATTTCCGCTCAGCTGTTGGGGCCAATTGGCAGGGCAGGAACCTGTACATCCCAGTCCCGAACTTGCTTGATTGGCGATGTTCGAACACAAATACTTCACTGGACCACCGCCGTTCTTCTGCCTGATGTCGATGCCAGAGAAGGTGAGGTTCTGACACGGCGCGGCGGCGCTGCAGTGGATACCTGCTCCAATGTTGTATCGGGAAGTTCCTGTAATGTTCTCCCAACGGACGTTGTGGATTCCAAGACGCGAGTTGTCGCAATTCTGCCCTGTATAGATGCATGGCGAGATGTAGATGGGCTGGTTGACGTCGCTGAAGCGGATATTGCGGAAGGTGACATTGCTGACTCGGCCGTTCCCTGGGTAGGTTTTGATCCATGCCGCATTGCTGCTGTGGTTGAGTGACACATTCTCGAACAGCACGTTCTCGACATAGTCGGGCTGCGAAGCCACTGAACCAATACTCCCGACCACCATGCCGCCAGACTCGTAGCATGTGATGTTGCTGACGTGCATATTTGTAGTATTTCCTTTTGCGCAAATGCAATCCTGTCATGAGCAAACCCACGTGCATTAGCGCCGGGCGCTTAGACGCCTGATAGGATCAAGGACTCACATCGCCGCTTGTTACAGTCCAGTTAGCTATCCTGATGTCCCTTGAGTTCCATATATTCGTGCCGTCTGTGTTCACCGTAGTCCATTGAGTAGCGGAGGTCGCATTCATATCGAGATTTGTCATTGTCACATTCTGTGAGTAAGCAACGAATGTATGCCTGATAGTGTATTAGCGCCCGTCGACATTGAGATTGCTTGCCGCCTTACCAGAACTGTGGCTGCCTCCACGTGATTCCATCAATAAAAACGTTCGTCGCGCGCCAAATAGTCAGCGAGATGGGGCGGCCCATCTGGTTCCCTTGGTTGCGATTCTGGTCGTACCAGAGTTGGCCATTGCCGAAGAAGAGGCCCTTTCCATGACCACGCATTGTGATATTGGTGCCGCCCAAGCGCCAAGCTGTCGAGCGCTGCGCGTAGGTGACTGGGATACTACGTGAGAGCCAGTATTGGATTTCGGTGCTCCAGGTGAGTCTTCCATAAATCGATATGTCGACGTTCTGAAGGTTGATGACATCCATGACTTGCCCGAGGTAGAAGTCGCCTTCGGTGAATGCAATGCTGCCCCCCGAGCTGGTAGTCCCACAACGTCTGAATGCGTCAAGGAACTGAGGCGTATCGTCCGGAGGGCGACCTCCAACAGGAACCGGTGTTGGGGATAACGGAGTGACAGTGCACGCTGTGCCGTTCTGAACCACGGCGGCCAACGCCTGTCCGGAGAGGAATAGTAACGGTGGAAGAAGGGTTGTCAGAAATATCATGTTGTCGAGCCTCAAGTTTCAACGGTCAAGCTGAGATGGGGAAGTAAGAATAAACACCGTCGCATTCCAACCTGTCTATTATTCGAATCGACAAGTGACATAAGAGCGAGTATATGGCTAAATCTCGTTGAACGAAGTTTAGACCCGGAAACGTGGAAGAGAATGTGGTAGACGAAATGAATGTATTAGTCTCCTCGAGGTCAAATGACTCTCACTTCGCCAGTCCACATCAGATGGAAGGGTATATACTTTCTCAAGACGGGCCACAGGATTTCGACAACGGTGTAATACAAGCACCCATGGAAGAAGCTCGATCGAGTTCATGACCGACAATAAGGGCAAGTACGTATTTGTCAAGGGAGAACTATAGGGCTCTGGCATAGGTTCCTGATGGCGAAAAAAATAAAAATATTTATTGAATATTGAACCCGAGTCGACGACCGGCTGCGAAGTTGCCCCGGACTGACAGGCGGATCAGCTACTCGTAAATATAGTTTCTTTCAATTGAAAACGGTAATTTTACTCGCGCCTTATGATCTCGTTGGGCTTCGTCTAGTTTCTGCCAAGGCCAATGACTATTCCTCGACGTCTACAAGGGAACTTGGCAGAGAATATTTGCCTCTCCTAGGGATGCGGCTTGTCAGACGATCGCCCGTCCTATTTGTCGGTCCGGGCTCTGCTCTCCTTCAATTTCAGTGCTTCTATTCAACAAATTCATCGGGCCGTTTTGACTAATCGTCTCGGAGGTTCTGATCATTGTCAAGTCTTGAGACTGGGGCGACGGCGGTCCGGCAGCCATCATGAGGAGAGCATTCACTCTGGACAAATTCTCAATATTGGAATTTGCCATGAAACATACTTCTCACTAATCATTTACAGGGCATTTCTACCATTTGGAGCAACTCGGTGAGAATGTAGGTTTCGCACAGACAACCGGAGGGCAGTTTCGGTGCAGCTGGGGTTGCCCTTCCGATTTAGTTCTGCGCGCTCTAGAAAAAAAGGAGGAAACTGAAGCGAGCTAAAGTTCACTCCTTCATGACGAGGCAGGGAGGCATAGGTATTGGAGCCCGGATGGAATCCAATCTAAGATATGCATAGTAGGCAAGCTTATCTACTTAGACTTAGTGCGACGATCGTTAACAATTACTTAGCCAAGCGTGTTCATATATGGTAAGTGCGCCTCCAAGAATGGACTCCAGCCGTTCTGGTCTTCGGACGAAGAAGTGAAGCAAAGAATGCAGGGTCATTACTCTACCTTAATAATAATGAGCTTGAGCTGAAAGTTCAGGTCTCCCTAGCACAACATCCCTACAGCCTTCGAGTCGAAAGGCTCTTCAGGTCAGAGCCTTGAATATTTGAATGGTCATCTCAAGGTGTCGGGTAACACTTTGATGATGCAGCTCTATTATCACCTCCCACAGTAGCCTGCTCGGAGTCTGACTGAGAGGTGCTGGAGATGGCGACAATGTGAAAGTGTCAAGTGTCGATGGCCAACAGGCTTCCAGACTGTCGAGTGCCCCATTGTGGGTTTAAGCCCAATCAACCGACTCAACCAACCAGGTAGCAAATTGCTCCATGGCAATGACCCGGAACATGTCTTTACGACCCCATTCACTGCCATCGCCAAATTCGCGCTTCCATGCACGGCCTAGCAAGTACAATTGAACACCGTGTCAACAATGAGTGGCAAGAACTGAGCTCACTTAAGCCGTCTTCCCATGCATACAGCTCCACCTTCCATCCACGACGAAGAGCTGTTCGAACAGGGCCTGTGGAAAAGGTTTGTTAGGACTAGGGATTCAATCGTTTGTGTGTGGAGAGATAACTTACCAAGGAAGCCATCCTCGTTAAATTGTCCCATGTTACCATCACCAGTGGCGAGGACAATGGTGGACCCTTCGACCACCTCGTCGGTAGCCGCTAAGGCTTGATGAAGCTTCAATTGCAGCAACTCATCGACTCCCTGCTCTCGGTACTTCACTTTGGTTTGTGGAGTAATACTGTTGGTGATTCCAGAGTAGGGGTGCAAACTTGTACCGCCAGAGGCGTTTCCTGATCCTGGTCCGCTGCCGCTCTCGGCGCTGGTACTGCCCGAGATACGTCGTGTATGACCCTTGGCCGACTTCTGCCCTGCGAAAGGGACGGCGTTGACCGGGCTCGTTGGCTTAGCACCTCCGTTAGTCTTGAAAGCTCCTTTGTCCTTATGTCGTTCGCGATCCATACCATCGCCTGTTGATTCCAGCACCTTGTCAAAATGACGAACATACTTGAACGGGCGGAAGACACACCATAATCAGGAACTCTGATAAAGACACGCAGCTCATAACCTAATCGCTCTATGCTCTCCATCGGTTGATACAGAGGGCTTGACGTGACCACAACACGGCCTAAAGAGCAACATTAGTTCAAGACAAGGCGCAAGATAAGGTGCATACGTGTAATCGGCCTGCCTCTCTCCAGGATGAAAGCCAACGCAGCATGCCAAAGGTGTTTCGGTGCCTTCTTCTTCTTGACCTTCCAGGCTTCTATGAATAGTGAATCGTCGCCAACCTTGTCTTCTTCAGCATCGTCCGTCCCAGGGTACTCGTAGCCATCTGAAGTTGCATCCTTCTCCTGGTCTGATGATTGCCCATTGTTCTTTCCAGCCATGTATTTGCTCAAGACCGACCCAGTGGGAAGGGAGCGTGATACTGTGGCGAAAGAGGGCAGGGGGATTGGATGGCTTCCAGGTTGCAACACGGGCACCGGCTGTGAACGTTTTGAAGGAGACTCGTTCAGACTCTTCCCATTACCAGTAGGAACTGGAAGAGGACGTGTAGAAGTGGATTTGACGGCTGCAAAGGCTGATGCTGGATTGGCTGTCGTTGCTCGAGTCAGCAGGACTGGAGGAGGCTTGCCACGGTTGAGCACTTTGAGCCCTTTGCGATACATGTTTCGCTTGATATGCGAGAGAAGGCCGATTAGGATATTTGAACTGCATCATAAAATAAGGCGTTGATGTTTGATAAAGTCACTATGAAGAGCACGCACTGGTCAATGAAAACGTGGACAAGTACGTCGCCTTTCTTCGGAGGCCGACCACGAGGGTCGATTTCCTCATCCTCCTCATTGGCATCGAGGTTCAGACCACTATGCCCATCTCCAGGCCCATCATCGTCCAACTCAAACCCATCTATATTGGCGCCTTCACTCGCAGTTCTCGCATGGCTCCTCCTCGATCTCTTCCTTTTCACTCCGGATATAGACACTGGCGTCGATTTCGGGGCCACAGGAGCTTCGTGGCTGCCTGACGCAACGCCGTCGCTGCCTACGGCCTTTTTGGCTTTGGTTCCTTGCCCCTCTTGTGTCGCGCCTTGTCTCTCAATCCGTGATATAACCCTCCCAAGCTCTTCACGCTGCTCCGGAAATAACTGCTTTAGCTGACGACCAAGCGAGAGCAACCGCCCGCGTCTGCTTTCCGGAGGGAACTGGCTCTGGGTGTTCTGTGTTTGTCGAAGATTTGTGAGCAGCCCGGACTGGGAATTGTACGAGGCAGAGAGATACTGTTGCAGTTGACTTCTATCCATCTCTAGGATGTCCTCGCCTTCTCCGCTGTCAGGTTTCTTCTTCAATTTCTTCCACTTGGTGGAACCGTGTAAAGAGACTTCATCTGCAGCTGCGACTTCAGTCGGACCAGTCTCCGCATCGAGTTTCAACTGGGGTTCTGATTTCGCGTGTACCAACGATTTGGAGCGTTTCGGCCGACTCCGTTTCCTTCTCTCCTTCTCGCTCCCAGTGGCCTCGTTGGGCTTCGATGCAAATACGTCCCCTTCCTGTACGTTCGCTGGAGGTAACTGGGCCTCCTGCCCTGCCTCCACACTTGGACTCTCCTCGGTCTCGTTGACGTTATCAGCAAAAGTGGATGCCCTCGGCGTCGCTGGTGTACTTTTGTATGCAGCGCCAGTGATGCCAGCCAAACTGTGAATATGTGATGTATCCTTCGACGCCTTCCGTCGCCGGCTACGCTCCCGTCTCTTCCGAGGGGGTTTCAGCAGGGACATGTTCGAAATGCTGTCGTTTTCGTCATCTTCCGGTTGTTGGAAACTATCGTCCTCGTCGTCATCATCGTCTTCCTCATCCTCGTCATCATCATCATCATCATCAATGTACTGCACCCCGAACTCCGTATCCTCACCAAATACCCCTTCAGTCTCGTTGATGCTCCTAGTAGCTGCGAGCATCTTCGCCGCGTCGAAACGTATCTTCTCCCTCTCTCGTTCCTTCCTTCCCACTCTCTTGCCCTTCTTCCCAGTTAGGTTGATCGGCGACGCACTCGAACCATCCGTCATTCCATCAGCCAGGGGCAAGGTTCCTACGAGACGATTCGTAGGCGTCCTTCCACCATCACCCACATCATCCGAATCTCCGTCATCGTCGCTCAGCACTGGGTTGGTAAGAAGAGACCCAACAGGCCTCTTCAAAATCGTGACGGGCGACCTCTCCTTCTCGACTCCCCCTGTGACAGAACTACCGGCAGCTGTAGGAGCAATGAGGAACTCCTTCTCCTTGCCCTTACTTCTGCCTCTACCCGGAGTCTTCGCACCATCCTTGGAATCGAGGTGCAGCGAATGCACGGATGCAGATGCAGAGGACGCTATAGTGCCTGTCTTGGTCCGTTTCTTCTTCTTAGGCGAGCTGTGCGGTGTCGCCAGTTGCTGTGTGCTGTCGACTGTCGTCGGGACATCGCCACTCGGCGGCGGCGCGGAGGTTTCGAGCGCCCCAACAATTGAGATAGACGTTGGTCCATGGGACCTCGGCGGACGCTTGCGCCGTCGTTTCCGTTTCGGATGTTCCTGTTCAAAATCTATAGGAAAGGGTTATTTAACTGGTGTCAATGATTGGTTTGGCAAAGTTAGACAAGTAGAAAGACAGAAAAAAAGAGAGCAGGAAATGAAGGCGAAGAAAGAAAATAGGAAAGGAGGAAGGTGAAAAGAATTAAATAAACACACCGAGATTATGTCGCCAATCCTCATCCATCTGTCCCACATCACCATCCGCCTCTCCGTCTTCACCACCTTCCCCGTTTGATCCTCCAGGACCGCCCTGGCCACTCGATGACTCCCTTGCAGCCGTCCACCTCGCTCGTTCCGCCGCAATGAAGCTCAGTGCCTCGTCCAAGTACCCTAACGACGGCAATTCATGAGGCTCTTCCGCGACTTCTGAAAGGTGTGCGCCAAAACGCATTTCAGGGAGCTCGTTCTCGACATCCTCGATGGTGGCTGCACGAGATCGGGTGCCGGTCTTGGAGTCAGGCTCGACGTACGGGTAATCCTTGAAGTTGGAAACGAGGCTCGTCCTGGCCCCCGTTCCGGCCGCTGTCGCTGTACCTGAACCAGAGGTAGAAGAGAATGTATCCGACCGGGGCGAGATGAGGTTGGTGGGCAATGAATGTAGTCCTGCTAAAGAGCGCGGATAGCCATGCCCGTGGCTACTTTCCAGGATGATTGGAAGGTTAGAGGATGCTGTGTAAGGTGACGGGTAAGATGTGATGCTATGTGTGGAGGGTTGTGTGCTGGTTGCTGTCTTGTCTGCGAACGTCGATGTGATGGCAGAAGTTAGGTTTGAGGTTGAAGATGATTGAAGTTGTGATACAACATATGTTTGAGCTGATGCTCGAGGTTGGCTTTGAGGTGGTACAGGCAGAGATTGTGGTTGTACAGGTACTTGAGATTGTTGTTGTTGTTGTTGCTGCTGCTGATATATAAGATTCGAGATTAGGGGATGCTGAGGTTGCGAGGAAGAAAAGGTTTGACTAGAAGCTCCGTAAGGCTGTTGGAGGGCCTGGCCCGTCGACTGAGAAGCAAAACTGGACGTAGTAGTAGGAATAAGTTTAAAAGTTTGTGGTTCTGCAGGTGGAGGTACACCCCTGGGCGTGTGAGAGAAGGCGTGGTGAGGTGTTTGGTTGTGAGAGTAAGGGTGCCGGGAGGGGTGATCTTCTTCGTCGGAATCCTCGTGTTGGGGTTCATAGGCACGCGGATTCCGTCCTGACCCGCCATGGTGATCTATGTCGCCGGGATGAGGATTAGACTGAGAACGACAAGAAGCTCAACTCACCATAGCCAGAAATATAACCCGAGCCTTGGTCTAAAGAACGATCTGTGTACCCAAAACCAAAGCCATGCGCCCTCCCTGTCGCCGTTGGAACGTCCTCGTCCTCTTCATCATCGATAGGCTCGAACTCGTTCCTCCTGGTTCTAGGCGGGTCAAAAAGCAATGTTTCGGAAGGGGGCTGGTCTGGGGTGCCCATGTCGTTGATGACACCGCTGAGATCTCTCACTATGTGTTCAAGGCCCATCCCTAATGAAGGACGATGTGGCTCAACAGCAACGACCTCGGAGGGTGTTGGCAGTGGAGAGTGAGGATTAGGAAGAGGAGAGCCTGTTGACGAAATGGAGGCAGTTGAGGTATGGAAGGGGCGCTGACCCTGTGTTGCATAGGTTGAAGTGGAAGTAGAAGACGAAGGTGGAACCCGCTGCGTAACCAATGAGGCGCTAGAGGCGACCTGGGGACGCAACGAAGACGTTGTTGATCGCTCGTGCTCTGACTCTTCGGGAGGCGTTTCGGGAATTTGGTAAGAGAGTAACGAGAGGTTGGAGGACGCGGCTGAACCCGAGGTGGTGTACGACGAGTCTGACATTGTGCGGGGTGGTATTGGATTTCGACTTCTGGGGATCAGGTTTGGCTGGGGGTCCGTTGTTGAAGACGGTTGAGAATGTGAAGATGTTGAGGGCACAGGAGGCGACAAACCAGTAGGCACGGGAAGTGAGGAAGACGAAGAGCCTGTGGTAGGTCGAGCTTGCGATTGAAGTTGGCCGACTCCTGCCCCTGAAGATACAGTCAGAAGGGGTAGTGAGGACGACGACGATGTTGCTGTGGTGGTGATAGGTCGGGGTTGAGACTGCAGCTGAATGCTTGTCATGTCGTCCTGACTCGTTGAAGCTGTCAGCGTGCGCACTCGGATATCTCTTGAGGTGTGTGATGACTCGTCCTTCGTCGACACAATCTCCACCTCGTTCTCGTCGTCGTCATGCCCAGTCACCCTCGAGTCGATCCGCAGGGTATCGCTGGCCAGCTCAACTGCAACTGCACTTGGCGGAGAAAAGTCCAAGTGGCTGGACTCCTCGTCAAACGAAGGAAAGTCCCGCTCGGAGGCGATCTCGACGGTGAGGGCTGACGATACGGCCGAATAAGGTGTGTACCCTCCTTCCTCCTCAATGTCGTTGCTTGGTGTCTGGCTGAACAAATACGAAGCGATCGGTGCTTGCGCCCACACTGTCGAACCGTCTGGACGGATACTGCTGCTCGGGGGACGGGTAAACGAGGACATGGTGCTGACTCCGCTCAGCCGTCGATCGCTGCGGGCGCTGGGTGCCGGAAAGTCGCTTGAGTGGCCAAGGATACTTTCCGGCTGGAATGTCGGTGTTGTTGAGCTCGTTGCAGATCGTATTTGAACGGGGATTCTCGGGGGTGGTTGTAGGTGCGTCCATTCACGTAGAACCGTAGTGAATGCGCCCAAGTCTGGCTGCTCGTCGGATGTTGGTTCGGATCGGGGTGCGGAGTCCGTCGAAGACATGGACGACGACGGAGACATCGGATGAAGGTGTACAGACGGCGAAGAAGCCGTTTCGCTCATTTCTTTACAGTGTATGAAGGAAAGACCTGAAAAAGAGAGAAAAAGGAGGTGTTGAAAGTTGAAAACGTGTAAAACTGAAGGTTTGCTGTGGTTGTTGGTGAACACTAAATCTGGCAACTCGAAGTCCTCCAACCTTATCAGTCCTAAACAAGTCGAGAACCGTCGGACGCAGGCATCTGTCAGGAGCGAGAGCGAAAATTCTAGTCAAGAGATAGTTTACTGTTCCACTTGCTCACTTTGGGAAAGGAAGGAAGACGGTGTGAGCGGAACGTACCCCTAGCTTATCTTATCTTATCGTGACTAAATAGGGAATTTAAGCTCGCCGACGGGACTGACTTGGAAAAAAAAAAAAACCTTCGACACGTAGGGTTTTCACCACAAAACACGCCTTTTTGTAACTTTTACGTAATAGCCCTTCCAGAAAAAAAAAATTGGCGAGCGCCTATCCTCTTCCGACGGCGCTTATGTTCACCCGCCGGAAGTGTCAAACGTACAGACACGTCTCCGCCGTCAACATCTTCCTTCACCAATCGACTGGACCTGGAGCCGAGATTCAAGTGTTCATGCGTCTCTTAGTCCCAGAACTTGGCGCCCGTGTCGAACCTGAAGCTTGTTTGAAGCCGGGGGGGAACTGGGATCGATCTAACCTTGAGTTTATGTGTCGTTTTCATCACCGTCTCCCCAGATCTTTCAAATGGCACCCTCCTTTCTGTTCTTCGCAGTCGCGTGAAGGAACTAGAACTCTCCCAGCAGAAGAGGGTGTAGTGACCTGTTTAGATGTTGTGCATTCTGGACTTCGTGTAGTTCACACCCTCCTCCCATTATCTGGTGCATGGATGGACTCTCGTGCCAATAGCTACTCATGGGGACGATTGTACAGCATATTATTGGTGCCAAAAAAGGCACCGGCCAACTTTTAAGCTGGTGAGAACTCGAGGACGAGGAGTGCACCCTGTTTCCCCACGAAATTTTCCAGGCGCCCTTCTTCGTAGCTCGCTGCACGACGGAAGCGCTGCTTCGCTTCTTCTGCCTGCAGGACATACTGACAGCGCTTTGAACCGTGAAGGGTCCAACTTCGCGCCTCTCAGGCCTCGAGCAAAGAGTTTGATTGAAACTGATATGGGCGTCTATTTATAGCAGGAGACGGAAATCGCCGAGACGGAGCCTGAAGTGATGCTCGGCTAGTGCCTCGCCGCGATCGATCAAACCCTTCTCTTCGTTCTCTTCTCTCACCAGCTGTGTCGAACATCACTGGCATGTCGGGCTACATTGTTTTTGCGAAGACGCTTTCCTTTCTTACTGCTGTGCTTTCTCACCGTCAGTTGGCTCTTGAATTGCATCTTACTCAAGCCCCCGACCTCCGAGGCTTCAAGGTGATTGTGCTGTTGGGCGTTGAATGCTGAATTCTTTGCCTGAGCGCCTGAGCGCGGACAACGGCCAGAATACACCACAACTCTACGTGAAGGAAGCTCGTGTGCATTCTGTCGATGGCATATGACTGACATGCTATGTTGCGAATGAAGATCATGAGCAAGGAAAACCAGGCCTCCTCCATTCCTTCACCGAACTGCCACCGGCCCTCATGGGGGTGTCTAAGACCATCGACTATCAGCCACGAAGCATCTTGAACTTTTGCTCACCGCAACCCTAGTGACTACCCGGAAAGTAGAGCTCGTCCAAACAAGGTCAAATGCATATGCATACCGGACTATTATCCTTCCAGCGTTGGGCTTATAGAGGCTGACAGTTGTTGGACGAAGCGACGCTACTTTTTGCGCGGAGGAAGTAGCACGCGTCGAACAATGAAAACTCCGTGAAACACGAGTAGAAGACTCGCGACATGCCAAATCCTGGACATGGTGACGCGTGTCTCGTCAAATCTAGCAATGTCTCCCACACCTGTTTATTGATTTGTTTGTGTACTTGTATAGAGGGCGTCGTACGAGATGACACTCTGGTTCCCCTCGTTCCTCGTCGGTGGTTTTGCCGGCTCTTACCTTCTGGTCGTGGGTCTTTGCTGTAATTTCTCCTGCTTTCCCTTCGTTGTCAATGTGCTCTCGCCGAATCGAGATTAGAATTTTACACCTTCATTGTCGGCCCACGATAATTATTTAATTTTGAACCTTCCTCGCACTTTGCCTGGAGTGCCCCCGAAAGCTGCTTCATTGCGCAATTCTACAACCCCCGATTCTCAATGGAAAATGTTAGCCTTCGTGCACCCAATGATAGATATCCTCTGAGCAATTGTCTGACGCATTCGAATGTCGCCTGAACTTCCCATTCGCAACGACACTGCATGTAAGTACGTCTCTCTTCAATTCCGCGTTCTGTGTCATCATGTGTGCATCAGCTCGAATATTCGGCCACCGCCAGTGTCACAGTTGCAAACTGCTCATGATCATGTGCGGACGAACCGACGTACGGATTCGCGTTACATAGAGTCCGTGGGATGATGAATGGGGTCGACGCGAGACGTCGCGCTGTAGCGTAGTATTGTGCTTGCTCACAAACTGCTGCGCTCCACTGACTCCTGAGCGGGATGCAGGGCTTCATCGATCATCCCTTCCTTCTTCCTTCTGGTGTACCCTGCCTTTGGTAACGGCGGGGAGCATCCCGTAATGTAAACTTGGGAGTGCGCCGCCGTCACAATCAGGCACGAGGGGATTTACTCTAACTTACTCAGCTCTCTTACTTCACGGCTTACAGGACAGGATTACTCTCTAACCTGGAATGCTGGACGATCCATCCTCATGCTCTCGCGCTATCCTGCCTCGATCTCGCCAGACCACGGCCTCCCCGGCTTCCTGTCATCGTCGCGGAGAGCCCACCTCCAGCGTTATCAAATCGTCGTCGGCCTCTGTTGTAGGCTTACCTGTGAACTTCGGTCCTTCAGAGTGCACACGGTGATGGATCACGGAAGCAAAATGGAGTTTGCCGAGCAGCGGGAGCCTGATTTGGAAATAACCCCGTATGGCAATAGTACCTGAATCGTCGACGCCCTCCGCTTTTTCGAGGCCAGACAAACGATACTCCACTCCGTTTCCTCCCCCTTGTTCGCGAGAGGTGCGATTCACATGTCTTGATTTTTCTACCGATTTACCTTTTTTTCTTGATTGGAGAACAAGAAGCCGATTGCAGCGCGCCCACAACTTGAAGTTCTCTGCACCCGCCGGGGCAACGAACCGAGTTGGTCAGAATCAAGCAGTTGGTCGTGATGAAGGTGCGATTATGCTGCTTCCCAAACAGGAATCCGTGATATCGGCGCGGATTTCTCGTCCTGGTATGTACTTACACCCCATGGCAATAGATAATTAGCGCCCCGCGAGCAAGGCCTTGATGAATGAATTTAGAATGGGGCTGGAGGACGGGTCACGGAATTACCGAACCCAGTAAGAGGGTTGGTCGGTCCCAGGCCGGATGTCATGAATAGTGGCCTGCGTCACTAACACCGTCATAGACCGACGCTCGTCTGGTGCGGAAGATGGACAGCGAGCGCTCCATATTTGAGGTGCGAATTTGGTTCCGCATTTTGGTTCCGCAAGTGATGACATTCTACCAAGCTCTTTCCACCCTCAAACATACGAAATCAAAATGAGGATCTTCAGCTCAGTTCCTGAAATCATCTGTAAGTCAAGGTATTTGTCGTGGTTCTTGCACGGCTGAAGCGGCCGGCGTCGTACATCTTATGATTGACTGGTTTACGACCTGCACCTGTGCGCCATATATGTTCGCTAGTCCTGTTGGGAAAGGTTTCAAATCTTTCAGATCAATCACTTGAAGATGACGGCTAGATGCCTGCATCTTTTTGTTTTTCTCCGTGTTCCCTCGGTCCCTCTCCCAAAGAATTAAACCACCTTTTCCTCAAAAGAAATGCTTCGCAGAGAAGTACTGCGACAAAGATGCAGAGAGAAGGCTATCCGCGGAAACGAGAAGATACTTGTGTCTTTCGATAACGTTATCCCCTAATTAAGGACGCAATCATCGACAACCCATCGTCCGCCACACCCCGCCAGACAAGGCAATTAACGGCGGTCACGAAGCGCCATCAGTCAAGCAGCGACCCTTGGAAGTTGGAACCCAGCCTTCGAAATTTGGGGGACTCCATGCAGTGGCGTTCTTGCGCCAAGCGCAATCGGTGAGAACGGCGTTTTCTGCGTCTTCGATTGGAATACCGCTCTCCCATCCCCGTATTCTAAGCTTCTTATCAAGTCACCGTGTTGCGGTAGACGCACCTCCGCCTTTTGTCTGTGCAGAATTTCGAACAGATGTCTCTCTGGTGAGTGGGATTTGTGACGGCGAAAGGTCGGAAACGGGGCCTGAGGGGCGTGTGCGTCTGGGTAAATTGTCTGGCATCGGTTGGCAATTCCCGAAGTTACGTTAGTTTTGCCCCGGAAGGGAGTGTGACAGGAGTTTGTGTCACTCCCTTTCCACTGAATTCAACTGAAACCATACATATGTCGGCAGGTTGCCCTAGCTTCCCTTCCATCCCCACATTGCCCCTCTTCTCAAGCTGTCGCACACTCTGACTTGCTCGCTCTAGTCGGCGAGGATGGACCCAGAGTCAAAGGCTGAGCTGGCATTCCCTGTAGCGGCGTTCATCGAGGTGCGCGCTCTTGTCGTTTTTTTTAGCACGCGACATTGATCTTGGACGGTTACGGCAGACGCTGTTATATGGTGAGTGCCCCTCTGGTCGCATCGACGGTTTTCTGACGCCTTGTATAGGAGTGTACACATGTCTGTTCTTCATGGCCATGGGCGTGATGACGAACCGAAAGGTGTCAGGACGCGCGACATCCTCGACTCGGGTGCGTTGGGGGACGCTGCAATCACCGTTCATCTATCTAAGGCCATTTATTCCTTCAGGTGTTCCTCATCGCCACACTCCTTATGTTCGTCACAGCAACGGTGCATTTAGGTGAGTTGGTATCTTTGGTACCTGGTCGCTTTGTATTCACAACATCCCTAGCATTTACGCTGTATCGTTTCTTCCGAGCATTCATCCTCCATGTCGACCCGAGAGGACCTCGCTACTATTTGCTCGATATCACCCGGTGGGACGCTACAGCGGACAGTATCCTTATATGCGTTATGACTTGGTTGGGTGATGCTCTCGTTGTACGTCATCCATCGATAATCCATGCTCGTGCGCTTACTCCATCCTACCCCAGATATACCGCTGCTATTTTGTTTGGAATCGGAATGTTTTGATTATTGCTTTGCCTACCCTTCTTTTGCTCGCTGCCGCCGGTAAGTGCCATCTTTCAATGAAAACTCGACGCGGAGGCTGAAAGCTTATATGACAGCTATCAATACCTACTGCCTCGTTTGGTTCGAAAACCCTACAATTGCGGACCCACTATCCATGTGGCCCTGGCTTGATGCCATATTCCCTCTTGCGCTCGCACAGAACATTTTGACGACTGGTTTACTCCTCCTCAAGATCTGGCTTCAACATCGCGCCTCTTCCGTATCTGGCGTGATCGACCGCAGCTCACGACTCAGCCTCGTGCGCATTCTTCGCATTATCGTCGAGAGCGCCATGATATATACTATCCAAATCATGATCCTTACCATCCTCTACTTCCGGAGAGAAGGTCACCAGATCATTGTCCAACTTGCTATCATTCCGAGTATCGGTATGTTCCGTCGACATGTATGATGCGCTTTCCCTCATTTTTTTTTGTGTTTAGGCATCGTCTTCGTCCTTATCGCCGTGCGTGTGCACCTCGCGAAGCAATCGACCACCGCCATCGACACCACGCGCGAGACCATGCCGGTCTGGGCCTCAGCCACAAACGACAGCGCCATCGAGCTGAGCCAGTCCAGCATTGGTGTCTCATTCCCTGCCGAGAAGACCAACAGAGACGACGACGATCCTTCAGGCGCGAGCTCATCATCGTCGAGACGCAAGAAGACCCATTCCCTCTCTGGAGGATACGACCCCGAATCGCAATAGGTCCTCTCCTCTTTCATGGTTGGGCATGTGAACGGCCTCCCCCGGATATCCTAAGCCAAGAGAGACCCGACACGCCTCACAGGTTGGATACAAGCTCTCGCGTTCCGGTGTCACATCGGAATCCTCTCCTCATGTCCACCGACCTAGACTGAGTTTTCCGGAAACACCCATGTCCTCTCTCCCACGAAACCCCTTCACAAGCACCTCAAGTACGCCTTTCCCAGCGTGATCACGAAGTCAGTGGCCGGACGGAAAAGAAGCCAAACTGTTTTTTATTTTAGGGATGTAGAAAGGGATGGATAGTTGCGGTTTCGGGGCTTTTTGTAACGTACTCTCTCATTCGTCAAATGTGTACCACTACGGCGTTGAAGCAAAAATAGAATCGACGTGCCCAATCAAGGACGTAATTTCACTGGACGTAGCTGGTGCTTTGCCTTTAGGAAACGCATTTAACGAAGGAAGCCTCTCTCTTTTCCTCTTGCTCCCTCTCAGACAAAATTCGCCAGCGGCAGGGATCGATGTAAGTATGGGTATGAATCCAGAAGTAGCCCTGGCTGTGTCTGTATGGGTCGAGGTATGTCTCGTGCTTGTCGCCGTCGCCGTCGTTCCAAAGCCCTAGTTGAATGTCCCTACCAGGCAGTGATCTATGGTGCGAAACAATACCCCTGCACTTACTTAATCTTGAACGGCCCCCAACAGGGATATATGCGTGCCTATTCTTCGAGGCGCTGTACGTCATGCTCAAGAAGCGGTCGACGACCGTCGGCTCGGCCAAGGTCAGCGCTTGACTAACATCATCTCGCCTACCTCACCCAACTCTATGTCGACTGGACTAACAACCACCTCGAACTGCCAGGTCTTCCTCATAGGAACGACGCTGATGTTCCTTCTCGCAACGGCACACATGGGTATGTCGGTCGCTGCTCTGTTTTTGCTGTTCTGCTGGGCTGCAATATTGCCTTGCATGACATATGTTTACCCGCCGACGCCGCCGTGAGCTAATTCGATCTGCCACCAGCTGTCAACCTATACCGCTTCATCAGAGGCTTCGTGCTCAACCTCCACCCTCTGGGACCCTATTTTTACTTTTTCGATTTCACCAGGTGGGATACGCGGGCACACAGCGTGATGCTTTGTTTGATGACCTGGCTGGGAGACACGTTGGTGGTAAGCACTGTCATTCATATTTGTAACCCCCCCCAAGTGGCTGGCAGCTCGTTGTCGGATAGTGTTCTGACCCGGAATTATCATGGTTAGATCTATAGGTGTTATGTCGTTTGGGACCGCAAGCTCTGGGTGACCGTCGTCCCCGTTGTTTTATTGCTTCTAAGTATTTGTAAGTGTCCTTTTCTCGCGCACCATCCTACATTTTCCTCTAACATGGATTGACTGGCATAGGTTCCAACGCGGTTCTCCTCTACTGGTTTATCCACCCGAATGTCGTGTCCCTCAGCACTGTCTTCGCCTGGATGGGCACCGTGTACCCCATCGCCTTTGCCCAGAACACAATCACGACTGGCATGATTGCGTTCAAGATCTGGAAGCAGCACCGCGCGTCGAGGACGATGGGTGTAGTGAATAGCTCATCGTTGGACCTTCTTGGTGTCATGCGGATTATCATCGAGAGCGCCATGATATACACGATCCAGCTCCTCGTCCTGATTATCCTCTTCCCACTTCACCACAACGCGCAGTTTATCGTCCAGGATGCGGTAATCCCCAGCATTGGTTAGAATTTCTTTGTGGAATGCTAGGGCCCTATACTCATTGAAAAGTTCCTTGCAGGTATCGTCTTCGTTTTGATCGCGGTGCGGGTGCATTTCTCGAAGTCAAGGACGCTTTTCGCTGCTGCTGCTGCTACCGTCCTAGCACCCCTTCCCAGCTGGCCAGACGACGATTCAAGCACTCAGGAAGATGGAAGAGCGACGCCGCGTCGGTCTATTGTCGTACAAATGATAGACAACCTCGCGATCGCCGAACCTGCGAAGATGAGCGTGGATTTCATGTCGTCAAGACAAACAGTTAGCGCACCTTGCTGAAGACACGATGCTGAGGCTTCGAGCCTCACGGGCATGTAGGTAGGAGCGAGAGGACGCAGGCCTGGGTCGGATATCCCACCCATTGAAATGAAGGCATGCGACGATGCACACATCAATAGCTAGGTCATTCCAAAGGTGTGAACCCGGGGACAAAATAGTTGACTTCGTAACATAAAAAGAGCAGAGCAACTATATCATAACCCTATTCTGTATTATAGCATGGAAGTACCCGCGGGCGTGCAGGATAATCCCGACGTGAGCTGCTGCGGTAGGATATGCTTAGAAATGTAGGCCTATAATTACTACTCGGAAACGACACCGCGGTTGTTATTTAGCTTTGACAGTGTTCAAGAAGGTGGCTATAGCGGCCGCTATATGGTCATGCACTTTACTTGTAGGGTGAAGTTCGTCCACCCATACCTGCCCACCTGCTTTCTCCAGTTCTTCCGGGTCGATGTCGTACGCACGTGGGTCAGTCAGCATCCCCTCGAACAGCTCGTATGTGGAGAATAAGAAGACCGAAATGTCTTTGTGAGCCTTGGTAAATTTGGCGACTGCTCGGGTCAGAGCGAGATTCCAGTGGATATACCGATAAGATATGGCCTGCTGTTTTCCATCAGGTACTACATGTACCAGCAAGTCAATTATTGGCAAGGGTTTCGGAATGTGAGAGCCCACCGTTGGGCGTTCGATGAATAGGTGGGACATCGATGAACAAGAAATTCCGAGCGCCAGCTTCCAGTAGTTTTTCTTGAGCAGCGAATAGCGCTTCGAAGGCAGTTGAAGGCTGGATATCTTTCCTAAATATATTGTCAGCTTGGGGCGGCGAACTGCACGGCAAATGTTCGTACCCACAATCGTTAATCCCAATCCATGTCACTGTGAATGGTATGTAAACCAAGAATATGGGGCATGGCGTTCTGCTATAGGTGCGTACCAAAAAGTGTGTCTGTGGCGCACCATTCAGCCGGCGTCTTCTTGAGACTCGGCAAGAAAACGTTATCAATTTGGAAAACGATTCCCGAAACCGTATTTCCGCCGACTGCATAGTCGTAAATCAGGAGAGGGGATTCCACATATTCCTCGTCTTGCTCCTCATCGGGAAGATCAGGACAGTAACGCGGTGAAGGGCAATGCTTCGTGATCAGGTGTCCAACCCAGTTGGGAAGGCCGTGCTCAGCGTATGTTTCGCCTGGGAATGGCACTGCGAGTGGTTCGTACGGGGTAGGATGCCCAGACCAATACCCGACATCGCTACACGAGTCGCCGCTGTATGTCATGATAAAAGTAAGCCAACCAGACGAACGCCTAGGATCATCGGGGGAAAAAACCAACAATATAATCAAGTAGCGTAAGGAGGGAAACCCTTTCCACGATTCACTGACTTGAAAGGCGGTAGACATCTGCCTTACTTGAATGAAGGGAAATGTTAGACGTCTGATTAGAGTGCAGTGAGAGAGTGTGATGCTTTTAGGAGGCAGTAGTCTCGGCTAAAGCCGATCTCGGATTGACATCGCTCGGAGGCTCTGAGTGTATAATAGGCGGAGGCGCCCACAAATACCCTGCGCAGCAACAGCCCTGAATTAGACCTTGCTGCGGCTCGAAGGACGTTCGATGATCCGTGAAAAGAGATAATTATCTGTCATGAGACATGTTTCTATTGATTTACAAAGCAAGAGGGACTCAAATCGCAGTTCCGTCCATCCACCAAGCGATAGGGACATCTCCTGGACATCTCCTGGCCGTCAATGGTCGCCATCTGGATATATCCACGACCTCTCACTCCTCTCCATCATGCCGAATTTGACTGAGAGCGGACGCCTCGTTATCGATTCCTCAGGTCCGTAGTCCAAGTCGAGTTCAATCTTCTGACCAGCTTCCTCGGCACACTTTCGCACCTCCTCTGCGATGTCGGCCTGGCTCGTCCTATCGAAATACACCTTCACCCTCTGGAGCGGAGCCACCCCGCTTTGAGCCGCTGCGCGCCCAAGCCGGCTGCGAATAAATCTGAGGAGATCCTCATCAGAGACGTTGAAGGGCATATGGGATTCGAAAGTCTCCAGATAAGGAAGGGGTATGTCGTCGCCGTTTTCCAATGATGTGCCTTCTTGCACGATGAATGGCTCCATGAAGAAATTGTCGCGGGGCAGACGGAATCGGGAGGTGCCACGGTGCGTGCTGTCATCGTCGGCGAGCGAACTTCTCCCTAGCGCCAGATGTCTAAGCCTGTTTGTTTTTTTCAGACTCGTAAGGACATCCTGCTCCGATATCCCTCGCGGTTCGAAGGCCAAACTATCAATTGTCTGCGCCATTTCGAGGAATGCAATGGCTGGAGATATTCTTCTCTCTGCCGGCTGTCCGCTGTCAGCCTGGGTATTGAGGTATTCCCGGAATCCGGATCGACGATAGTCGACGTGCTTCAGAGATGGCGCCTCGATGGATCTGTAGAGGGAGGACATGGTTTTGTCGACGCCATCATCCGTGATGCCGAAAAGTTCAAGATGCGGGAGAAATATAGTTCCATGCTCTTGGGCCTCGTCTTCGTTCGTGGAAGTGAGCTGAGGGGTGTTTCCCGCTAGATCATATCCCCACTGGTCTCGAGAGTGGACAATAAATCGGCACGCGACCAAATTCTTGCACGCATCGAGGAATCGCCACAGGTCCGTGTCCAGGATAGAGGCATAAAGGAATAATTCCGTGAGGTGCTCCCATACCGGCATCATTTTGTTCAGAGCAGAGAAGGTGACGGTGCCCATAGTGGGAAGATATAATGATGCAGAGCGCAGAGTGGGGGCAGACAGCAGTGGCATGTCGATCGCTGATTTCGTCGCGTCTTCAGGACGGCTGTTTCGGCGGTCAGGAATATACGCTCTGAGATGGGTGAGTGATGGGACCTTGTCGAGCGTGAATTTGGCTTGGAATTTCGAATACACACTGTATGGCATAGTCAGTTCAAGATCCTTCCATCGTCCGCAGAAAGGGATAAGGGTGTCGAATAAGTCTTCCGTTGGGGTGTCGATCGGTTGCTTGACGCGAACTGGGTGGAGGAGGGGGTACATGATGGAAATCGATAAGAGACAAGAACCCGATCTCTTTAGCCACACCTCCACTGCCTCACGCCGCTTGGCCATCACCGAAGGGTACGCAGCAATTATCTTTTGGGTGTAAAGGTCGAGGTTAGAGTACATTGCCCTATGGCCGACTTCCCTCTTGGGAGCCGGCATGTTTCCTGGAAACGATACATGGAGCCGGGACCAGAGACGAGGGGAGGACAGGGCTACTGCTCTCCACGAGGAGCACACCTGCGTGAGGAGTAGAGGTGCATCCGACGGCAATATAAGTGAGTTGCGATGTTTAGGAAGGCATTTGTAGAATATTTCGCCAAGGACGTCGTCCGTAAGTCGCCGCGCGGGGGACAAGACGGTTTGACATTCGACAATGGATTGTTGAGTGGCTTTCACCCGGTCCTTGACTCCTTGAACCAGCGCTTGGAGCTTTTCTAGTTCTGCCATCTGCACCTTGAGTTCTTCTCCATATTCTGTCTGAAGTCCCTTTGCAACATTGAGTATAGTCGTCGGAGGCAGAAGGTTAGTAGTGAGGAACTCTGAGAGTTCGTGACTGCGCATGATGTCAGGCCCGTTTGCGAGGGCGCTACAAAATTTACTTTAATCCAGCAATCAAACGCAACATTAGTGATTTACTCACCTGCCTGAGGCCCTCTGGGTGAATGCCGTTAGCTAGATGGTGGTAGTGGTAGGAGTTCAAGCGACTTCAACAAGCGCCAGGGCAGGCCAGGGCGACTATCGCGGTCATATGACTAAAGATTACCTAAGCGAACAGTGAGGAAATGCTCATCGCTCGTTCTCTTAAACGACCACGATGTCGGCCGCAGGCGCAGATACGACAATTCGCCAAGGGGCTCGCGACCAGCCATCGTGGAGTCTTAGCGAAGAAGTCGTGACGGCTCTGGAAACGTACAAGAAGAAGGATACCTCGAAGGGTGCGACAATCCAGCCAATTCATCTCTACTTACTACTTACGGCGTTCTTAGTTGTCGTCCGATTTAAAGGCGTTGGGAATGCCCCTATAATGAAGCAGAACATGTACAAGATCACGGCTACCAATCGCTTCCAGGCAGTCATTCAGTTTCTCAGGAAAGAATTGGGATGGCAAAGCGGCGAACCCCTCGTGTGTCTTGTTGTATCTGTCGTCTATATGACGCCTCCTGACGAGACTTTTGCGAACAGTTTCTCTACATAAATTCTACGTTTTCGCCTGCGCCGGATGATACCGTTCTCAATCTCTATAAGGTGAGCCCCAACATTTGACAACTACCGACGGTATTGACGTACCCAGTCCTTCGCTACGGAGGGATTCCTGATCGTAAACTACAGGTGAGCTTGCCCGTCTTATCCTCCTTCCTGCTTCTGCTACAGCTTCCATGCAGCACGACGCCAGCATGGGGCTGAAACGTAATTCCTGTCAACACAACGACCTGTATCGTATCGCTCCCCTAATCGCATATTCTCTTCGGACGAGGAAGGACGGACGACCTGGACACGTCTCGAATGAAAACCCGGACTCTCTTCCTGCGGCCTTCCACTGCACTTGTCAACGCCCAGAAAATGAATCAGGTTCGACCTCCATCCCGTTTTCCAGCTGGTTGGTGTCATCGTCGCGTTTCAACTTTCAACCTGGCACGCGATCGCCATCGATAGGAGCATGGGGCCTACCTCAAGTTGGTCGGTTTACCTGTAACTATCATTCAGTATCCTGTATGACCTAATACATTTCTCATTCACGCTTGCTTTGTTGTTTACGTTAGGGTCTTTCTTCTAAGGAGCTGCTGTCTTGTCGATCCTTCGATTTTCTAGCTATCAGATCCATCATTTAGTGCTCGTGCTGCTTGATATCTTGGGGGCTGTACGAATATGAGTGTGTCCATCCATCGATGCATATGGTACAAGGTTAAGCGAGTTCACTAAATGTTTTTCTAATGATCGTGGCTCACTCTGAAGTAAGGTATGATTCTCCGAAGCACTCAGACGAAAAAGTTTTTTTTGCGATTACCTCTCTTCTCCGTCAAAGAAGCCTAGAACAGGCGCGAACAGCCCGGCAGACTTCATAAGAACGCCGTAGGGGGTGTAGATAGGCTCACACCGGTCCATCCGGTTACTTGTCTTGTAGGCCTCTGTAGGCGCCAGCAGCCTCAGCTTAGGTAGGCCATGGAACGTTCCATCATGTGCTTCCTACCTCCGGCCAAACATCGGCAAAAGAAATTTAAGAATGTCAAGAAACTGGTCAGGCTGGCCGCAGACGACATTCGCTGGGTTTCGAGTTCACCATCCTCACAGCTGTTCTTAGATGCGGGGACTCCACGTTCTTGCAACATCAAGCTCGATCTATCCTTTCAAGTTCTTCCAGTGAAAGAACAGTGAGCTTCTTGATTAGACGCATAACCCCGCCGGGTGCGGACGGAAGTACGATCAGCAATTCAGACTGGCTGAGAAACACAGAAAAAGAAGACTCTACCGACAATTAGGTGCGTTGTTGAGCTCTCTCACGGAATCGGGCAGCTGACCGAGACTGGGAATTATTGCGTAGTGTCCGGCGTGGATTCGAGTGTTCAAAGTTCGAATGTTCGTTGCCTCGGACGATCGCGATGAAGAGTGTTTCCACCCTCGAAGTCGAATTTCATTGCTCTTAGAGAAATGAAGCGCTTTGTTCTGGACTTCACTTCCATTGCGTTCCACCATCAAGCTCTTGCTTTGTCTATTCGGTGACCAGACAGAACATTGCATATATCGACTGCGACCCGGATCTTATTCATCGCATTTCCAGCACAGTCCCCAAAGGAAGTCCGATCGTCTCACCGTAACGCCCATTCTACCACACTCTGGCAGTTTGACGAGCAGGCAAGTGAATTACTGATGCATCTCACCAATTACCCATACTCCTTTCCGCGCAGGCTGTGCGGTCCTTCCACTTGAATCTGATAACACCAGTGGATTGGGAGCGCATGCGCGGGGGGGTGATCCCAGGCTCGAGCACCCAGGCTTTCCTCCTTGGTGAGAACGCACCTATCGATGAGGCGTCGTCGGCGCGCGGGTCACGACCGGGTGTCTCCTTATAATTGTCTAGCCACTTGGATAAGCGCGAAGCCCCTCGAGGATCGTGCTCGGTATCGATAGCACCCATACACGAGGTGGACTCGACTTTACGTTCACCTGTCTGTCATGGGATCGCGAGGAGGGGGACAAAGGCAAAAAGGAGCCAATGACGCTTTAACTGCGCAGAGTAAGTAAGAGGAGTGCCCAACCCGGCCGCACTTGGACTCGGATGCGCACGTCTCAGTGTGAGAGCCCTCAGGCTCAGGCTCAGGCTCCAGGCCTTGCACTTTGGGCCGCCCTTTCGCGGAGTAATCGCCCATATTTTATGTTCGCAATCTGAGGGTTGGGCGGCTGGGTGCGTTCGTTCATGATCCACGTTGACGCGATAGGCCTAGCTAGGGCCGTAGATCTCCATAAGTAAGTGCGATAAAACATATCATTATTGCACAACACGACGCGATAAGGGAGAATATGCGGCAGCGGTCCGTACACCGTGCTCGCGAACCTTCTTCCAGCCTCCAAATGCAAATCCAAAATGCCCGGGTGGCCTGAGTATGAGACTATGACTCGGACTCTTGAGTTTATGACCGGCAATAGGCAAATCCTTGCGGATACACGATGACACCAGGTCTGAGCTGGTCCCCGGTAAAGATCTATGTAAAAACCACATCGACCTTTGATTCTAAATTCATCTCGCTAGGAGTTTGTCGAGCTCGGTAGTATCTCATTTGCGTCAATCAGCAACGCCAAATTCTAATCGAAATCGAGCGTGTATTTACGCGGCTGCAGCAAGCACTTTCAATAGATAACGGTGATAGAGCAGTGGAACCCGAAAACGCCAACTTGAATGATGCGATCCACTCTGCAGATCCGTCGACACGATCGTCGTTCAGACGTCCCAACGTCCGAGTCAAGTCCGAGTCGCACCACTGCCAACACCCGTTCATTCGTACATAAATTGCAATAGCAATTGCATGCATCATGTACAGAGTACGTAGCGGGATAAATTTCAGCCATGAACGTCCCGGGACGCTGCCTACTCGCAACCAGCTGAAGGGATCTGCGGGAACGCAGGAATCCGTCGAAGACTCGGACATTCATCCTTGTGTTGTGGAGCAACCTGCAATATATACGCAAGAAAGAAGACAGGTATGAACGGGTTGCCCACGGGCAGAGGGGAACGATCGCAGGGCCGGAGGCTAACATGAATTCGTGGAGGACACGGAAGACCGGTCATGAAATCATCCCCCATGAATTTAGAGGAGGGAAAGTAAGGGTAAGCAATGAGGGAAAATCGAAGACACAGGGAGGGACAGTTAATAAAACCTTAATCAATCGCGCGATTCGGATTCGCGCTCTTCTTTTCTCTTTCCAAGTTCTTCGAGTTCTCTTCGCTGGATCGGCGGCGTCCTGTGGACAATGATGTCACCATACAGACTTATTGGGAGAGATTGGGTAGCAGGTGCAGCTTACCCTTACTCTCGTCCGACATCCTGAGCACGAGCGTTGCAAGGACAGCGCCGAAATTACCGAACCCTGCACCGAATTGCAATATTACCAGTGCTTCTTCCAAGAGCGCGCCCAACATAAGCCGGAGAAGGAGGCCAACGAGTCAGTACTCAGGAATTGTACTCAGGACCCAGTTCCATCCGCATCTAGCGCTAGCGCTGGTACTGATAGTCCTGGTACTTATCTGATATTTAAAGCACCCAATAACACTCAACCAGCCCAACTGGGTAGTGCGATAGTGCGTATGGCCGTACACGCCGGAGGGAACGCAGAAGAACAAGTGTTCCTCCGTTTCCCCCTAGTTTCCGTGGGTGATTACTTCACTTCCGAGCTTGAATAATACTTAGATCGTCGGGCTTGAAGCCAAGGAAGGAGGTGGTGGTGGTGATACTTTATGGTGATACTGAGCTACCCCAGGCTACGCAGCGTACCTCGAAACATTCAATTAAGATTAACAGTGACACTTCTGCGCGTGCAGGAGCATCTGTGAGCACGCACGGCGCACGCGCAAGAACCATGGCAACAGGCACAGAAGAAAAAACAACACAGCGTGTGCATGTACGCAGTCTGGAGGTGGGAGGCTTGTCCAATATCAAGTCATCTTAGCGTGCCGCCAACGCTATCAGTATCGCACGTAGATAGGTGGGTCCACATGCAAACAGACCCGAAAGCGTAATGTCTCCCAAGCTCAAGGGCGAAGCGTGAAGCTTTGAAGTTTGAACCCGAGTTTTCCGTGATCCATGATCCACGAGCCTTCGAGCCCGGAAGCCAAAGGATTGATCATCAGAGAAAGAAAGAGGCGTGTACCTGTCAAAGCTTTGAGCTATTCCAGACACAGGCATAGATACGGGCACGGGCACGGACACAGACGCGGATAAGTACAGGAACACCCGCGGCTGGCAAGAAAGACGAGTTTTAGATAGATAGATGTGCTGACAGTTTCGCAGTGCTAGTCCAAGAGCAGCGATTCTTTCCAGCACGAGTTGTAGGCGGACCAAGGATAGAGCGTCAGAGCGTTCGCGGAAGAAGCACTTAGACCGGGATCCGGGACGCGTCGGCGGTTCAGGTAGAGTAGGTGTGTGCATGTAGCTGCCAGGCCTGCGTCATTGTATCCGAATCGCGACTCGCACCTTCACACTTCCCCAAGAACGCGAACCACCACAGCGCCCGAAACTGCAAAACTTTAAGAAGACACGTCTTGAAGGAGAAGAAGCGCGTCTGAGAAGTAGGAAGTCTGTGAAGATCATTCACCGCACCCTATAGAGTACCGTATATGTCTCTTGGGTCGATGCTGCGGCACACCTCGAGGATTTGACGTGAGGTCAAAATTATCCCTAGAGACTAGGGTAATTATACATAGGGCGCCATGGAGAGTTATCTTAGCCCACATTGCGTGCGCCGCCAATACTATCAGTATCGCGCATGAGTGGGTGGGTCCATATGGAAATGCAACCAAAAGCGTACCGGGTCCCATGTCTCAAGCGCGAACCTTGAACCCGAGTTTTCCGTGATCCATGACCCACGAGCCTTTGATCCCGGAACGCCAAAGAATCAGAGAAAGGGGCGTGTACCTGTCAGAGCTTTGAGCTATTCCAGACACGGATACAGCTGCAACCGCGGCCGGCAGAGAGAGACTCAGACACGAGCTTTAGATGGATGGATGCGTTGACAATTTCAGAGTGCTGGTCCAAGAGCAGGGTTTCTTCTAGCACGCTAGCAGGAACAGGCGGACCGTGGAGGAAGCAGTGTAGCGTCAGAGCGTTCGCGGAAGAAGGAAGACGGAAGATGGGCATCCGTGACGCGTTGGCGTAAGTACTCGCAATTTCCCCAGTCACTATCTAGTCGCCAGAACTGAGAGAGCACGGTCCAGTGTCGTCATATTCAAATCGCGACTCGCACCTTCTTCCTTCTCCCAAAGGGCCGGACGAAAGAGGTGTACACCCGTCAGAGCTGAGAGCTATTCCAGATACAAACATGGACACAGGGGCACCCGCGGCCGGCACGAAAGACGAGGTTAGCACGGGTAGTAGGCGGAAGTAGCGTGTGTAGAAGGGAGGGAGACCGGGATCCGGGATGCGTTGGCGGACGGGCGGTTTTCCAGTCACTATCTAGCTGCCAGACCTAAGAGAACACAGTCCAATGTCGTCATAACGCAAATCCGAATTCGAATTCGATCGAATTGCACATAGCTTCTTCCTCAAGCCTTCTCCCAGACTCGGAGTGCGGACGGCGTCGGCCGAGTTCATCTATAAAAGTAGAGTAAACGCCGGTCTCTAGGTACGCGTGTAAAGGACGCTCAGCATCTAGCGTCCAGTGGCCTGTATCTAGTGGACTGGGACAGTGGACGGTGACCTGTAGACCGCACTGTGTTGTGATTCAGTCAGACATCATAGCACACAGCGCCCGAAACTGTAAAACTTTAAGAAGACGCGTCTTGAAGGAGAAGTAGCACTTTTAGGAAGCGAAGACCACTCACCGCACCCTATAATGACTCCAGTCTGTATATCTATTTGGCACCCAGCGACAATAGAGTACCACTACTGCCTGCGGCCTCCTGCGGCCCCCTGCGGCACGCCTCGAGGTGACGGAGGTTTAATCAATGACGTGAGGTCAAAACCACCCATAGAGACTAGAGTAGGGCAAGTAAACGTACCGGGCTCGATCAATTGAGTAGAGAACCCTGAGCCTGTTGCCCCAGCTCGTCCTTCTCTTCCCGTCGTTTTGACGGCGAAGCACCTCTGGTGCCCGGAGGCTGGAGGCAATTCTCTTGATCTGTTTACGCAAAATTATTCAGCTGTCAGTGGAACAGGTACCGTTGTTGCACGGCGCACGCCCGTCAAGCACATAGGAATTTAGGTCTACTAGTAGCCTTGGGAAGGTCTGGTTGGATGCGGATGGGCGTACCTCGGGATAACTCGAACACGAGTTCGCACGAAGACGATGGCAAAGGCCACAGTGTCATCTGGAAATACCCTGATTCCTCGGGCGTGTTGCATGCCAATCATCCACCCGTATATTCCTGGCGCGGCGAGGCGTGGTGTCCCTCAGCATCGAAGGAAACTCGATCCCGGGAGGTGGGCGCTCGTGCGAGTCGTGGGCGGGCATGGGAAGGAAACGTGCATGTCCGTTCGTCGACGGGCGATGTTTGTGCTGATGGAGGACGAAAGTGGGCGAAAGTAGGTGCAAAGCAGACGAAAGCAGACGAAAACGAAAGAACTTACGAGAGGGAGGACACGGGACCGGTACCGATACCGACGCCGCCACTGTCGTCTCACTGTCCAGTGTCAGTGTATGTTGTAAGGATTTGATTGCCCACGAAAACCTAAAAACTCTGCTCAGTATAGAGTCAGCAGGCAATACCTCGCGGTGTAAAGCTCAAACGGAGGAGAGACGGAGGAGAGAGTTGCAAGTTGCCGCACGTCAGCTGGCGGAAATATCAGTGAGCTATCAGATAAGTAACCTGAATGAATAGAATGCTTACATTCAGAGTGCGGAATTCGGAGAGTTTTGGGAGTTTGGATAGTTTGGGAGGGTTTCGTCATCCCCGAGCGGAGGCCGCTGGGAAGTTGGAATCGCTGGGAAGACCTCTGGTAAGCACGAAGACCTCTAGAATCTACTCAGCACGGACCGCTGAGAACCGCTGGGAAGTTGGAAGGCGCTACGGAAAAATCCAACTGGGTAAGTACCCGGGATGGGACGTGCAGCCGTGCAGGGTCCTGGATCTCTTCAAGGGCATAGGGAATTCGAAGTGGGAAGTGGGAGGAATCAATTATCAACAACAGCCTGAGGATGAGGGTTGAGGGGATTCAGATCAACACGCGCCGGGGTGCGAAGGGACCAGTGAGGGGTTTACGAGAGTTCAGGGGTTTACGAGAGGTTTTCATGATAGATGATAGATGGGATTGCGATGCGATGGTCGCAAGAGGTTGGGTGCGAGGTGGAAGATGGATGAAGGACACAGGACGCAGGATGCAGGACGCAGGACGCGACGGATGGAGGCAAGATGGAAGTGCGAAATGGCAAGACCCTGGTAAGTAGTTTACCTTGATCATGATCGTGCGTCATAGATAGACGCAGATGAACTTCGACGGGACGGCTCGTGTATGATCTGAGGGTGCGGAAGTAAAATTCGTCTTGAGGCTTAGATAGATAGAGATACTTACTCCCGCCGAGGACCAGCATAACCACAAACACACTGGATTCGGGAAGACCCGTACTTACATCCACCTTCAGTACATCCACCCTGAGGAACGAGTCACTTTCCCCCTACATAGCTACTTTCCCCAGACGCAAGTTGCAATAGAGAACGAAATGCAATAGGGAACGAGGCTTCAACTTGTCCCGAGAGGTCTGCGCAGCACCCGGCGTTGGGGTTGGCGCCCAAAAAAAATGCTGCCGCAAATTTCCTGCCGCAAAATTTCCACATACGAGACGCCACGGACGCCGCACATCATCACCCATCATCACCAATTAGAGCACCCAAGAGTGCGCCATGGTTTCATCGCTGCATCTCTTCGGGCGCCTTGGATACCTGTTGTTTCGTAAATCATCATCTCGTCGCGTCGTCACTCGTAAATCATGATCGGAGTCGGCGCGGATGACAATGAAGAGGGAAGGTCCGCACCGAATGTGAGGCGCACTAGCCTATCTTGGTTTTTTTTTCGTGGGTCGCCGTAGGTCCAGACCGCGGCCTATTATTATTTACTGCGAACCGCGCGCCGCCGGCGCCATTAAGTTACAGTACTTAGTTTTCTTGAAATTGAGAGGTTTGGTTGGGATCAAGGAGTCAATAATCGTTCTGAGCGGTAGGACTGATATTTCCGTGTTCAAAGGAGAGAAGCGTGGGCGGTCGAGAACTTGGGACTTTCCGTTCTTTACTGGGGACGGATGTCGCGAGCTCACGACATTAATATTTCAGGAAATTTAAATACGTCGAGAAGCATGTTACGGTATACCGATCGCGATCGTCGGCCTGACCTCCTAAGGCAAGTCGCGTCGCCACGTGGAACGATGATCACTCCTTTCAAATTCTCCCAGGCTTCTCCTTGACTTCTGCCCATTGGCATTCGTCGCGCGTCGCGTGGGTCGTTGCGAGAATTCCCGACGCTTCTTCTCTATCTGTAAACATGTATTTTAACTAAAGTTTTCTGCACGCGCATGTGGATGATCGCCGGAGGGAAAGGAAAGCGCGCCTGGTTCTTTAATCAAGTGCGAAGGCGAAGGCAGCCTGGGCACTGGGCGGGGAATAAGGATTAGATTTAGGGTGTGTTCGGGACCGGGGAGGAACTGTCGAAGGAGGTCGAAGTTGGGTCGAAGGGTATTCATGAAGGGTAATTATAACTCTGGGACTCGGGTAGTATACACAAGTTAAGCTAGAACTCAAGCTAGAACTCAAACAATTGCAAGTCGAGCAAGTCGAGCAAAAAAAACAGACGAGACACACATTCACACCAAGATATTAGATATTGGAGTCTGCCAACTCCCAAAAACGACCCTGTATAAAAAATTCAACGAAATCAGAGGGGACCAGTATATATGTACAAGGAGGCCTGACTGTATGGGACTGTATGTAACCTCGGGGTGTATGAGACTGTAAGACTGTAGCCAGCGAAAAGATGTAGCAGGAAGACTGTAGCTAGGAAGAGTGAGACTGTAGCTGTAGCAAAGTAGTGAGAGAGTAAGACTGAGAGTAAGACTGAGAGTAAGAGAGAGTAAGAGAGTAAGAGAGATAAAACGTTCCTTCTATAAACCAAGTGAATTAAATACGATTAGACCGGGGGTCGGAGTCGGGGTTGGGACCTGGGACCTGGGAGGAATACGAGTAGGAGTTGTAGAGGAGTTTTAGATGCGAGCGAGCGAGCGAGCGAGAGGGCGAGGGTGGTGATGAGTGGGCGAGGGCGAGGGCGAGGGTGGTGACGAGGAGGGCGAAGGCAGGGAGACAGAGGAAGAGAAAGAGACAGACGATGCAGACAACGATACATGGACGGGACATGGGGAAGGTCTATAGATGCATGCGAGAATCAGGAAAGCGAGGAAAGCAAGACGAGTGAAGGGAATTTTTGGGTGCCCCGAGTCTAGCGGTAGCGAAAGCAGTGGAAGCGAAGATGGTGGAGGGTGGGTGGAGGAGGGAGGGAGGTGAGGGTAGAAGTGGGTGAAGGTGGAGGGTGGGTGAAAGTGGGAGGGGCGAAGGCGGATGGACGAAGGCGAACGGAGGGCGGTGCGGAGGTAGTTCAAGCAAAGGCGAAGGCGAAAGAAAAAGTCGGCGTTCTTCGCTCCATTCATGTCGAGAACTTGGATTTCTACAAGCGATAGGCCCCGAGTCAGCGTTTGCTCTTGCACGTACGTAGCGAGCAGGCCCGCGGGTGAAGGAAAGGACACGTACTGAGCGCATCATGAGTGGCGACGACGGGTCCGAGGCGGGCATCGAAGGCTGGTGAGACGCGGCGTGAGCACAGCAGGGAAGGGAAGGAAGACGCGACGTACCTGTGCGCGGTACACCATCGACTGGGCGTGTGGTGTGAACGAGGAGGGTGTTTTTGAGAGGGCCTTTTGGAGCTGTAGGGCGAGAAGGGGGGGTGGTCAGCGCACGAACACGAGAGGGAGAGGGGACAGACCTTTGCTTCGCTCTCCTGGGCGCGCTGAGCGTACATGTTGGGATGGAGGGAGACGCTCTGCATGCTGGTCGCCTGCGGTAGCGAGTGCAGCGAGGAGGAGACGCTGGGGAAGGCGATGAGGTTGGCGGGGACACCCTTGTTGGCCGTGGTCATGACTGGCAGTGGGGGAGGGGACGAGCGACGGTGTGGGTGAGGAACAGAAAAAAAGGAGGGCGACTCGACCGTGCTGATTTATACATGCAGATATCCATCGTTTGCAACATCAATGCGAGCGACAACGCGTGACGGACCCATCTCTCTTTGCATCTGGGAACAGCAGCTTGGCCAGATCCACCCGCCCCGATTCGGTCACACAGAAATAGCCCACGCGTGCAGGTCCTTCATTTCCCTAGCCTGGTCAGAAACAGACAGACACTCCCGTCCCCTTCTCCTTCCCCTTCCTCTGTTCTTTCACAGCAGTGATACGATAAGGACTCTCTCATGCCCGATTGGGCCGCCGTTCAAATCAGGATCCTCCGCCGGACCCCGGTTCTCCCCGGCCCACTCAAATCTCACCGTCCTCCTCGAGGCCTGCCCCCCCCTTCCCAAGTCGTTCCCCGAGTCCTCAGTCCTGCACCCCCCCTTCAGCCTTCCGAGCCGCTGTTATTCGCGGCGACTGAAATTTAAATTTTGGGGTGCTGCCTGGCAGGTTGCATCACTGCCCATGGTCGGCGGCCCTGCATCACCAGCTGAGGCCCGCGTCGCGTACCGGACCCTTTCTTGGTTATAGGTAGTCGCTACAACATATCCATATGTACTTTCCCAGTAGTTTCCCTCGCGCCTCCGGTACAAATAATCCTTTCCCCTTTCCTTCTCCTACCTCACTTTCTGCGCCTTCTCCCGCACTCACGCACACGGTACACCCATCGTCAAGAGCTTGAACATGGAAATTCCGAGTCCTCTCTAAAACTTTCCCCGGTCGCTGCGCGCACGCAGACGAGTGGGTCGGCGCGTAACTACAATTTACTCGAATTCCGACCCTTCTCAGGAAAGTAATAGTAACCCACCTCCGCCCGCTTTACGCCCACCCCGCTTCACGCTTCACGCCCACAATTTACACATCACACCCCGCCTCACGCCTGACTTTACCATTAGTCCCTCCATATATGGTCACCTGCTGCCCCCCCGCTTTAGCATTACAACCGGCCGAATTTATTTGTCTATTTAATGCACCCAGTCAGGATGGGGAGGGATCGTCGTCGTCGTAAAATCCCCTTTCACCTTTCACCAGTCAGTCAACTGACAGAAGAAAGAATTTCGAATTGTATGTCCTTTATTCAAACCCCAATTATTGCTTGAATTAAGTAAAACCCCGGCCCTCTATGTAGAGACGCGAGGAGAAGCGCCTCTGCTTAATTCGAATTTCTTATTCCTCCCGAACGACTCCTCCCGAATTTCGAACGAACGAGGGGACGAAGGAACGAGCGAATAAAAGAAGGAAAAGACCCCACCGCAATCACCGTAAATTCATTCGTTTTTTTGCATTTAGGTTTTCCAGAATACGCAAATCCTGAGAACGCTTAAATTGTAATGACACGAGGGCGAGGGCGAGGGCGAGGAAAGAAAGAAAAGAACAGCGAGCCTTCGAATTCCAGTGACAGTGGATGATCATGATCGTCTCCGAGCGCTCTGAATCAGCGCGTTCCAGCCTGACACTCCGAACGCGAATCGCGCGCGACGTACGTCTAATAAATCGCCCACTGCTGCTCGAGCTCGTGCTCACGCTCATGGAAAGATCGACATGAGAACGGTTTCGTTCTTGAGAAAACTCCAAATGCGAATTTTCGAGTCCCTCCCCTCCGAAGAACCTTCAAAGCTTCAACCTGCGTTCGAATGTCGGCATCGACGTCATCTGACTACACACCTCAACACAACCTCGTTCCTCTCTAAATTCTGACCACAAATCATGGCCGTCCTCGTTCTGCTCACACATGTCGTGATCGCCGACCACCTCTCATATACATATCTCGCCGTTCTGTCTCGAAATATCGCAATTCAAAACCGTGACTGCACCTAGAGTTCCAGTGGTTCTGGTGTCTGACCAACTTTTCGTCTCATCGCTCTTCGCATTCACTCACTCACTCGGGGATCCACAGGTCAGTCAGAATGGCTGTTTACATTGCTGCGGCGATGGATGGACTGGGGGTTCACGCACACTTCGAATCCTTGTTCTGCTATAGAACTTGCTGCAGTGCTCGATTTCGATTGCTCAGGCTGCTCCTTCCATCTTCGTCTTCCCTCTTCCCTCAGGCTCTTCCTTCCAGTTAACTTCGCTCGTGCGTTCCTTGAATGCTCTCTACGTACGCGTACGCGTGCCACTGGTCCTCCAGGACATGACATAAGATTTAAATAAATGCACGCATGCATGCATAACCCACTGGTTCGTCTCCTCCGATGGACTTTCGGCGCCGTCATACTCGTCCCTATAACTATACTAGTACTCTAGTAGGTGTCATCTGACCACATTCCGTCCCTCGTTCCTCCAGTCCCTCATTCGTGTTCTTTTTCAGCTCCTGCTCACATGTCATGTCATGTTTGCACGTCATACCTATAATATATTATTGCAGAGGCCTGTTCGCCGCTGACTTCGTCGAATTGCGAAGTGCGAATTGTTTATCATGGTGTAAGTACGTCTTGCGGTTTCGTAAACGTTTATTTTTAATCAAGTATGACTAGAACAACAAACCCTCGGGTTACCCTTCTGGATGTGTCGATGCAGACGGCAGAATGCAGGCGAATATAAGGAATACCTTGCACCTCTTCGAGAGCTAGCTACATAGACAAGGGGTGTTCTGGTGATCGACCAGATTTTCGTCTATTCTCGTAAGTGTTCTCTCGTCTTTGTCGAGTCCTCGAGTCCTCGTCGCGTTGTATTGTTTATTTAATGTGGCGATGGACGACCACTGGCCATGGTGGGACTCACGTACGTACAGGTACTTAGGCCTCGGGCCGGCCGGCCGACTTGCCTTGCCTTGCCTTGTTCTGCCGTAGAGTCGACTGCGCTGGCTTGACTGGATCGATTTCGAATGCGAATCCTTTCCCTCAAGGTCGCATCGGCACCCCTCATCAATTATCAATTATCAATTGGACGTCCTTATGCTGCGCTTCTGTGGCTCTCGCGCGTTTCCCTCCTTCTGAATCCTTACGTGCCCGGCGCCCATCACCCACCGCCTTCGCCTCGCCGGCTTACCTCGCCGCCCTCGTCATCTTCGCTCGTCATCCTCCCTTCCTCCCTCTTGTCATCCTCCTTTTCTCTTCGCTCATCGAAGTAGCATCAACCCTGAGCGAATCCAATCGAACCAACCAACCAATGATAACCCGACCCTCAGCACCCAATGCGGATATCTGGATATCTGGTCCGATTCAAGTTCAGGCTCGTCGACTGGAGTCTACTTAAGTAGGGAGATCATGGCATCTTGCATGAACTGCCCGATGTCCCGCTGCGTCGCTCATTCATTCCGGACGACCAGTTAGCGTGCCAGGAGCAGGAGACAGGCCAGTCAGGATCGGCCAATCATGGGCGTTGGGCTTCGGAGGTTGGGAGGGTCCAATGGGAACGCCGTTCGTTCTTGGGCGTTGAGCGTGGGCGTTGAATGAATCGAATCGACGAGACTATGGATCTGTGTATGAAGGGACGCGTTCGCGTTCGCATTGGATCGAATGGGAGCGAAAGGGATTGAATGAATGGGACGGGAATTCGAAGTCAGCGCCGGCGGCGCGTATGTGGATGCACCCACTCTTGCATGCGTCCAATGGCAGCGTTGAAACCTAGCGGCGCGATGCCGATGACGAGAGAGCGCGTTCCTCAGCGCTCAGCAGCTAGCTTGCCTGAGCGTGGGCAGCCGAAGTCGGCAGAAGCCAACGCAACGAAACGGGCGAACGGGCGAACGAAGAATGCGGACGGGAACACGGACGCGGACGAGGACGGAGACGGCAGAACCAGAACCAGGACCAGAACCTCGCGCGCGTCTACTCCACACATCGCGCTGACAAGCTTTCCACGGCCGTCGACGTACTTGCATCGCGTTCGACTTCGACTTCTCATCGCCGCACGTAGTAGTAAGTCCACTTCTATTGTGTACACATACCTAGTCTAGTACTATGTAATGTCGATTGAGTAATTAGCGTTGGCGCGTATGATGAACGATGAACGCATCGCGAAGCAGGGAAGGCAGGAACTACAACCGCAACGAGTACCAGATACCACAACTACAGCTACCACTGCTACTGTAGGAGAGGGTCCCCCTCATTGCACTGCGTTCAATGTAAATAAAGGACGTTGGAGCTGAGAGGCTTCCTAGCTACACTATACCCGTAGAACGCGCTCGCTGTAATCGTGCTTAAGAGCTTCCTTCAATCTCGCGAGATGCGGCCTGACGCGGACGGCTGCAGGGAGAAGTCTATGCAAGGGACTCGCGATCGGACGTAGAGCATAGAGTACAGGGCGAGAGCTTCGAGGGGCGATTGGCTTTATATTTAAAAGCTCAGACTCAAGCTCAAGCTCAGGCTCAGGCTTTCGGTGCCCGTTTCCTGTTTCCTGTGTCCCAGGCTGATGGTTATACACACTACATAGGACATAAAGTTATGTATGACTCGGAGGCGGCTCCTCGTGGTACTAGTATATTGCGATCTGGGTGCCCACGACGGGGACGAGGACGAGGACGGTAAAATGGTGCACGTATCGTCGTATACCCATGCATCGATGAAATCGTATCGTATCTTACCTTGCTTGCCTCGGGACTCTGCCAGACGCCTGCAGGTGTTGGGATGTGTACGTGCTATTAGTGTATTATGTGTCCTATTGTTAACGTTATTAGGGTGTGTGTATCTGCAACGCGCTGCCTCGAGCCTCGAGGATTTGAACGCGTCGTTATCTATGTATGCACGAGGCTACAGACAAGGGTTATCTACACCGCCTTCAGTTGCATATAGTAATTTCGTTAGAGCAAGCAATCCAGATATCAATATCAATTATGATAACACGCCGCCCTCTGCCCTCGCACTCGAGTACGTATAACCTGCGTATCTGAAGCAATCATTAAAGACCCCAAACCATTTTTCATGCCTAGCACGCTTCACTGGAGTCGTTATCTCCTCGATAGTACTTGAGTAATACTTGAAGCCTGAGTTGATGAAAGCGCTCTCGTACTACGCAAGCCCTTCATAGTGGAGTAATGGAGTAAGTGATGGAGTAACTAAGCCACTCGAACTCTCTGGTTATCACCGCATAATGAATTCATTATAAATATAATGAACGCGTTTGCTTGAGAGGCGCTATCTAGCCATCTCCCATCTTCTCCGAGGCGCCCGTGCGCGTCGTGATCATCTTCCTCGTTAGGGAGACGCTTGACTTACATAAAAGGCAACAGGCGTCGCAGCCGACAGCGCTTCGCACGGCTCCGTCGCACGACCGGCCGCTTGTGGACAACCGCCTACCAATAATAGATGCGCAGCGCCCGCGGAAGCAATTCCCCTAAAAAAAGAGACGCTTGCGCAGATCGGGGAATCCGAATTTGCTCCCGCCCGGCGCGGCGCGGCGTGTTGACACCCGGCTTAGGGGTTATTATTCTGTAGTCCTAGTACGTATGTATGTCATAAGCGTGCGCAGTGTTTCGTCGCCCGGTGGGCGGCCAGTGGGCCAGTAGACGCCGTAATACGGGATGTGTTACAGAACAAAACATGTTTTGTTATCTGATAAACGCGTAAATATAAGTCTTCCAGGAAAACCTTCAGCTTGTTCTAATGATCATGAGAAACGAGTCGAGGCGGGTCTTCGAGTTCTGTTTCACCTGCCAGCGCCCACTGCTATAGACTAATACTAATCACTATTACCCCGCCTTACCGCCTTACACTCTACCTAACCTTCTGAAAGTTCTGAGCCCAGTTGCGTGAGCATCGTGTAGGATGGATGTCTGGATGGGTCGGGAGAAAACGAGAGGTATGTTCTAGGTGGGCTGGGTCTCAGACTAGTGGCGTAGGAAAAATAATAAAAAAAGACAACTTTGGGAATTGAAGTAAGATATGTCAGGCTGAGGATTGATTGAGTCCGGTGGTATGTATGTACATAACCTTGGACCTGAGGGACGTCCACGTTCACGAGAGTGATCCCCGTGGGTCTGGTTTGAGGCCGGCGTTCTCATGCCCATGCACACCCATGTTTACTTCCTACAAATTCTTGTGAATTTCCAAGTGTGATAGAGTATCTTTCATAGGTCCGTCCGAATTCGAAATTTCTTTACCATGTGTATAGTAAATGTAATAAATGGGCGGCATCCGCTCATCCAAGACGTACAATACATATATACGTTCCCCTCGCCCACGAGCACACACGAGCGTTGAAGCTAAACTGATTTCAGTTCAGGTTTACGACAACTCACTCAAAAACATGAGCCTCAATCAGACAGACCTAGGTGATAAGGTGGTCTTGCAATTATCTCGGAACAGCATGCGTGCTGCCAGACTCGACGTCGACGTAACTTCTGTTCAGTAATCGTTAATAATAAGTTATAACAAACCCCATCTATCCATGTATTTTCCCCTTTATTCACTTTGGCGTGTTCGCCGTGGGCGTTGTTGCTGACAGCGAGGAAGTATCGTGTCCTATAACGATATCTATTGTCAAGTGGAGCACTTGCACACTTTTGCGTTGGCGTTTGGCACTGGCGTGTTCTCATCCTACTTGACAGTGATCTATCTCTTGACTGACCAGTGGCCACGCTACTGGCACGGCCACCTTGCCATCGTGATCAGATAGATTTAATAGAAATAGCCTCTGCACAGCACCAAGATGAAGTGGTCGTGGTATTATTTAATATTGGCGACGGAACATACTTTGTTCGTCGGGCTGTTCTCTCGTGGTGGTCGCGGCCCCAACGCGTGAACGCCATGCGAAGTGAGGGAGGGAAGTGGTGCGTCTTCCAGTCTTACGACGAGTGAAAGACGCGATCGTGTTTCAAGGCAAGGCCACGCCCCCCGCTGTATCCCCTCCAAACATTCTCAAGCCAGAAATGAAGTAACGCAAGATGAGCGAATGGACGAGCAAATTATGATGCAATCCGCTTTTTGGTTGACTTCTCGGCGTATTCATACTTCCAAGTTACACAACGTCAACTGTCAATCACGGCCCATGCATTCGAGCACATCCGGATGGAAGGTTTATGTACTGAACGATAAGCATCAAGAATCAGCATCAGCGACAAAAAAAAACAAAATATAAGAATCAAGACAACTTACGCAGTGTCTATCCTAAATAACTTAGCAGTGGGAGAGATTCTGCGCATCTACTCGACGGCCTGGACACCATCATAGGCAGGCAGGCGTTGGCAGGCCTCTTCCCATTCAATGCTCCCATTGACGAGATCTGCAACAACGCCGATGACTTCGTCGATTGATCCAATACGTTGGTCCATCGTATCGCGTTCTCTACGAGCCAGGAGGTTAGTTGATGTCGATGACGACAGTACAAGGAACCAGCAAATGTGGTCAAGCACTGAGCAGAAAGGAGGAAAGGGAGATGAAGTCGGAAAAGATGACAGATCAGCATCAATGTTAACAAGAAAACAGCCAAGGCTGGTTCTCTTCTCTTCTCCCGTGGCAATCGCTGGTGACATTGCGCAGTTTAGTTAATGCGCACAAGAAAACACAATGTTCGCCGTAGCGTCGTCACCAAGTTCCCATCGGCATCCGGTAAGTAGAGGTTTGCACGAGAGGGGTATCGCTGTCAACGATGACAGAAAGGGGAATGCCGTTGCCAGCACGTGTAGGAAGTGTAAAGTGCACTATCTGTCAAGTAGAAATGGGTTAAGACCTAAACTCACCGGAGGGTCATAGTACGATTTTGGACCGCTGTAACATCGGAAATCGTGACGATTCGAGTTAGGAGCGCGAATGGCGGCCCAGGAGAAGATGAGAACGCGGATGAGACGATGACCAAATTGTTGATGGAAATTTTAGCAGCCAGTGGAGAGCGAGCAGAGGAACAGAAAAGGGGCAAGCAAGGAGGGGATAAGTAATGAGTATCAGTGTAACAACCCCTCCCGAAAAGGAGTAGAGGAAGAGAAAGAAATAACGTACAAGCAAAATCGAGCGTAACGCCGTAGGGCGTGCCGAGCTCGTCGTTCCGCGCATATCGCTTACCGATCGAAGTGTTCGAGTCGTCTACTCGTGCAGAGATGCCAGCCTTGCGGAACTTGGAGGCTAGTAGAGGTCAAATTGAAGGTAAAATAGGAAGGCAAAGCAAACGGAATTCGAAGTGGATAGCCGCGCGTTCGTGTCAATTTCCGTTTTTTTTTGACCGGTTTCCAAGAGTCATGTTCGCGTCCGTATCATTCGTGCATCCGCAGCGAAGAATATTTAGGAGATCACGTTGCCCATTTGTCCATGATGCCGATTGCATGGTGTAGTTCGTGGTTCAGGATGATTCATCATGTGGTGAAAATGCGTAATCAACCAGGAGATAAGGCCGAAGCATGAGCACGAACGCATTGCAGAGTTGCGAGGTAAAGAGCAGGGTATGCAAAATTGAATCGCATCGAAATCGAGTCATAAGATAAAGAAAATGAAGCAACGTCAGCGATAGCACTCCACTCAATGAAGTCAAAGGCACTGAGAAGAGGAGATACGCACAGACTTCCTTGACCAAAGGATCAAACTCCTCCCTGGCGCTCAAGGGCACGATGAGAACTTTCGTCGGCGCCACGAGAGGCGGCAGCGATAATACCTAAGAAAAAGGAAGCAATGGGGGAGGAGCGCGGGACATGGTCAGCCTGGAGAAAAGGAGCACGAATAGCAAAAGCGTAATGGGTGGGCAGTAGCGGTCATGGCAGACGATGACAACCACGACCCAATTCGTGTACAATCGCACAGCTGGTCGCTATCGCCACTGGAAGGAGCTCGACCAAGTCCGTGGAAATCGAAAGGAATCGCCGTGCGAATAAGAAATTAAGGAAGGGCGGCTTACACCACGCTCGACATCCTGCTCCCTGCTCCAGAAGCTATGTTCGAGGAGCGTGTACAAGATACGCCCGAGGCCAAACGAGGGTTCGATGACATTGGGGGTGTACTCTCGGACTAATAGAAACACCAGGCAAGGGGAGGGGTGCAAAAAAAATCAGTCAGTCAGGCAGCCATACAGGTAAACGGATGTAGCGGAGGAAGGGAAATAAGGAGTACGAGAAAGAAAAGGGAAACGAAAGGAGCAAACAGGACGGATAGACAACGCGATCAAGGGCTAAACACAAATAGCTGTGATCCCCGTCAATGCTTCTCCCTCCCTGTTTCTTCGAAGGCGACGACGCAAAGATAGAGTGCACAATGAACTCACTAGACTGCTTGATCGTCTTGCGCTCGATGGTCAGTACTTCAGGGGAGAGTTCGAATTGTTTGCCCTCGGAGGAAGTAATGACAGCTTTCCTGACCCAAGCACCCACGAGCAGAGGTAAGGACAAACGATCGCGGACTCAGTCGAACAAACTTCTTACCCTTGAGCCAATTCTCCTTTGGCTTTGACTAGCTGCTCTTGATCCATTGCTTCCACCGTCTTCTGTATCACGCCGGCATCCTGCTTGTATGTCTTACCCAATGTCTTCTTGTCCCACTCAGCGACTTCACGCTCAAACACGATCGGTTCCTTGAGTGCCTGGCGGACGACGAGCGGGTGACCCGTCCTTTTTGTGTGCACAGACAAATCATAGGCGGCGCGGTCCGCGCATCCGACGCACTCCGTCCAGCCAGTCGAGTTGTGGATCTCTGCGTCCCAGCAGTCTGTCGCGTAGTGCGCCATCTCGTTGGCCATATGTTGTCGGAACCTCAGCCTCTGGGGGTTGATCCCGATCTTCAGGAGGAACTGGTAAATACGAGCCACGAAGTAGCCCAGCGTTTCGTTGGCGATGATGCCCTTGTCGACGGCCTCGCCGACGGTAATTTCTTGGGTCGTTGATTTGCCTGCCTCCTGGACGTGGCGGTCGAGGAGGACAATCTTGACGTCCCGAACCTCGTTGAATCGGCCATGACGCTTGTCTTCTGGGTCAACATAATGCTCGATCTCAGCCATCGTGAACTCCCGGACGCGTAAGAGGCCTGCACGTGGCGAGATTTCATTCCGGAAGGAACGTCCAATCTGAGCAGAGGCGAACGGTATCCGCCCGTTGTTGAAGTCCAGCAGTCTGGAGAAGTTCAGGAAGTGGCCCTGCGCGGTTTCTGGACGTAGATAGCTGAAAAGTTGCGAGACGCAGTTTGAGTTGGCCAATCCGATCGCATATTATTAAAAGGCTCCTTGCCCACTCACCCGGGATGCTGGCCAGTGGGACCAATACTGCTAGTAAACATGAGGTTGAATAGTTGAGGCTCCCCAACTTCGTTGTCAGTATCCGGGTTGCGAACATTGTGCTTCTTGCACAACTCTCCAATTTCCACACCAGAGTAGTTATCGAGCTAGGGACGGGAAGGGTAAGCATGACATCTTCTTCCTTCCTTTGTGAAGAAAGAAAGAAAGGAAGCGGGAACTTCTAACACAGAAGGGCTCTCCTCCTTTCGCGAGAAGGGCTCATCGATTCTGGTTTCGTTCGGAGGGAAAAGGGTTCCACACAAACAGGGTTCGCAAAGGGGTCGTGTACCTAACGCAAGGTAGCAAGTTATGCAACCGCAGTAACTACAACGGGATCCCCGCAAGGATGGGCGAACGAGTTGAGAGGTCAAACAAAAAAAAAGAGCCAACTGTAGAACGACGCGGTCGTGGTACAGTAGTGTACGCATGGGCCCAATGCAGAGCGCCGGCCTGCCGTACGAATGGAAGGATAATGGAAACTCGCCTGAGCCAGGATGGTCTCGTACTCTGCCACCACCTCATCCTCCAGCTTGGCTGAGGTTGTCTTCGCCGCTTTCTTTTTCTTCTTTTTGTCCTCGGTGGGCGGGGCAGCAGCCAGACCGCGAGCCTCCCTATCGCCAGCCAGTCGACCTTCAAGGACATTTTTGACGAGATGGTCTGCCCGGAGAACGTCGCCAGTCTTCGTGTCCTTAACCATCCAGTCGGCGAAGCGCGCAACGTGGCCAGAAGTCTCGAAAACGGGAGCAGGTGTCATGATCGCCGTGTCGAGTTCGAGCATATGTTCCTCGACGATGAAGTGTTTCCGCCATTCCGCGATGATGTTGGCTTGCAGCGAGGAGCCAGGCGGACCGTAATCGTAAAGACCAGCAACACCTACGGGGGGTATTCTCAGATCTCGATGACGGAGAGATAAAGGAAGCACATACCTCCGTAGATTTCGAACGCTGGCGCGTAGAAGAATCTACGGTTCAGAAGTGCTTCCAGCCGTGCCTTGTCGAACGGATGAGCGGTTTTGTTGACAGTGGAGGCCATGGTTGACGACAAACGTCGAGATATTCGCCGATGAGATGGATGTGCGATTCGTAGATAACAAAACCGTGAAAGCATGAAGTTTTTGAAGTTAGTCCGAGTCATCGTGACCTCCATGACTTATTCCCACAATAGATTCTGGCACAACTCGAAAAACTGCTGGCAAGTGAACATCATTTGAGAGGCATTTCAAAGCAAATTCAAAAGGATGACAAAAGGACAAGACAAAAGACATGTGTTGTGCACGGAAAGTGGACCATGAAATCAACTCTTGTTGGGTCTAAGTGAGAGGAATCTCGCCATTTCTGGAGACCGAAACCGTGTCATTAAATAGGTATATACAGGCATTAGCTGCACAACAGGACAACAACTATTAGTTACCATAGAGTGTGGTGGAAAGACAACAGAGAGTGGGACAATAAATACCAACCATGCCGAAGTTGGCTGCATGGCTTCGAGGCGAATTCCTTGGTAAAATGAGGGTGATCAGATATAGAGTAATATGAAGGTGGCCAACGTCCGATTTCATCAACGAGGCACTCGTGCGATCATGAGGACTTTCATCCTGAAAAGAAAAGAAATGGTAAACCGCTAAATGAACTCTCGAAATCCCAAGGACATCTGAAAAAAGGGCCACAAAGTAAATTTGAAACCACCTAGAACTGGCCAAGGTTCTTTTGCATAGTACCCAGTCCTCTCGCAAGCCATTCTGCAGGGGTGACACGGTCGTCCAGGTTGTTCGAGAACAGGAGGTTGTTCTCTGGCACAAACGCCCAACGGGCAACGTCAGGAGGTGGCGTCGAGGTTACAGCGCGCAACTCGTTTTCTGCGGAAAATCCTTCAGTTGGTCTGCATACCGACAAGGAAGGGACACAAACGTACTAATAATATTCTGCGTAAAGTGGTCGAGGTTGAGATCGTTCTTATCGTAGCCAAAGGGATCTACAGAAATCTATCAGCAGTTGATCGAAATATTTTGCGGAGGACAACATACTCTCAATCTCTTCACCAGCGACCATGAATCCGAAGAAGATGAAGGACTATCCAGCAACAGTGAGCACGTCGACATTGGCGAAGCACTTGGACATACAAGGAGGATCGTAGCCGGTATTGTCACCCATTTCATCGTGGTCCAGATCTGGAATGGCTGAGGACACGAAAGATCATTCCCGGGCCAGTAATTTCGGCGGAACAAACGTACCAGTGCAAGGCAGTACAAAATCGTGACCAACCACAGATGCACCGCGTACGAAAACGGAATAGGCGTCGTCAGAATACGCTCCAGGCCAGTTAAGCTGTCGAGGAGTTGAGCGATAGAATTCATGAGGGTCGTGTTCGTTGGCACATCGAGCAGTTTACGCTCTTGCAATTTCGCAACGTAAGAACCCTAGGGAAACATGAGTCGCAGAACACACCAAAATACTAAGAAACCACATACCAGATACAAACTCAACTCCAAAGGTATGTTATGGCTAACAGCATGGTTCTGTATCTTCGCTCGTAACTTCGCGGCTCGTTTTCCCTTCAGATTGTCGCCCTTCTGAGTCAAATAAGGTACAAGCAAAGAGAATGGGAAGAGATCAAATAATCCGTATGTTGGTGGTAAGCGACCGGGCAAGAGGTGATCTTCATCCTGACGTGACAAGAGAATCCTCTCCCTATCCTTGACGCTGCCTGCTCCTCCGGGCCGCAAGGATTGTGTTGAGGCAACTCCAGTAGAGTAAGAAGAGCGCTTTCCTGGCGCGCCGCTCGACACAGGAGGCGGAAGGAGAGAGTTGGGAGAGGTCACCCCTTGCCCGTTAGTACGTTGGTGTAGAGCCGAATCTGCGATAGTAATGGTTGGGTGTCTTCCTTGAGGCGAAGAAGGGGGCTGTGCAGTGCCTGGCTGACTTTCGGGAGCAGGTGGTGTTGTAAGAGGGCTAACGGCGTCGAGAGGACTAAAGCCCTTGAAGGAATAATGGTCGTCGACAGGCGACGTCTGGGAGAGGTCTGTCATGGATGGCATGCCGGCTGGGAGTGCATAGGCTGGAAGGAACTTGACGAGGTAGTATAAATCCCTACGACAACATCGTTCGTTGTTTTAGGGTGAAGATTATATTCTGCAACGCACTGGTAATAAATCCCATCCTCTCCTCGAAGATAATGCTTGACTGCCACTGCGAACGCTTCCAGGAGGTTGATGGCCGACTTCTTCTCAATCATAGACCGCGCCCTGGCACCCTGAGCTGTCTCGTTCTCCTCTGGGTTGTTGTCTGCGTCCCACACATTTCTCAGAGTGTTTCAAGACAAGATACGCAGAAATTACGCACTGGGAACATGGAACCAAATCGTCCTTGACATTGTCCGACTAGCAAGGACGATGTTGGACCACAACCTCCTCCCCTCGTTGTATCTCTCAAATGACGACGTTGTCCGATACGAGATGATGAAACCGAGAACCGTACCGACCCTAAAGTGCTGTCAATTCCGATTAAACAACGATGAATTGGCTTTCGTACACAGTAAGTAGGACGGAAGAAAAGTTCAGATTATGGCCTTGCTCATTGAGGATGGTGATGAGTGTCGCCCAGGCGGCGAAGAAGATAAGGTAGTGCCAGCATCGGAAGAGCGCTGTTGCGAGGAGTGCATTGATGAATGAGGCTCCAGGGCGTTGACGAGGTGCAAATCTAGCGTTTGGTGATAAAAGTAGATTGAGACGTTAGTGTTCTGTGAATATAGAAGGAGTAAGGGTTAATTACGGGTCCGGTACGCGAAATCCTTGATGATGAAAGGTTTCTGCGCGCTGGCGGATAGTTTTTCAGCAACTGTGTCTCTACCTGGCGTCTACGTGGACGAAGGGCATACCGATAGAGGGGTCGCGGGTTCAACTGTTGGGCTCGCGATCGCCATGGCGCGGCTTGAGCCTGCTTCGGAGGCTTGTTCTTACTACAAGCGCCCGCTTGTGAAGGCAACGCTAAGAGAAAAGATATACAGAAGAGAGAAAAAGAAAGCTGAGGAAGGAAATCTACAGCCGCTGGGTCTTGGTGGTTACAAACAGAGAAGCTGATGAGCTGATGATGTAGATGAAGTTTCCTCCATTTGTTCACAACTGGTTCGCAGTGTGGAACGCATTCAGCTTCGCACATAGGAAGCCCAGCTATCGTTGCGGAGGGGACAGAGCTTTCAATTGAATCATGATGAAGAAAGGAAAGGATCGTGAAGACGAAATGGCCTCCAACTCGCAGAATTATCCCTCAACAACGAGAATAATGGCTAGCTTGGCGTTCCTCCCCTTCATTTATGGAAATGCATTCCCATCACATGCTCCAGCCCGATCGTGGAAGACGTGAATTTTCCAAATCAAGCACCGAGCATGGGCGTCTAACTTTATTGCAAGCTTCTTCAGCGCTTCTTGCAAGATGAAGCAATTAACGTCCTTTACAGAAAGTCACAGAGACCCAAGCACTTTCTTGAGACTTTTTTGAATTCCTCATCGATGGCCCCTACATAGACCTTAGCTGCCCGAATTTCAAAGGCTATTAATCATCATGTTGCCTGGCGGTGAAGCTCAAGAGAAGCAGCCTAGGCTTCTTCTCTCCTGGTTGGATAGGCAATAATCAAGCCCAAGTTCCTTTTTCATAGGAGCAGCGCATGGCAGGAAAAATAAATATCCGCTTGCTTTGAACGCCGACGAACATATGTGAGGATGATACCTTAGAGAAAGAAGCCTCGAAGAATCATCATCCCCGCCGGCGGTTCAAGGTCCTGCCAGGACCCCCGATAATGCTGAAAGAGGTAAGGTATGAAATTCGGGGGTCGCGAAGGCTTTATGGGTTGACGAAATTTCCCTAAATTCCAGCCAAAAAAGGGGTTGATAGCGCACCCGACCTCCGAAGTGCGGCGAAATCGGGTTGACAACAATATCCGACCTTCAAAAAATCGCGAAAAATTGTGAAAAATTCTCCGCAGACTCCTGTGCGTACTTGCATTGATGTATTATATTTCCTCATCATCTCCAGTCTGTTTTTGTCGTGTTATAAGCAGCCGAGTGACAGCTGCAGCAATCTGTGCCCTCTGTGGCAACAATTTGGCATAAACCTCGTCGAAAAACTCAGGGTAAGTTCGAGAAAGGCAGAGAAACTGTAGCAAGAAGTGTATGATTCATGGAATAGGGAGGCTCGAAGGCCACTTTGACGAAAATGCGCGTTGACGACTCGGAGCCACAATCCACGGCACAGAGGCGAGCAAAAGCCAAGCCAAGCCTGGCCAAACGGTAGCACAATGTTCGTCCGTGGCCCACAGTGGCCCACGGTACCTTGTGGGTTGACAGTACTTACCCAACCTCCAGGATGCGGCCAGGGTGGCGGGTTGACACCCGCATCTGTGTCGAGGCATTTCAGATGGGCCGTTGTGGGTTGACATCAGCCAGGGGATATCTGAGCTACACGGCTGGCAGCCGCGAGTTTCGGGTTGACCGGTATCTTACCTTTTTCAGTATTATCGGGGGTCCTGTCCTGCCAGATGACAACGGTTCGATGTCCCCAACTTGTCCCCAACCCTCTTCACTGCGGCCGACGACAAGCCAGGGCCACAGTGCATCCAGTCCGTTGCCCGAACTTCGGAAATCTTTGATAATCACCTGGCTCGATACGGCCACATGACAGGAGAATTGGTCGTCACCACCACCAGTTGGCAATGCACCGGCGACCAGATATTGTGACTTGTCCAATGCGCAAGAGGCACGAAGGTACAAATGCTCTCGCTGTCAGTCAGGAGCTCATGCCGCCACAAGGAATGTGAAGAATTTCTATGCATTGTACATACTGCGTTGGGACATTGTCATATTAGGTCCTTGCACAGTATTCCTAGTTAAACTTTACAATGTAGGGGCGCGGTGGTAAGCATGTAAAAACTTGGGAGAAGTACGAAATTTGAACGGATGAGATGGAGGAAGATATAGACGAGAAAACGAGAAAACGAGAAAAATGAATGTGTGGTGTCTGAGCAATGACGAGAACGAAGAAGAAATAAATCCGACCTAAAGAGAACGATATATATCCAACACCAAGCGACTATGGTTGAAGAACTGAACTTCTTCGAGAGCGTTGAACAAGAGACGTCCGCAACATTCGTCTTCGGAAGGCTTCTCCCATCCCAGCAGCTGAAGACCTTGCCAACATCCTCTGTCACCTTCCCTCCACATCTCCGACGTGCTCTTCCTTGTCTCGACCCAACCGGCTCGTTCCGTCGAGAAAGTGCATCCGCACGTCCAAAACTCCTCTACTTTTCGTTACCAACTGGGTGGGGCAGCCTCCGCCTCTCGTCTCCAACTGGGGGGTGGTGCTGCTTCGGCCTCGGGTTCGCGTCTCCAGTCAGGAGGGCCAGCTTCACGTCTCCAGTCGGGAGGGGCGGCTTTGGCGTCGGGCTCGCGTCTCCAACCAGGTGGGTATGAAGGGGGTCCAGCAGCGGCGTCGGGCTCGCGTCTCCAGCCAGGGGGAGGCCTCCCACCCTGCGCTTCTGCTTCTGGTTCGCGTCTCCAGGAGGGGGGTGCGGCGGCCGCCTCAACGTTGGGCTCCCGTCGCCAGGAAGGGGGTGCAGCCTCTCGTCTCCATGATGGCGGTGGTGCTGCCTCCGCCGCTGCGTCGCGCCTCCACGACGGCGGTACTGCCTCTCGTCTCCAGGCTAGTGGTGCTGCTTCGGCCTCTGCGTCACGCCTCCAGGACGGTGGTACGGCTTCGCGCTGCTGAAGGAAAGCGGCGTCCTGTCAAACCTGGACCTACAACTGGGGAAAAGGAAAGTGACGCACCACAACCCCAACACTACGCCCGGCGATCAACCCATCATTCTGAGAAGCATATTCTGGTCAAGGATCGTCCATTAATAGTCTGGGGAGCAGAGGGACTTACGATGGGTGCTGCGAGGGCGATGGTGAGCAGGGAGAGGAGAGCAAGGGTGGTGCTTGAGAAACGCATCTTGCAGGGAATGGGGGGAATTTTGGATACAGGAACGGACGGGAGCCAGCTCTTTAAAGTTTATGGCAGGACCAATTACGCGAGGGCAATCCGAAAACAGAAGGATATTCTTGTCATTCACTTCCTGTTCCTGTCGAAATCTTCTCATCTCGGATATTGTCCGTGCCTGGCTCGTCCTAGAGTTACCGGCCTCACAATTGTTGGACCTTTTCGCCGGTGTCCGACAAATCTCGTGCAATCCAGCCCGTTGTTGCCTTTCTTTCTTGCTTTTATCGCGCTGAACAACAGAAGGATTATTGTGTGCTGCTTTGGCGTCTAATGACAATCAGGAGGTGTCCAGTCGCATTGCCAACAACTGTGCGAAACGGGTGCAAATACAGGGGCTGCGGACCCTGCCAAGGGCTTGTCATGAATGCCCTCACCAGACCCAGGTCAAGGAAAATCGCTGGGTAATTATTTCTTTTGAGCCTGAAGCTTTCTCTCAAGCTTTGACGGATCCATATACCACCCCTACGCACCCAAGACGAGGGTGTATTTTCTTTGTGAAGACTTTCCGGAGCCCCTATGTTATGTTCCTTCCAAGCTGCCTCGTCAGGACGGATATCATCTCGAACCTGTGAAAGGATGTCGATGAGAGCTCCCAACCGTCACGGATTTTAGCCGTTGTCGAGGTTGAGATATGTTTTGCCAAGAGGGGTTTCTGTGAGTCTGATACCTGTGCGTTTGCAGAGTCTCGGCGCGAGGCCTTGAGGACTTACTCATCCTCGCGTTTTTCGAATAATGGTATCACCGTTGAAATATTCCCATTCCGACTTATGTTGCGGACAGGGGTACAGGGACGTCGAAAGGGAGCTCCTCCATTCCCGTCGAATGGAGTGCTGCCCACGTCAAGCACGATGCACACCGAACGAACGCTCCACAAAGCGTTATAATAAGGACAATACTGAAGAAGTGCCAGGATTACTTTCCAAAAGAATGCTTATTAACAAACATCCTTAAAGGCTGACACTTTCGGACAAAACTTCGACTCGTGGAGGAAGAATGAAAGTCGACATATCTCACGTTGCAAACTGACTGATGCCGTTGCGCACGCCGCCTAATAACCGTTTTAACATATTGGCGCCATGGAGATTTGTGTGCGTTCGACCGCAAGATTTGAGATTTTGTGTATGATGATTGAAGATGGTAGACAAAGTATGTGGCGACAGTGTCCATAGATGCCGCCTGGATGGTAGGAGGGCAGCGTGGTCACTTCAAGAGCATGAGAGTTCATGAGAGCAGGCACTCAAGCCTAGACAGGGAACTCGGGATGTCTATGCCTATGAAAGAGGCTTCAATTCATTTCAGCCGACAGGCACAAAATTTTCGCCGTTCATTCCGCTTGGTATTAGCGAAGGGGACCGTGTTCTAGGTAGTGCAAGTTGGTGTGAAGCAGTGCGTCCAAGTTTATCTGGCCGTTCACGGCATTAGCGAGGGACAAACTTATAAGTACTGGAAAACATACCTGCCTCAATCGACTTTCCGGTGATGGGCCTGCGGGCTGTAGATGCTTGTCTGGGCCTCAAGGCGGCCGCGGCGAAATTTTGACCCAAGGGCAACACACCGGTACCAGGTGAAATCAAAGGGTACGTTTGAAACCCGGCATCGATAGGACCATGCTGGTAAGATCCGTCTCACAGCAGCAAGAACATACCGGCATAGCATGTCAAGAGCCAGATAAGAAAGGAAAAAGAGGAAGACTCGACGGGGCTCAACTGACTGCAAGGCGTGTATTTATCGGACCGCTCTGCAGTACAATCGCACACGATTTGCCAATCAGGAAGGTGAACCTCCCATCGTGCCTTGAGCGTGATAATGAAGTCCACGAGAGGGTACACGGGGAAAGAAAGGCGGTACGTACAGACGTTCTCGCCCGCGTTCAAAAGAACAGAACCACCCAACAATGCTCGACATTGGGCCGGAAGTGACGTAAACAACGCCCTGAATTTCATGGAAAAACATACGCTCTATGTCAGATTTTTCCATCATCGTGTCTGAAGGGTCTATATCAGATTGTCTTGCCCTTTTGCGGTGAACATTTATTCCGATGGAAATGGGTAAAGACACTCAGGCATCGGCGGGCCTGTGGAATCGTTTTCGGTTTGTACCTTGATTTTTGAAGCAGTGTGCCACGTCTATATGACGGTTAGACGTCGCTCATCATCGAGACTGAAGCTGTGAAAGGGACCACTCACAAGCGACGGAAACGAGATCGAGGACGAGTTGGTAAGGCAATGACATCAGATACATCCCCGACGTTGTGCTTGAAGGAGTGGCGTCGGCAGATAAAGCAACGTAGCATGACGCTTGGTTGAACATGACGGGGAGAAACTCTCTAATGAGCGTGGAGGATAACGAAAGACGGCCACGATGTGTTTGTCAAGAAGCAGGATTTTGAAAGAGGGCGAACACACGACGCGTCGGCATTGAATTGTTCGTCGATATCTCATGATAGATCCCAATCCGGCTCTACGCAACGAAGCAGTCTCTTCGTGCTTCAAGGCGACAAGACTGTCTGGCCAAAGATTGGTCAGAAAATTTGACGGTTTGAGCAGGTTTCCGGGGTGCACGACATCGACGAAGGGTCATATGACATGTTTCAATTTATTACCCACCTCCCGTCCGACGAAGGTTGGCAGGCACTCGAGAGTCAAGGAAGTCCGTTTCGCAGCGAGATGTCGTCTCTGTCATCAGGGGAAAAAAATTCGGACGCGAAGTCTTGCTCGATTCGTCCGGGAACCGACACGAGGTAGAGGTCCTGTTTTCATAGACCAAATGGCGGTGAAGGAATAGATGACGTGTTGACTCGGGACCTTGTTAAACATTGAACTTGTTAGACCAACAGTCGAGATCCGACAGGTCCGGCGGAGAAAAATGGAAATCCTTGAATGCTCGGAGAGAAGCGGTTTAAGGTATTTCGAGCAGTTGGGTTACTGAAAGTCGGAGATACCTGCGAGAATAGGCACCAGGTACGAGCAAATTACTGCTAGAGAGACCCACAGCAAGTCCTCCCTGTGAACGATGCTTAGGGACGCACGGGCCTCTGCTACCGTATCTTATCGTGGCGAAAACCCTTGATAATTGAGAGGATACATCAGCTTACGGTTTATTTCTGCTCTTCCATTCTTACGGTACCCAGATCAGCAAGTAACATCGGAGAGCTTCCTAAGAGAACGTACAGGGCACAATCCAAATGCACCCCTCATCTCGTCCAAGGACTCCAGCCGGCTTTTCGAGGTAGGATCATCATCCTTGCAATGTCAAAGCTGTCATCGTCGAGCGCGTGGGTGGAGAATCCTGCTTCTGCATACGGGCCACGTCGTCGCGAGGACTCAGTAAGTACTCAGTACTCAATCATTCGGACGGTTCTCCAGCAGCTCGTCAGCACGGATAAGCGTCGCCGGCCGACCATGAGGGTTCTGGATCAGGAGACTCTTCGAATTTCCCAGCATATAAATCAATCTATCATCTCACACAGATCCCACATCCCCGCAGTCAGTCCACTTCGAAAAGGTTATCAACATGGCCCTCAAGACGTATACCTGGATTTCCCTCTGGTTCATTATAACCGTGCCCATTATCTTCTGGGATGTCGGGTACTGCCTCATGAGGTGAGTGTCGATCAGGGGTTGGCGTGCGCTACGGGAAGACTGAGCAACGTACAGACCACGTTCTATGGAGGTATAAAACCTTGGGCAGGTCTCCAGACGCGTTCTCATCTTTGGTGTAGGGAGGCGACTTGCATTGGATCTGGAGACCTTATGCACTCTACCAAAAGGTGAATAGGAAAGATCACGATCTCAGATAGGTCCAAAGGCTAATAAGTAAACCTGACTTTCAAAAAACCAAGGTCGACTACGTGAGCTCAGTTCAGCTGCTCTTTGCATTTCCAAGCCGAAAGAATGCAGGTCTACGGGCTTCCTGCCTTCGAAAGCGGAGACGGATTCACCAACGCGCAATGTGTGTTGTTCATAGTAGCCGACGCAAAGCTTACCATTGATTGTCGCACTCCGCAGCGTCATTAAACGTGGTTGAGACCCTCCTTAACATCGCCTACGTGTACCTCGCTCATGTCGCTAAATGGCCACCAGCGGCCGTCATCGGCTTTGGGTCAGCTCTTATGACGCTCTCCAAGACCATTCTCTACTGGGCCCAGGAATATTTCTGTGGTTTTTGTGCCATAGGACACAACAACGCGCGGGACATAATCCTTCTTTGGATTCTACCCAATGGGTGCGTTGCATTCTAACTACAATCACGATCGATACTGATCCATTCATAGACTATGGATTGTCATTCCTGCACTCATCGTGTGGCGACTGGGAAAAGACCTTGTGGACACCATCAACTTTGCTGAGCGCCAGGCCACGAAGACCTCATCCGGAAAGAGCAAGTAGAAGGGCACTTAATCTGACCTCGTTGGTATATACGGTAAATTTATCAACATCTTCTACGGAATCCAAATAGTTGAAGCTATCCGCTTCTTGTTCCTTTCAGGCAAACCTGAAGTCTAAATTCTTCACTGCTGACTAGCCGTCAATATGTTATAAGCTCATCTTTGTCTTTCTTTGACTAACTTCGACGAATTATAGAGCGACCAAGGCCCGAACATTTTCCATGATCTTTAAAGAATTGTTGGTTTGCATACAAGCTTCACTCATCACCACCTTTGACCCCACCAGACCATCATTTCTTCTTTGCTGAAGCCTCCGCCCTCGCTGCAACCTGCAGGGAGCCCAAAATGTCCAACCCAAGTCGGATAACAATGAGAAAATCGAAAAGCAACCACATCCTGCGCCAAAGCCCCAGCGTGAACCTTCCATTTCTTCAGAAATTTCGGACAAGGGGCACATACCCGTTTGGAATGGCCCAATATTTCAGGAAATCCAGCCTAGAATTATGGCCAGTTGAACAATATCCACAGAAGACCTCCATCGAGATGAAAAGGATCGTCTTGAACAGTGTCGTAATTGCGGCGCTGAAGCCGAAGAGAGGCGCTGACGAGGTCTTCGAGACATGCGCCTTGTAGACATAGACGAGGCTTATGAAGGTCTCGAGGGCGCTCAGGGCGGCTGGAGAATGGTCAATAGCCTGTACCTGTCTGGTAGTTTATAGGACGGATGACGGACCTTGCGCGTAGAGGAACCCATCTCCGCTCTCGAAGGCCTCGACATCGAAAAGCTGGGGACCGTCGTAAATTGATTGAGGACAATAAGGAGACAATTCTTACCCGATCAACCTGTTCGTTACACACGAAGTGTGAGGCTGTACTAGAGGGGCAGTGGAAGATTTCCGTACCTTCTGGTAGATGGCATAGGGCGCCCAGATCCAATGGAGGTATCCTCCCTGCATTGTAGGAGGGTGGCGAATCAAACTCAATCATCTACCAATGAAGGATCTTCCTATTCTTACCACCATTGAACGCGGTCTGAAACGAGAGGCGTAGATGATGAGCACCAACCAATTGAGCACCGAGAAGAGGTTCTGCACCCACCTCATGAAACAAAACCCCGCATCCCAGAACAAGACAGGGGCAGTGAACAAGAACCATAGAGAAACCCAACTGTACGTTTTCACAGACATGGTGAGGAATAAGAAACAAGAGATGCCAGTTCGAGAGCTAGAAGGTAATTTAATTTTTTTGGGAGGCCTCAATGCTTAAGCTTGATGCCTGATACTTCCCTAACAGAGCGCCATGATCTCTCGTAGGTTCATCTGTCATCTGCTAAACATATCCTCAGTTTTCTTGATCATCAGCGAGGAGGCCGAACTTCCAGTGAGAAAAGAATGCAATTCACATACACGCTCCTATACAACCATGATCACAGAAAATGTCTTCCTCGAGACGAGATGAGTCCCAAGCTGGTGATAACAAAAAACCAATAGCACGAAACGAAAGATGCAACTAGCACAAAGATCAAGTGAAATAAAAATAGACCACCAAGAACTAACCTGATCCCGCTCTCCATCCGCCAACCCTAAACCTTATGGGATGTACTTCCGACACTGGGGCGCCTCGCAGCAGCATCGCATCGCGCCGTCAGGTATATTTGTGTTCGAACCCACGGTGGCAGCGCTGCGCATGCTGTCCACAGTGGTCGATCTCTTCCTCTGCCCCTTCTTTTTCTTCCCCATCTGCGCCTCTATGTCAGCGAGGGCTAGCCGTCGTGCAGTTTTAGGGTCGTAGTCAAATGTGAATTCGGTCTTGGCGGGCATGTCTTCCGTCGCGGCGAATGCTAGGAATGGTAGACCAGTCTGAGGAAGTTGAGACAAGACGTTAGGACTCAAAAGAGGAGGCTATGAAAGAATACGGACACCAGGCGGGACATCATGAACGACAAGGTAAACTTCGAGATTTGGAGCACAAGAGTGGCTGAGGAGGGATTAGTTGCTCGGGCTTCCTTAGAAAACAGAGCCAATGTACAAACTTGATAAATCGCGTCCAGTTACCATGAACCCTCGAATCTACTGTGTAAAGCTCGTGTATTGGTGCTGCGTCATCTACTTCGTCTCCATCGAGGTCAAAGCAGTAGGAAGAGTCGTTGACGGCGCGTGCATCCTCTCTGCGCCTGTCGAAATGAGGGTTGCTGAGCATAAGCTAAGCTGTTGGAGAAGAAGGAGCAGCGTACATGACGAGACTGAGGTGGGAATGAGCCTTCGCCCAGCACAAGAACCGGACAAGAACAGAACAAAAACAACTTACCCAGTGTAAACACCCAACACCTGACCCTGTTTCACGTCTCTCAATGGTCGAGCGCCCCATCCACGTTTCGTTGTCTTGAAAATCTCTATAGGGACGTCACGCGGCTTCTGCGACACCCGGTTTTGACACGTTTGGGGGGAGCATCTGCAGAACTGGGTATGAACGGATGGGTTGATGAGCGAAGAGAACAGAAGCCGAGTTCTTGGGACGCACTCTGTTGCATTCGACGACTTCGACGCCTCGGGATATTTGGAGTGAAAATAGACCCTTGCGCCACAACGTCAGTCAAGAGGAAGGCGGATGAACTACACTTCATACCTCCGGAGTGTATGCGGACGTGATTGCCTGTGGATCATCCAAAAGTATCTGACATTCACACTTGGTCCGGTCGTTGCAAGACGCGCAAGAACAGGAAGACATGAATTCCTCCGGAGGTTTCTCGACGCCGGCGGCACTGCAACAAAATCGCATGGGCTTCGTGGAAGGCATGGGATACGAAGGAGGAAGGGGTACGACGTACAACTTGTAGCCTGACTCCAGGTAGCAGAAGCCGGGTTCGAGAAAGGGCACAGCTTCGTCGTCGACAATGTTAGTAAAGTAGATTGCTGCTGCGCCTTCTTTGGCTGCGAAGTTTGTCCACTTGGTTTGCAATTTCAAACGCCTTCCGAAAACCACAATTGAGCCTCAAGGTACACATGGAAAAGGAGATGCACTTACTGTGCGGTTGCACTCAGAGGTGAACCACCGATTTTCGGCTGCTGTGGAAAAGATTTGCTAGAGGTCGATGCGGAGATGGGCAAGGCAGGCGAGGGTCGTGTCGGAGAGCTCTGCAATTCGTCCTCCGATTCTGAGTACATGATCTGTCGAGCACTTTTGGATGGTGAACGGTGGGTGGATTTCTTCTTCTTGGACGGAGGAAGGGCAGCCAGCAGCTGCCTTGCTCTTCCGTCGTCACTTCGTTGTTTCGACTTTATACGCCTTTTGAGTAGGTGGTCGTACCGATAAAGCAGAATGTATGGTTTCAACAGCCGCGGTGTCGGCTGTCTTGGTATCGCTCTGAGTTCGTCGGAGCTTTCACAGTCAGAGGATTGCATGGGTCGCTTCTCTTGACGTCTTGCTGATTCAGAGGTTGTTGATAATGGCAGCTCCTTCATGCCTGCATTGTTGGATGATTGATCGGGGAGCTTCCCTTTGGCCTTCTCAGACAGGGTAACAACAGCCTGTACCAGAGGAGGCGTTGGCAGCGTGGTGGTAAGACTGGCAGGAGGTTGGAAAGGTACAAATGTCAGGAGAGGCTTGGGGGACGGTGCTGGTGCATCGGAACGCGCAGGGGTGGTGGCAAAGGAAGACGAAGGCATAGGTGGAATCGCGCTGAGCGTCGAAGAGGATCGGACCGAAAACTTGGATGAACCTCTGGCTGAACTAGCGATGGATGCTTCTGTCTGCTGTCGGGTGCTGGCTCGTTGATTTGTTCTCATAGGATATGATGATGATGACGAGCCTTGGGAACCTTCGACTTGGGAGAGGACGTATCGCGATCCTTGGCGACGATACCCTCGTTCACTCATCAACTTTTCTAGCTGCTCCACAGGGCTGGGGGAGTGCTCATTTTCGAAACGCCAAAGTTTCTCGTCGTAGGCATGGCTTCTGAGGTATGTCTCGGTGTTGTGAATGTCGAGCGTTGCAATAACAGGAATTTCGAGAGATTCACTAGCCAACTTCTTTCGACGGCCGCTTTGCTCCTTTAGCCATTGTTTGCTGCCTTCTTCGAGTGAAGTGAGTTCGTTCCAAGTTGTCTTTGTCCCGTCTTCGCGTTTCCAGTCGTCCCATCTGACCTAAACAGTAATATAGTCAGAATTAGAACGCCTTGAGGGGGAAGGTATATCATGCCGTACTTCAAGTCTGTTGGTGGGATTGAATATATTCACACTGAAATCGGATATAAAATGCAAAACCTACAGGACTTCGTTCGCATGATCAACTTCTTCCCCTATAATTTCAAATCGCCACTCCCCATTCTCGTTGGCTCCTTCAGCGTCACTGAAGGATTCCACTGGTGGTTCCGACGCCCTCCATCTCTCTTGACCTTCCTCTTTTTCCTCAAATGCCGAAGGCGATCTCGAAAACATAGAAGTATCACTGACATCTTCGTCAGTCTTTTCGTTGATGTATTCGTACAAATGATCAGATGGAGACCTGAGAAGTTGATTAGCCAGGGACAGCAGGCGCGGGCTGGGTAGACGAACATCTCGACGGTGAACGCAATAGTAGAGGTAGCCTTGTAATAGAAGCGGATGTTGTGGGACAACCTCGGTTATCGTTACGGTTGCGGTTGAAGCTTATGTAATATTCAGAGGTCACGTGTATACCAGAGCGTACGTCGTATTGCCTCCGTCACTGGTTCCAGCCTTATTCAAGTTATTGAACTTTCAACTTGTCAGAATCCAAGGAACTCACAAGTTCTTCCATATGCCTGAGCTCAAGTTCTCAGACGCAATCGATTGAATTACATTTCGATTCAAGTCACTGCAAACCCAATGCAAACCTGGAGGCTGGGGTACTCATACTTAGTGGTTTGCCGGCCCGGCTCGGCCTGAAAGCCGCGGCTTAGGCCCGGCTTTGGGAGGCTCAGGCTCTCAATATTTGAAGCCTGAGCCGTCCCTCCCGGCTTCCCACGGCCTAGGCCCGGCTCCGGCCTGGGCCGCGGCCTGTGCAAGGAAACAGGACAAAATTCATGTATTTACTAACTATCAATAGATTGTACATCATCTGCATGGTTGAACTCCACTGCTACGTCGTTGTTGTCGTCTCCAAGCTTCTGCATCCTTGACGGCCCGGGCCTGCACTGTATCCCTCTCCTGGTTCTCCGGCCCCAGGCCTGTCTACGAAATTGAGGTCCTTCTCTTCTTGGGCCACGGTCACCACCTCGCGGGCGGCAGAAGAGAAGATAGTTGATTTCGGCGCTTGCTAATTGTGATACCGGCAGCCGAAAATGCTTAGCGGACTTGGCGATGACGATGGGGGTGATGTCGAGGAAGAACCAATGGCGAGATGGCTATTGACGGCTAAGGGAGGTTGTTGCGACGAGGTGACGAGGCGACGGAAGCTCGAGATCGCCTGCATTATTAGCAGTCAGCTTCGCAGATGGGTGAATGGTACGGGTGGGACGAGAAGACATGATTGGTTAGTTCGGCTCACCAATAAAGGTATTTATACTCACCGGAAATGAACTGTACAGTTGTATCCCATAAGCTGATCAGAGACCACCAACGCGGGGCGCACGGCGGCCTGGGGGACGGCCTGGGGGACGGCCTCAGGCTTGGGATTATCGAAGCCTGAGCCGTAGGCCGCCCAAAGCCGTACCCACGGCTCAGGCTCGGCCCGGCTTCTGGCGGCCGGCTTAGGCCGGCTTACGGCCTCCAGGCCGAGCTGGCAAATCACTACTCATACTTACCTCCAAAACGCATAGCATCGCCTGCCGTCCTCAATTTTCGAAGTTCGAACTTGGAAAGACCACTAAACACCGAATTCCGACATATCCGGCTCGCAATATATCAGCTCCAAAGGTTTGAAGTACGACTACAGGGCTTTCTGCGGGTCCTTCATCACAGACCTCCCCAGTGACTGACGGTATCATCCCCTAGGATAAAAATATATCTTTGAGGCATGTTCGACAGATGGCCACCCTTGGCCACCTATTACAGGTGAGAAGCTTCCATTTTTCCTCATCTTTCATCACACACACTCACAGCGTTCCTATTTTATGTTTCATTTTGGACATCACGATAGCAGGAAGTCTCTTATCTATCCGTTCCAGTGCAAGTGCGCGTTGTTGCCTGAACCTTTCAAGCGACGTTCCTCTCAGTAACGGTTGGCGCCTATCGTTGCTCTTGTGAACACGGAAAACCACGTCGATTTCGCAGCATGACGATGGAATCGATCTCAGTCACGAATGCTACAACGCCCCTCGCCCTTTTACCGCCAGCTGTGGCTTTCAAAGTCAGCATAATGACATTTATCCACGTGGGTTCAACAGCAGTAAGTAAATCATCCTGTCTCTTTGTTCGTCGTTTATCGGGTCGGACATGTTTAGGTGTTGATATGGGATATCCTGCAAAATATTCGCAACGACTACAAGCTCTTAACACGCTTCAAAATTGGTGTATCAGCAATTACGTATTTCTTGTCTCGGTGAGCACGATTTGTCCTGCCCATGAGCCTCCTTCCAACTCTTCGTTACATAGAATCTCGCTGCTCGCCTATTGTATTTCTAGAGCTGTCTTACTCAGTGAGCCAGCCTTTTCAGTCTTCTTCAACCGATGCTTATCGGACACTAGCCCTCCCTATGACGCACTGCGCACGGTTAGAAAATGCGATGAACGTCATGCTTGCCATCTTTTCATGTTGCATCTCAACACTCTTTTACCTTCGCATATACGCTGTCTATCACAGCAACAAAATCGTCCTCGCCATTTTTACCACCGTTTGGCTAGCGACCATTGCCATGTCGGCCACTCTTCCGCTCTGTTTTTCGACGACATCGATTGCTGATCGATTCTGCCTCGAGATGTTGACGAATCGCAACCTCTTTGGATCGACGTGTCTTGTCCTATTACTGAATGATGTCTTGATATTCTCGGCTGTCACTTGCAAACTATATACATTGTACCCAAGGAACGGCGTTTCAAGGCTTCAAAGGTTGGGCCTTCTGATTTCTGGGAAACCTCTCCCGCATTTGCCCAAGGTAGTTCTGCAAGACAGCCAGTTCGACTGTCTGTAAGTCTTCATCTCCCCCGATGCTGCCGCCTTTATTTGAACTCCTTTGCTCACACTCGCTACTCAGATTCATCACCCTGACGAAATTCGTTCTTGTCCTCATCTTTTACCTCGCGGAAGTACCGACGAACGTCATGCTTATCAGCTGCCACCTTGTAGTTGTGGGCATTCTCACTTGCCGTGTCTACCGCAACATCAGGTTCTCTGTCTGGGTGTACGAAGTGCCTACACAGACGAGGAATTTCACATCCCGCGAACTTGCCCCAACAGCCCGCGAGAGAAAGCGCACCACCTTCTTGCCATATGGGTCGAGCGGTACTGCTGCTGTCTCCGACCCTATACCAACACAACATGACGAAGCCAGGATTGATATGGCCGTGGTGACGCAGCCGTCCGAGGAAGACATCTCGGAGAGAGATGTAGGAAGTCCGGAGAAGGCTAATCATGGACCAGGTTCTGTATAGTTGTGCCTTTGAACTTGATTCTACACTTGATTATTGTTGTATTTTTATTCAGTGAGCTCTGCTCACTCGCTATTCTGACTTCGATACTCATGGCTGATTCGCAGGTGGTCAGACAATGAAACCTGTGTTTATCACTAAGCTATCCGTCGGGTCTCTCGCTTGGATCCACTGCGCTGACTCGTCATAGCCGCTGGCGGGAGAACAGGAATAGTGATGATGCCATCCCAAAGAAGGAAAGATGACGGCTTCTTTTGGACATTCAAGACACGAATCCGCCATTCTTGAATACCACGACCGTTCATGAAATCGATCATACAGTCCCTCTTGGCTCTTACCTCTAGGCTGTACTCGTTCGCCGTTCGCGTGGAGCCCATTCGCCCTCCAAACTCGGGGCATATACTCACCTTTTGCTCAGCGACGACGCGTAACTCATACAGGAAGCCCGATCGATACCTTGAAGTAACGTCCTAAGCCATGCTCGGCGCAAGCGCAATCGCAATCAGCCCACGACGTGCGGCGAGGAGGTCGCTTGGCCTGCTCTGCGTGATGGTGCTCACACTTTTCCTCAGCCAGGGTCTCCAAGTACCCGACCGAGAAACCGCCACTACTGGTCCTGCAAAACCTCCACAGCCGAAAAATTGGACGGGCCTCAACTGGACACGGGCGCGGATAGGAAAGAGTTGGCATGCACGCACAAAGCAGAAGGTTCTGGATGTTGGGCATAGTAGCGAAAACGAGGAAGGAGGTCGAACGGACAGCCTGGAGAAGCACGTCTATCGCACGGATGGACTGCTAGAGGTCAACCCAAATGGACCGCACCCGATCTTCGAACTGATGCATCGAGCTGAAAAGGAATGGGAGGAAAAACTGCTGCGGGCGAGCAAGACGCTCGAGCAGGCTGTTGCAGAGTACCAACGACGATACAAACGAATGCCTCCGCCTGGCTTCGACGACTGGTGCGTTTACCGCTGCTTTTGTTGAATATATGCGCTAAGTTGTGTACTTTGTTCAGGTGGGCGTACGTCGAATATCACAACGTGCAACTGCCAGACGAGTATGACCAGATCTATCGAGACCTGGAGCCATTTCATGGCATGAATCCCAAGGATCTGTTAAAGATTCAGCACGATTGGGAAGCCCATGAAGATTCGTTTACTGTCGGGAAAGATACGATGGAGGAGCCCATTGCGTTGAAGAATTGCTCTCTTCCTGGAGGTGATGTTTCGCGAACAGGACTCGCGAAGGGCGCGTACGAGATTATGGAACTGCTTAAGGAGATTGAGCGCTCGATACCACCGTTCAGAGCTGTCTTTTCGCCCCACGACAACCCAAACTTGGCGACAGATTACGAGCTCAGAGAGATGGCGATTGAAGCCGCTGCTGCTGGGAAATGTCCGTTTGTTGGCTTTCTCCCTTTCTGAAGTCGATTCTGACTTTGACTGTCGTAGATATCGACATAAACAAAGCACTTCCTGCCAAACTTTCCGGCTGGATAGCGGCCTGCGCACCCAAATCCCCAGCTCGCAATCAGCGAATCAACTGGGGCGGACCACCAACGTCCCAGTCTTCCAACTCCAATACCTTTATTTACGACCACTACCGCTCCATGGACCCCTGCCTACACCCTTCCCATCTTCTTCTGCATGGCCAGTTTATCTCACACCGACGCGGCCCAGTTCCGCATCGCACCCTTGTCCCACAGTTCTCCTTCTGCGTGACAAGACTACACCACGACTTCATCTCTGCGATGCCAATCAACTGGATTGAGGACATTGAGCCGCGCGAGGACGATCCGCAGTGGGAAGAGAGATGGGACCCGCGGCTACAGTGGAGAGGCAGCAACACCGGCATTTGGCATGATGACGACAGAAGGTGGGATTTGGCACAAAGGGCGAGGCTGGTTCGATGGGCAGGGGATGGGTATGACCTCGACCTCGATAAGTTTGGCGATCTTAGCAAAAATGTGACCATCTTGATGCCCGTTGAGGAGGGTCAGAAGGTGGGACTTGGTGCTGATGTTCGCAAGGCATTCTGGGCGCCAGCGATGGTTGATATCGCCTTTGCTGGCGAGCCGTTGAGTTGCCCACCTGAGATGTGCGAAAGGCTGGAGAAGATTTTTGAGTTTCGACGCTATCAGAGCGGGGGCGAGGCGGGAAGGTATAAATATGTTATTGACGTACGCCGTCCTAGTTCGTTCGGGCTTGCCTCTGCTGATTTTAATGCAGGTCGATGGTAACGGATGGTCGAGTCGTTTCAAGAGGCTGATAACCTCCAACGCTCTTGTTTTCAAGTCGACGATATACCCTGAATGGTCTGTCGTCTCTCCTTTCTCACCGTTTGTGGGCACCGATTGTGATGGCGTGCATAGGTATACCGACCGTGTTGCTCCTTGGGTTCACTACGTCCCAATACAAGTGGACTTGTCAGATCTCTGGGATGTCTTGACGTTCTTCCGTGGCGATCCCTCATGCAATGGCGCCCACGACGATCATGCAAAGAGGATTGCGAAAGCTGGCCGTGAATGGAGCAAGTCTTTCTGGAGGAAGGAAGACATGGTGGCGTATATGTTCAGGTGAGACCAACTTTGCATTCGCACCCTTGCTCATGAAATTCTGATCATCCGGCTTGGACTCATAGGTTATTCCTCGAGTATGCGCGAGTGATGGATCCGGAGAGGAAGGCATACGATCCATCTGCTTCGAATGTAAATAGCTTCGGCTGGAAGAGGAGGCAGGCAGACGAGCCGGTAGTATCAGCACCTTTGAAGCCATAGCATTCACTTATCGACGTTACCATCCTCCAGAGACCCCCATGACGATTCCAGTGTCGTCGACCATCACGCCCTACATCTTGTCTGATACAAGACGATCCGTCAACGTCGACCGGGCCTTGGAAAAAGGCACAGATCGCACAAATATGGGAGAAACATTGCATAATTATTTTAAAAGCCTAGTACCATGCTTTCGGGGTCAGTTTGCTTCTTGGTTGTTGGTTTTCCCCAACGTTCAGGCCGTCTGGTTTTTTTCTTTTTTTTTCTTTCTTCAAATGCTTCATAACAAGCAAATATTGTACATTGAGTTCATGTTGAATCGCTGATTTCTATGGGCTGCAGGGTTTGTTCTCGAACAAGTGTCTGGTCAATCATTGAACCTATCTGCCCAATTGACGACACTCTGAATCGCGGTGTCCTGGCTCCATCCTGAAGTACGACCCAAGTTAGCTTCCTGGAGTTTCGTTGATGGAATGAGAGCGTACGAATGGTGGCATTATTTCGGTCGCCGCGAGTCACAAACCCGTGGGTGGTACCACTGAAGGTCTGGATGTAATAATTTGCGTGATCCTCGACAAGAATGTCTTCAGTGCGACGACTAGCGTTTTTTGGGAACACGGTGTCGCTTTCTGTTACAAGATTGGAGGTGAGCTTGATATTCTCGATGTTGAAAATTTGTTGGACAAACCGGCGAGGATTATCAGTAGAGGCTCTGGGTGCGCTGTTAGTCAAATTGTTTGACCATCAAAGGCGAAGTGGATACTGACGCTTGAGATTCCGGAATTGTGCTTCGGTTACAAAGGATGATGGATGGGCAAAGGACGCTAAATAGAACAGATAAATTTGCAAACACGAGATTTCAGTGGGACAATTACCAGCCACTACGTCATTTGTCGCAGCAACGTCCAAGGCGTTTGGTGCACCAAAGCAATAGCCTGATCAATGTGTTATAAGGTGAAAACTACATGTCAGGCTTAGCGACCCACCGACGACGGTGTACTTGTACTCTTGGCCTGTACGATGATGCACAACGAGAGAGCATCAGCAACGAGCAGCCTTAAGGACGCGAACATCGACTCTCACCATTCGGCCCATATTTCTGTTTAACAGCCCCAAGCCACTCTGGCATCGCCTCTCTTGCTATAACGGTCTTGTTATGGATCCACGGTACGGTCTGGAAGTTCGTGTGGTTCAGATGTAGAGAGATGTAGTCGCCAAAGAAATAGTCTGGACCTAGAACTGTGAATCCTGGGGTAGCACATCTAGCATTCAGAACGTGTCTCAAACTAGAGAGATACCAAGGTACCGTTCGCAGCATACTGGTCCTGCACTAGTTTTGCGTTGGGGTCGAATGGGCCATACACGTCCGGGAAGAACAAAAGGATTTTCTTCGCTCCTTTAGCGTGTTTGTGAGGGCATGAGACGTAGGTGTTCATTCCGCCGATGAAGATGACCTTGCCAGCTGGCGTGCCATCGCGCCGGACGGTCTTCAGACAGTCTTTGTTGGGTGGTCCAGCAAGGACAGGTGATGAAGAGCTGGAAGTAGCTATTTCCATGCATCTCAGAAACAAGCAGGAGACGAGAAGAAGGATTCCGGTATTGGGGTTGAGTTTCAGCATTTTCTTGAGAGCTTCGACAGAGCTAGTCAAACGGTCTCATCCTTATCCAAGGATTTTTATATAAATGGGAATGGATTGACGCATGATCGAGGGGTTTAGGACGTTATGTTTCGGAAGAACTTTGAGTTGAACATGTCTGATCGTCGAAGGTGTTTGAGAGTAAGCCATGAGCGCTTGAGCGCTTGAGCCGCAACACTGGCAGTGGTTAAACGGGCCGTTTTCTCCGGCGTGACGCCGTGCCTCCAGCATTCATAAACATTATTACTGATGGACATAGTAGCATAGCAGTAAGCAGGAAATCATTCTGACAACATCATAACTCGAAGAATACATTTGAATATGCGGAAGGATTCAGAAATTCAGAAGATTGGTTGAACGAAAAGCCGTGCGAGAATGACACTCAAAGCGAAGGGCCGAACCTAAGCCAATGCTTATACTCCATCCAAAAGATCAACATTTCGAGGACACTGTAACCCCTCTGGAATCCCATTGGTGCAAGTCGGCCATGAGCATCAATGAGTCGGGCCTCACGGACGTCGGATATGATGGCTTGAGTATAGTCTAAATCAAAATCAGCGCTGACGCTAAGCTAGAGAGAAAAAGAGCGACTTACCATTATCAAAGAACCCGAACGCCCAATGAACATAATTAGTGAATACAAACTTGTGTCCTTTGCCCGATCGAAGGGCCTCATAGGCAATGGCCCACAGGACGTCGGAGGCAACGTAAGTCTTCCTGTCCAACACATCAAGAATACCATGGTCGAACTTTTGCAACGCGGCCAGCTGCTTGAAGTCCTCGGTGCCAAACTCCCAGGGCGGAACGAAGATGACGATAAGGGGGATGCTCGTGCTCCATTCATGCTGAGGACCCATCGCATAGATATCCCAACGAGCATGGTGGGCGGGGCAAAGCCTGTTCGCAGGATGGAACTTGAAGCTCTCTGCAAGGGGCGACTTGGGCGGAGCACGATGCATGAAACGACAAGCCTCTGAGGCGGTGTCGAGGATGTAGCGCTTGAAGAGAATGAACATGTCGTCCTCGTTCCTGATGTTGTCGAAGAATGCTAGGTCTCTGGGCTCGAAATCGACCACGTGATCGAGCGGAAGGCGGAATTCGAGACTCATAGGTTCGCCTGGGACCGGCTCCTCTAAAGCCAGTTTTGCTGCGTTGTAATCGGCCAACACTGAGAACAAAACATGGTCAAGTCTCGGACGAAAGACAAGGGCGAAACGACGCACTTTCTTTGATCTGAAAATTCAAGGTCCAAGACTGGAAGTGAACAACCTCCCTCAACGTGCGGGTACCAGTAGGCATCACAAGGTGGCGAAACTTAGGCCACTGGGCGGCGCGGGGCACCGTCTTGAGGTACAAAAGCGGCGGACGCGTCGGTGAGCTAAAATCCGGAAACGCGGCCTCGCTGAGGTATTTGCGCAGCGGAAAGCGAAGTCCTGGAGTTCCAAGAGGCCCCATGACAAACTTCTCAAACGATGCGTTGTTCTCTTTCTCGTCGTCGGACAGATATCCACCCGAGTCGGACCCATTGAACTCGATGGGAGCGAAAGAGCCTTCGCCGCCCAACTGGCGATCGACGGAGAGTGTCCTCTTGCTGGTCGATGCCACTGTTTCAGAATTCGAAGACATTTCTTTGGCTCGCTTCAAGTTGTCGTGACTCAGGTTTGGCTGAAGAATGGGCTGCTGGCAAAAGGGTTGTTAGTCAGGAGGGTGAGGGGTCCTCTAGACCAACCCACTTCTTTATATTCCTCCCTGGCATGCCAAAGCGCATCAGTGGCCCCTTTGACAGACAGACAATGCGCAGGACACTATTTCCATTCGAGGATGAGCGCTAGTGAGCTCTGGCCACTCTGCAAAATTGTAGACGTTTTCCACATGTCCGCTTCTGCTGACGTCAACTGCAGCTTATGGTAAGGTTGCACCGGTCACCCAGCGCTCGGTGCCCTGGATGGAGCACGAGAACCTGCCCACGACCGTTCACACATTTGAGAGTGTTATGTAATGTAAGCCATCACGTGCTGGGGGCCAACTTACTGTCTCATGAGTCACTACCCGTGTGCGTACACACCATGCTGACTTCCGTGGCGCCTGCTCTTAGATCTCAGAAAGGATCAGAATCTGTACCCTTGCAACAGGCCAAATCTTCGTCGTCGGTCAAAGAAAATGTTATCATAAATTGGGTCTTCCAGCCAGCCCCGACAGATTGTCTCGGAATCACAATCTCAACTTCACAGTTTCAAGGGATGATTCAGGATCTCAGGAGGCTATTCGCCGAAAAGATACTGGAGGAGTACCACTTTGTTGCGAGAATCGACGCACGATTCAGGTTTTTCAAGGTGAGGGAACTAAACTTTGATGTTGGCTTGGTGCGCTGACGACTGCGAGCAGCCTGTGGATGACATCCCTGTTCGAGATACCGTCGAAGACAATTGGCTGGAGAATGTGAAATTAGCGCGAATTCCTGGGGCCAACAGTCTTGCCAAAGCTATCTCGAATGAGAAAGTGGAGAACAAGGACATCCTCCATCTAGTCGTCACTGCCGAAAAGGATACGCAGAAGGCGGAAGAAAGCGACGTTGTGACCGTTCAACAAGAGACATCTTCCCCACGACAGAACTTCTTTGCCCGCAATCTGACTAAGCCACCCTCCTCCGAGGCAAAACTATCGAACATGATCACCACTCAGAACAATGACCAACGTGCCCTTCTATACGGACGTCCAGCCAATCGAGAAGCCACGGTCCCAGCCTCGCTCTTCAATGAGACGCTCTGTCAGTTGCGCCACGATCTTAACACTGTTACGCCGTCCACCGACGACATCCGGATCTTTCGGTCTCTTCGAACCGCCCTGACGGGTATTTTTCCACATGAGGACTTCCGTCGGGATGAACTTATCAGAATCATGACACAAATTCTTCCAGACGATGCATTACTCGCTCGAGGTTTCATACCTGGCACCAAATATCACACCAATGGTGACATTCGATTGCTGGTCGGCGCCAAACTTGCGGAGTTGTTTTATTACATCCAAGAGGTCAAGAACGAGGTGACGACTGGCAAGGCAGAACCTCTTGTAGAGGCGATTTGCTACTGGATTGAGTTGATCCGCGCCTGCCTAGCTACGGACAAATTTACTGAGGATGACCTGAAGCGCCTCAATTTCCCCGTGATCATCCTTCTCCACTTTGGTTAGTGCTTTCCTCATCGTCCTCAAGCCCGACTCTGACTATTATCACAGGGCCGTATCTGGCTCTGGCAGTCGGAACATTTACCCACAGCTCCTCTCAGCCCAACATTGAGCACCTTACCTGCATACCGCTCCATGCGCACTCAAACACTCACGACCTGGAGGCTGGGGAGCGCTTTGTGGCTTCACTGCGTCTCGCTCTCCATCGTTTGCAGAATTACTATGCTACCTTTGGAAAGTCCGACTCCCCACTCCCCTGTTGTGATTTCCCATTCCGCGATTTCTTTGAAGTCGGTGACAAGAAGCAAAAATTCATTTATGACGAAATCCTTGAGGACAAGAAAGTTTTTCGAGCTCGTTTGGTGGATGATAAGCAGACGAAACTTTACGTCAAGTTTACCCAACGCTACTCCGAGCTTGCACATAGGTCTGCCTTCGAGTGCGGCAATGCACCGAAACTCCTCGCTGTCAATCAGGTGTACGGATGGCATATGGTTGTCATGGAGGATGTGTCTGCCAACTACGTGACATACTATGACTTGAAGTCTCAACAGGGGTCGTCAGCACTGGAGTCGACTCGAAAATGTGTAACTCAGGCCGTCAATGACCTACATTTGGCAGGCTTTGTTCACGGTGATATTCGTGATGTCAACATCTTGGTGAAGCGGCCTGAGGCAACCGAAGATGGTGCTAACATCATGCTTATCGACTGGGATTGGGCAGGCGTGGCAAACCAGGCGAGATATCCACACAACCTGAATTCTGCTGTGTCTCGATCAAAGGATGCAGTTCCTGGTGGAATTATCACTACACAGCATGACCTAGAGATGTTACTGTTCTTGGAGTAGACTGTAGTAAGATTTTGTCTTCCATAGGTAGCCTCGCAATTTATTGTTAATCCATAGTCCTCTGTCACATTTTTCAATCTTGGAACCCATAAACTACTTGTAGTTGTCAATTGTTTCCACTTTTCGCTCAATGTTCGCAAAGTGAAAACTCAATGGCCTTGAACGTCAAGTCCTACTTCTGTAGACGAGATCCAGCACCTTCTCCTTAGATACCGGCCCGAGCCCGGGATGCTGGTTCGCGAATCGGTCCCACGCATCTTGCACTCACTCTTTCCCTTCGACCATCATCTCTGCCGCCACCATATCCTTCACTGCCCACATCACGCCCACATTGACGCCCACCAACGACGCCCACCATTTTCCCCTCGTCCGACTTGCGCCTTCCCTCTTCCATTACTGTGGCCACCATCGTCGTGGACCCCGCTCTTCGCCCAGGCGACGTTTCCCTCGACCCCCTACGCGGTGGCTCCACTACTTTCCGTGCTTCCTTCTCAATCACCACCGTCGTCTACATCCCCGACGACGTGCTCGTGCCACAATCCCAGCCTACGACGTGATTGATAGAATTTTGAAAAATTTGTGTTACGTAGCTTGAAATATATGCCACATAGTTCTTCATAAATTCCGTTCTCAATGGATGAGAGCCCCGAGGAAATGGGTAGATTACGCCCAGTTTTTTCACTGCTTAATCTAGGAATTTTTTGAATCCGCTACTAAGCCCTGCCATCATCCTGCCTAACGAGGATGCTTACAGTAAGCATTGGCGCAGACGTCAGACTTTTTCGGAAACGTCTACGATTTTGCAGATAGCTGTCATGTCCAAGCATTCGAGTGACCCGACATTGTTCAAGCGCATCTCGTGGTTCTGTTTGCTGGAGAAGTTGAGCAGTAGTTAGTCCTCCGGATCCAGAACAGGACTTCACATGCACTGGCGGACCGACGGTGGGCCGGTCAATAGAACTAGAACGAACATTTAAGTTTCTCTGAAGGTCGCTGGAGAATATTGAGGAGGTATATGCGGCGCCAATTCATGATAAACATAAGTACTAGTATCCTAGTGACCTAGTTCAAAAATACTAATCATTACATGTACAGGAGGCGAAACCATTCAAAGGAATAAGTATACTTCACAATCTTACATCGTTTGGGAGAAAAGAGAGGAAAAAAGGTATGCATGCATGCGAGGCAACTGGTACGAAATTTGACTCCGGGAGAGAATTATGGAAGCAACGTTTTACGTAGGCTCTGGATCAATTCACGCGTTTGTTGAAGATTCCAAGAGGCAAACGAGTGACGGCCATGTCTTCCGCGGCGAGAAGCTCGCTTAGGCCGATATAGTACGCTATAAACGCAGTAACGACGCCGAGAACGCCTCCAGCTTTGGTCGTACTGTAAAAAGGATGAGAAATCGATCTCCACTGCAATCGAATAACATACTTGACAGAGTTCAGGAATTCTCCAATCGCGAGCAGCAGGAAAGTGACAGCCAAGAACGCGAAAAGGAAGATGAATCCGACGTTCTTGCGCAACGCGGCAATGAGCAGGAAGAAGGTGACCAGGAACCAAGTGATGAGGTAGATCCCGACGGCGCTTTGGAATTCGGAATCGGGGGATTCTGCATAGGCAGCACCCACTCCACTTCCCGGAATCAAGATAGTAGCGTACGACATCCAAAACGCCCCGTATGATGTAAAGGCTAGAACATCGGGTCAGCGCGGAAGACCGTAAGGAAAACGAGAACGCCAAGAGAAAAGACGACGCCAAGTCGCCGAGAAAGGCTAATTTAGCAGCCCAATGACATCGCAGCGACAAGAGCGCTTAGGATGCGGATGGGAATGAGGACGGGGAATGGGGACGGATGTATATCCGGCTCGCGAAAGTAAATCGACGAGCCCGTTGCCGCCCGTGATACCCTAGCATATCAGATCGGCGCTACTCACCAGTTCCGCCGAATACATTGCCTCGGGGGAATTCCCACATGCCAGCAAGGAGTTGGGCGAGTCCACCACAGAAAATGGCCATGCCGACAACAAGATTGGGGTGCGTGATCCCTCGTGTCCGGATGTTGTACAGCGACAAAATTAATGTCGTGGATGCGAAGGAAAAGAGCCCACTGTCGGCAATCGAATTAGTAAAAGGATCACAACTTCTCGACAGTGATGAACATACAGAGCGCCAGGGTTGCCAATCCTTGAGGGACGAACGGCTTGTGAGTAGGTGGCTGGTAGCACCGCATCGTTACCGAGCGCTTGGTGAGGGCTGGTGGCTCTGATCTCCCCCTTCTCGAGGTCTCCAGTTGATCCGTTGTGGTGGGTGGCCATGAGGGTACGAAGAAAAGGATGGGAGAAATTGAGGGGCCACGTCAGGGATTAAGTATTGGGAACGGGAGGAAATGACAAGTGGGGAAAAGGCGAAGTCTTTATTTATTTATCAGTTGTACTTCGCCTGATCGCAAATTCATCCGCTAGCTCGAACTGGAGTTCGTCCGGATGAAGGAAGAAACCTATGATCACGGACCCCCACGTAAGAGAACGCTAAGGAAACTTTGGATTATGGATATGACCGCCAAGTAAGATTTGTTGGAGGCGCATTAAATTCTTTTCTTCACTGTCTCCTCGCGCGCCACTGTCTTTATCTCCCCATCTGCAGAGCAATCTTACGAGCAACGGCGCTGGATATTTTGGACCGCGGTTGAGGATAGAATACTAGTAAAGCATCAGGATAGAGACACGGCCTCCTAGAACCGAGGAGTCTAATGGGCGAGAGCGTTTAAATCAACTTCAAACTACAGATACACCTGACGTGAATTCAAACTTAATCCGACGAATTCTGAATAGAAGACATCCACATGCAACGAACGTTGGACAGAAATCTGTGGTTCCGATCTGGACAACGGAATTGTCCATAAGGAAGACTTCCCCATACTTCCAGACCGTGAAATTCAAGCCCCACCGCAAGAATACATGTTCCAAACTACCCCGTGCCGGGGCAATTCTCAGCCCACCAACCGAATTGCTCAACGATGACATTCTTGACACATGCACTTCTCTTTATTTCCCCATTAATGTATTCTGCCGAGTGCTAAATTTAGCTGATGTGGCGGCACACAACCAAGCAGAGCAAGTTCAGTGATGGAAGCCGTAATACATCCGAAGCTGTGAAATGCTCTAATTCTCGTTCGCCTTTCATCGCCTCCGTTTCTGCTCTGCAGAGGATGGAGACGACAATCAGCAGCTCACTGCGTAATGAGATACAATCCTGGAATTGTTGGGTTGCACTTTTTATGCGCTATGCGATGCTGGCGGCCTTGGCGCTAAATATAGGTCCATCACGAACCGGTTGCGTTTCGGACGTGTCATAAGGCATGGATTCCTCCGAAAAACAGGTGTTTACCATTGATATGATACGGAGAAGACCTGGGGTGAGTAAAAGAGTTAGCTTCAAGCCCTATGCTGCTCCCATGGACCCCTCAACGAGCTTCGGGAACACCTTCCCCTGGATGCAGCTGACCACTCGTCTAGCGCATAAGAGAGTCCAAGGGAGGGAACAGAATGCTGCAATTCAGTCCAGACCGTGCTTGGAGCATCTAGGTGGATCCGATGGTGGGTAACCCATCTTCTACAAGCTGGTTGTTCTCATGGGGCTCTTGAGCTTCTTCCTTCCGATCACAAGTTGTGAAAAGTTTTTGCCTGTTTGTTAGTCTCGTTCATGGTCCTGCCTCCTTGTATCGATAAATATGCACGAACAAATAGTTGACGTGTTGGCCAGGCTTGCTTGGGTCACTGGGCTCTCACGACGATTTAAAGGAGATGTTATTGTAGAGCCTGTTGTTGCGAGATATCCAGAGAGCGCGGATAGAGATATTGGATGCTCTAGGGTAGAGCCTCATGGTATTCACAAAATGAGGATCTCAGAGCAACTTGGGCTTTCATTTTGTCTTCTTAGAAGCGGGAGGTAGCAAAGAATTTAATGTATTTATACGCTTAGGATCATATCTCCAGATTTCCAGGGATCTCGCCCTCGCAGGTGGTAGCTTCTCATCTTACACCTGCAAAAGGCGCCAACTTTAATTATTTTTGTAGGTCCCCGGATCGGTCGAAGCTTTATTACTTCCAGGTGAACAAATTTAAATTACTCCGCTTCCAGAAGGCCGTCGATTAGGAGTCGGTGCCAAGTATCAATATGTCTCCGTCCTTGAATTGCGAGTGTAAACAGGATGCGTCTCTTAACTGTCATCGTGTAACCATGAAAGGGAAATCAAACAAGAATATATATCTTGGACGGCGCTGACAGGCCCCTTATTTGGTGGGCCCCGAAATATACATATTTGTATCCACTATATACTAACACAATTCCGCTAAAAATGTATTCTTCATGCAACTTTTCCGTGAGAAGTCGAAGCGTAGCTCAGACAAGGAAATTGTCCCAACCAATCCTCCGGGCTCACAGCTATGAGTAGCCTTTCCTTTCTTCACTACCCGGAATTTGACTTTATCTGCTTCACCGCTATGCCTTCTTGGTGCAATTGCGTTCATATAGCCGCTCATCGTCACCACAACAAAGGCTTGGTATCTTGGCAGGGCCGTGGGCGCCACAATGGCGGGATATTTCTATTTATGGAAAGAAAGCATAATCGCACCTGGACCTGTCCAGGCCTCTAAGATTTCAGCTGGCTCAGTATTTCGATGGCTATTGCAAAGCAAAAATAAAGGAAGAGAGTAAATGTGCGTTGGCGGTGCGGCAAAATGCGGGAGTTGGGGACTCGTCCGGATACCGACCTTGGGTATCACATCGCGAACTTAAGTCTTCGGTACTTCACCAAAACCCGTCGGGACCCAAGCCTGAAGTACGGTGCTGAAGAATATTACTGCGAAAATATAAATTACGGGGTAATAGCTGGGCTCTGTGGCCACAGTTGCGTACTGACGACCAGAGAGTTCTTAATTTTACTTGAGTAGCATCCCATCTGGGATTTCTTGAAGTGTACACGGCGTTCATTTAGGGTCACTATTCAGTTGGAACAGCGCACATATTTCAGCGACTGGAAATGCTACACATGGAACATCGAATGAATACGCGGGGTAGATCCCTGCAAGATCATCACGATATTTTTGTCCACGTCCAATTGCAGACTTCTTGGGAACTCCGTTGTTGGCCATTCCAGTTGCGCGAAAGCACTAACCGGTTCCGCACGAAGCTTATTCGATCGAAGTCCTCGACCGCGTGCATTTCAGTGACGCAATGACAAAACGAACGCATATATAAACGAAAGACGAAGTTGCCTCTATACAACGGCACGAATGAGAAAAGAGGGGCCCCGGCCAAGCCACTGTCCAAACGGATAAACCATCCACGAAAGGACCCACTTCCTACTTTCCCTCCACTCCCACTTACGACCTATGGCGGAGACGCGGCGATGAAGGCGTTGAAATTATAGTTCTTAGGGAACCTGGCGAAGTTGTACCCAGGGGGCTTGAAGTCGAGAACCGTTTTGCCCTTCCTCGTCAGCACAGCGCGGACGCTGCAATCCTCCGTCAGAAGTAGATTGACCTTGTTGACCCCGCTAGGTAATTGTACGCTCAGGTTCTTGGTACCGCACGACAGGTCAAGATGGGCTGGGTCGGTCAGGAATATAAGACCCCAGACGCAGTCCTTCGTCTGTCCGACGGTGAAGGAGAGGGTGAGCATGATGGAACGAACGAAAATTGGATTAAAAACCTTACCCATTGGAAGTTAATAGGCTTGCCAATAGGGTCCGGGGCGTCTGCTTGCGCCGGGTATAGCCTTCCCCAGAGGAAAATTCGGTCGCTTTGAATTTCGGGGAACCTGCCTGTCTTATAGCCGATAATATAATAGTGCATAAGGTCGAGGAAATCTAAGAATAAAAATTAATCCAATGACTCAAAGACGGCTGACACTCAGCTCACCTTGATGGTCGAATCCCGTCGTCCATGCCTCGGACATAGGTTGCGCTCCAACGATAGGCCCTATATAATGCGATTCGCCAAAATCGTTCCAGCTTATGATTTGCACTATGTCGATCTCGTTCCGATACTTGTGGATAAGTTCCCACCTGGTGGCAGGAAGCCAACCATCGGAGCGGAAAATAAAATTCTTATCGAAGGTATCGTGGCCATAGTGCTAGAACGGCGTGAGGATTATGGACGTTAGGAGACAGGAGAATGACTGACAGTGAAGAAGCACGGCGAGACACCGGCCATATACGTCCGCCCTGGCAGGTATTTAAGGTATTCGTCGTCATATCCGGAGTTGATGTCGTAGTTTCCCATAGGCCACGATGAGTCCCACTGCAAACAGGTGTTCAGTAAATATTTCGGTTTTAAACCCGATATTAACTCACAGCAAAGGCGCCGTCGATGGATTTGAGACTAGGAAAAATGGGTGGCTCCATGAAGAACGCCGGAACAAAGTGTACGGATGTCAGGTCCTTCTTCAACACGTTCGCCCAGCCTTCGTCCATATGGTCGGTCCCAAACCTGCAGTTCTGTCCACCAAAACTCGAGACAAAAGGTTTTCCGTTGTAAAGCAGCTGGTTCGAGTGCTTGGCATAAGCAGTTACAAGTTGACGAAGGATTGCCCCGTCTTCTTCTTTTTGGCAAGGAAGAGACGCCATGTCGAAGGTGAGGAAAAGCTTGAAATTCGTCCCGATTGCCGCCTTATAGGCGTCCGCTACCCTGCCCGGCTGCCAGCCATCTCGGCCAATGTCAAGTGCGAAACCATCTATGCCTTTCGACGACGCCAGGGCAATCGCTGAGGAGAAAGTGAGTTGGTCTCATGTATTCCAAGTTAGAACCAACTTACCATTTTTCCAGTCGCTTTCCTGGAATGGGAATGTGTTCCCTATCATCATATGAGCAACCACGAATCTTGGACCGTTTGTCCGCGCCACAAGGTTGGAAGAATTTGAGGGAAGGGCGTGGGCGGAAAATATCCGCACACAGCCAGCCAGCCATAATGTAGCTAGGGAGAGCCTTGGATGCATTCCGGAGTTCTCTTGGGGCACTGAAAGCGAGAGAAGGGGCAGAAAGGAAAAGACGCCTGAAGAGGCTGACAGGCATGTTTTGCGCAGAGACAGCAGGCCGTTCCAATTGAGCCTACATCAGAATAGCCACCAGGAGTTGCTCTTCCGCATTGGCTTTAATCCAGGAAAGCAAGGTCATTCGTTGTTTAGAAAAAAAAACATCTCATCGCGATGGGTAGGGACCTTCAATCGTCTGACTGCGGTCATTTCGCTGTAGAGCTCCTGATTATTTTCTCCGTTTGTACTTAGGGTGAATATTGAGGCAAAGAGCGGTCCTGTGAGAAGGACATTGTGGGTGGTGCTTAAAGTCCAGGCAGGTCAAGAGCAAGCACTCTGAGGAACCGGCGAAGTCATATTTAACATGTAACGACACGTGATCTGACGCATCGAACGTGACACCGCGTCTGCCATCGCAATGTCATTGTTCAGTGTTCTGATTCACTCATTCTGTCAACGACTAGCCTTTGGACTTCCGACGCCGAGACACCTCTTTTCCCTTTATTAGATCTCTCTGCGCAGACTTGAAAAGAATGTCGACAGCGAAAGCACGCACCGCGCACGCGAAGGCTATCTTGGGACCAGAGTTACATTCTCAACTTGCCAACACGAACGTGTTACTCGTCGGTGCCGGAGGCATTGGGTGCGAGTTGTGTGAGCAACAATATTCTCATTACGATTTTTTATGCTGACTTTTGGTGCCGCCCACCAGTGAAGAACATTGTTTTAACAGGCTTCGGCAAAATTACACTCCTTGATTTGGACACGATCGACTTGTCCAACCTCAATCGCCAATTCCTCTTCAAGAAGAAGGACGTGAAGCAGAGCAAGGCTCTTGTACGTTCTGCGACTTCTTTTTTCTGCTGAACACTTGCCAATTATACTTTGTTCCTCTCCTTCTCCTGGTAAACGCTACATCTCCACGACTGGGCTTCAACGTCGATCTAGGTAGCAGCACAAACCGCTGCTCACTTCAACCCGAACGTGCGGATAACTCCAATACATGATAACATCAAGGAGCCGCAATACGACATCCAATGGTACCAGCAATTCGACATTGTTCTGAATGCTCTTGACAACCTCGGTATGCCACCATCCTCCAATGTCAGCCAAAATCCTCTCTTATCTACACACCGCGTCCTTCCCCTTACTGTCTACCATCCGCCTTCTACCCGCTCGGATGATACTAGACGCCCGGAGACACGTGAACAAAATGTGCATAGCCGCGCAAGTCCCGCTGGTGGAGTCGGGGACGGCAGGTTATCTTGGGCAGGTTCAACCTCTCCTGAAAGTGCGCGCAGGAAACTTTTGACGGAAGAGTTAGTGTCTTACTCTTTGATTACCTCAGGATACGGCGGAATGCTTTGACTGCATCCCAAAACCAACCCCGAAAACCTTTCCCGTGTGCACGATCCGTTCGACTCCAAGTCAACCCATCCACTGTATTGTATGGAGCAAAAGCTATCTCATGGGGCAAGTGCTACGTTTCCCTTGACAGTCGCCTTTCATTAATACATCTACAGACAACTATTCGGAGAAGATGAGGACGCGACTGGAGAACTGGACGATGCAGAGAAGCAGGGGGAGAATGGTACGAACATATCTTGCATGCATTGCCTCCCATTTTTCAACAATGATTTCAGCCCAAGAAATTGCTACTCTTAGAAAAGAGGCCCAGGCGTTCAAGACAGTCCGCACTGCTTTGCGGAGCAGTAATCACAACGAAGATGCCGCGAAGTTGGTTTTCCGGAAGGTCTGCTCCTTTCGGCTCGGTCTATGCTCTTTGTTGACACTTTCGAGTAGGTTTTTAATTCAGACATTACGAATCTTCTTAGCATGACCGACATGTGGAAATCCCGGTCTCCGCCTATACCTCTTGATTATGATTCCATTCTGAACGGGAGTTTCCGAGGCAAGCAAGCAAATGGACTGGCACCGTCTGTATCGTCCAACGGTGTTGCCAGCGGAAGCGGTGGTGCAAGTTCTAGTTCCAGTAAAGCTGTGACCAACGGGCATACGAATGGTGTTGCCGTCGGCCCAGCATTGAAAGACCAGCGTACGCTATCCTTGAAGGACAACCTCGAGCTCTTTATTTCTAGGTGAATATAGCTGACGCGCACATACGCTGACGTTGACTAAATCTTTTTTTGAAGCACGAACCGTCTTGCTACACGGTTACGGAACGGAGAGGAGGTCATCACCTTCGACAAAGACGACGACGACACGCTTGATTTCGTGACCGCCTCTTCCAACCTGCGATCATACGCGTACGGAATCGATGGCAAGACACGGTGGGAAGTCAAAGAGATGGCAGGCAACATCATCCCAGCCATTGCTACGACCAACGCGATCATTTCTGGCCTCATCGTTCTGCAAGCCCTCCAGATGCTCAAAAAGGCTTACACGAAACTGCGAAACGTGCATATCCAGTTGAAACCCTCCGTTCCACTGAGCGCGATCCGTCTGAGTGCGCCCAACCCCGATTGTGGCATCTGCCGCGACACGTATGCGCCTCTCCTATGCGACCCCTCGCGGACGCTCTTGGGGGATGTGGTCAAGGGTGTCCTCGGTGATGATGACAGGGAGGTGTCGGTATATGAGGACAAGAGAGTGCTCAGCGATCCTGACTGGGAAGACAACTTCGAGAGGACGCTAGACAGCTTGAATGTAACGAGAGGCAAATTCTTGACCATCGTCGATGAGGAGGGCGAGTGGTCGACGATCTCCCTTGCTATTGGCATGCTTCCGTGAGTCTTCTTTTCCTTATTGCCTTCCCTTGAGTTCACCAAAACGTGTCTTCGTGGGTCCTATAGACCGAATCACCACACCGACGAGGCTTACATTCTACCTTCACCACTACCCCGGCCAACGAAAAAACTAAAGCCTGAGCCACCTCCGGTGGAAACACCCAAGAAGACAGGAACGAAACGGCCCTTGCCAGTCGAACTCGAGGATGGAGTCATCGACCTAGCACCGACGCCGAAGAAGCCCAAATTCAACACCGCAGCATCAGGGAAAAGGAAGTTCGAGGATGGGCCAAGCCCCAGCAAGAGGAGACGCTTGGAGGAGGACGGCCTGGTGCTGATGGACGACCCGAATGAGGTGCTGGATGAGGGTGTCGAGGTTGCCAGTGCCAACGGTGTGCCGATAGATGCAGAGGTCATTGTGATTGATGACGACTAGTTGGAGGGCGATTGAGGATTTGCTCCCTTGCTTTCTCGAGGTTCGTCTATTCAATCGTGGAGCGTTTACTTACGTTATTGTTACTTTCGGCTTTCTGGGCTGTCTACATAATAGAAGCTTATTTCTCTAGCATTCATCGTTTGCGAAGGCTTTTCCTTCCGTCGCTCACCGTCATCGATCGCTCATAGGCTTGTCAACACCCAGTCCATGCTCCTTCCTTGACTGTCACCTCGCTGGGTTGCAGTCAGTCAGGCGTCAAATGACCCTCGGTCCGCTATAATCAATGATGACTACAATCAGACAAGTGCCGTCGTCGGAAGGTAGGACTACCAAACAGTGGCATGAAAGACGCGTACCTTATTTAAACAACAAGTTTCAGTGTCAGAATCTGTCATACTCGGACAACCTTTTCTACCCATTCTTGTTCATTTGACCCACATTGTTCGACCGATAGAACCCTGCCCTCCACGCGTTCAAGCCAGTCTTGGCGCCGCACAATTGGCCGCTATGTCAACACCACATTCACAACGGGTACTTCGGTGAAATTAGAACGCCAGTTCAGTGAGCAACTGACTCTCCTTGTCTGGCCTACGCTCACATAACCAAGACGATCAGCACATGCCAAGCAAGACCTTTTTGAACTCCAGAAGCGGGAGAATACTGCGGAGCATAACAGAAGGCGCGGTGGTCGTTATAATAATGTGTTCGTATATAAAGATGCTGGGCGAATCCCCACAGGTCACCTTGGTTTTCAACTGCCCGTCAAGTGTCATTAACCAAACGACCTGAGCAATGCTCAAGATTACGATCAAATCCCTGCTCCTGCTCTCTTCTCTTGCCCTTGGGTCTCTCGTGCAAGTACAAGGAGTAGTCTTTGGAGGTACCGACTTGAGCTCGCCCCTCCTCGCCGGGCTCCCAGGCGAGGACTGCGTCAAAACCCACCTCCATGAAGGTGACCCCGTCGGCGAGGTCGTCCCCCTCGGGGGGATGGATACATACGTGTCCGTCCCGAGAAGGGACTTCCCGGGTCCGAAGAAAATCTTTATTTTCTTCAGTGATATCTATGGGCCGCTCTATCAGAATACGAAACTCATACAGGACCAGATTGCTGCGAAAGGTTAGTGTTCGTGTTAAATCGTTGTCAGTAACGAACGGCACTAACGAACGCACCCTTTGTACCGTAGGTTACACCGTCTTGGGCCCTGATTACTTCTTCGGCGACCCCATCTACTTGCACGATAATGAGCCCGACTTCGATATGGTAGCGTGGTTTAACAACAAGACGGCATTGGCGCGTGCCGCGACACCACCATGGCTTGAAGCCGTGAAGCAGAAATATGGCGTCAATGGTACGATTTGTCCTCTTCGAAGTGGTGGTCTGACGTCATGATGTATTTCTTAATGCAGGGAAGGACGTGAAGTACACCGTGTCTGGTACGTTGGGTACCTCATGCGTTGTGCGCATCAGGCTCAATAAATGTGAACTTTGGCAGGGTACTGCTTCGGCGCACCGTACGCCTTGGATGTGGCTGCGACAGATGACGTCGTCGCTGGTAATTCTTCTTGACAAACCATCCCCTTCTCAGGAGGTTGATCGCGCCCTTAGCATCTTTCGCTCATCCGTCACGCGTCACCGAAGAGCAATTCCAGAAAGTCAAGCGTCAGTCCTATCTATTCAGATTGCATCAGACCAGATTTTGATAATGTCCACCTTAGAACCCTTGTTACTGACTCTAGCAGGTCCGTTTTCGTGATTTTACCCTTTCCACTTCCCGGGACTCAAGCCCCCTTACAATGAAGAAACCGATGGGGCGTTTCCACGCGACGCCAGCCGTCGCGCTGAGGATATTCTTGTTGAACGGAAGGCACAATATTACATCCAGACCTTCAGCGGTACAACACACGGCTTCGTCATCCGTGGCGATCCAAATAACACCGACATTCGTGAGTGCCTATTTCTTGCAGTCAAGCTGAATGCGCACCTCACATGGTTTCGTCTTAGAATGGGCCCAGCGCACGGCGATTAATAGCGTTGTTGAGTGGGGGAATAGGTTCAGCGTTTGACCGTCAGAAGGGAACATTCGATTCTGAAGTGACACCGCAATGATTTCGTCTGCAAGCCGATGTTCAAATTAGAACAAAATGTTTGGCCCCCTACGTGGTCTTCTCGGATCGGATTGACATTTGATAGCAGGGCTTCCCCCTCCGTCGGCGTCCAACATTCACACTTCCTCAAACTTCTATCTATCAGCGTATGATACTAACCAGGGGTGAGTATAGACTGATGCACCGGAGCATCCAAACCTGCTCGACTATGTCTTCAGGTGCGTTGAACGTGCGGCTGGATATAAAAAGCCTGCTGTTTCCTCGAGGGTTCATGCGGGCAGTGGAGCCCGTGAGTTGTTGACGTAGAGCCGAATATCCGAGTTTTGCAAGGGCTGATTACGTAACGTCAATTGACGGTACACTGCCGTTAGGGAAGAGACTGCTCGCCTTTCGGTTATCGGAGATAATTGTGAGAGGAGTGCGGAATGAGAACACAACCGAGGAGATGCATGACTGTTTCAGTGTTCACTGTTCTGGAAGAATGAACGGCACTGAAGGGAAGATTTCCTGAACGAAACATGCAAGCTGATAAACAACACGCACTATATGCACTGAATCTGAGAGCGAAATTATACCATCTGCAGTGATATTGTGCTAAAAATAAGTGTCTATAAAAAGCTGATTGCCTTGTGCAGACCTTTGTTCTGAGTTGTAAGGAGCAACCGCCTCCTACAAACGGCGAGTGTTGCCGGTAGAGAACACGGGAAAAGAACAGATCGATGGGAGGTTATGGGGTCCTCTAAGCCTGAGAGCCGTCTGATCGGACTGGTGGAGGTCGATGCTCATACCTATTCTATACCTTCCAAGACCCCGAGTGTGATAGATAAGCTTTGACTCAGTCCATTTCGACCCCTTAAGGTGTCCTGTCTCCGAGGTTTCATTTAGGCGCCCGTCAGCGTGTCTTTTGGTGTGACGGAGTCGGTCACGGGAAGTGATATTATTCGAATATTCGTCGATGACCTACTATGCACTGTGACCTGCTCCCGCCCCAGAACCATTTCTTGAGGTCTAAATGTCGTCTAAAATCAACACGGGATTCTGGACGTGAAAATTGAGGTCTTGGGCGCACATGTAATATACTACTTATTCCAGCACCCTAATCAGAACCCGGGACGTTCGTCAGGATTGAAGCTGCGAGGTGGGTGTGAAGGCCGCTCAGTCGCCTATGTTGTAATCCAAAACGTCCAAGGGAGTCGATGCTTGAGGCCTGAAGCTTGAAGGCCGGACTAGCTGCCCTTGAGTCGTCTTCTGTTGTCTTGTGTCCGCCGAGAGTTTCTTAGAAACACACCAGTAATGCTTGTCCAGTGCCAATGACCCAGAATGCCATCGTTCCTTTCTTCACTCCTGCAGCGAACTAGTTAACTCGCCCTGAATTCATTGTCCTTCTGCTAAGTGACTTCGAAACAAGTTCACAAAGACGCAGCTGAGACTTCCTGAAGCCGTTTCTCGGCAGGCTGGATAAAGTCTTGTCGGACAAGAATAGACTGAGGTGCCAGGTGTCCCTATGCCATGCGTGAATTTGGCAGCATGGGACCCTGAGCCTCCTTTAAACCTCCACCTCCACCACCATCACCACTCCCTTTACGTTCCTTCCTTTACTTTCCTTTCTCTTCCTTATAATCGACTGGCACTATGTTGCCATCCCTATTGGCGTTATGCCTTGCCACGGCTTCGTCTCCCGTTCTTGCCGCAACTGCTGGCTCTTTTGCTGATGCAGGGGATACCCTCGTGAGCGCGATGATGGTACGGCACTTCTAACGCTTTCCTGCGCGTTTCTGATTTCTTTTGCAGCTGTTTGTTGGCAATGAAGAGAAGGTGTATATTCTAGACAAGGCGGAGGGAAATGCAGCGCAGGTTATGGGTCATCCAGCGTGGGGATCAGTCTGGTAAGTTTGGCGCATTCCCCTTCGACTGTAGATTCTCATCTGCTGCAGGGATATGGCCACTCACCAATCAACCGTTATGGATGTGCGGACAAACGTTTTCTGCTCGTCAGGGATGCACCTGCCCAACGGTTCTTATGTCACATTTGGCGGCAACGGTGCTGTCGGACCAGGAGGAAACCTTGGGTCCCAACTCAATCCTGGCGGCTACTCCGCTGCATGGGACGCCACCTATCAAGATTTCGACGGAACAAGAGCAATTCGAGTCCTCAACCCATGCCGAAACTCTGACAATTTCGCCTCCGCCAATTGCCAATGGTTCGATGAACCCACCCTTCTGTCCATGCAAAAGAGTCGGTGGTACTCCGCAGCGGAGCCTACAGCAGACGGCACTGTCGTCATTATCGGTGGTTTTGTGAATGGAGGATATGTCAATCGCAACTACCCCAACGTTGACCCCGAATTTGAAGGTGGAGCCGCGGAACCGACCTACGAGTACTATCCACCTACTGGCGCGACTCCCCAGACCTTCCAGTTCATGATAAAGACCTCTGGCCTCAATTCATACGCCCATACCTTCCTAATGCCCTCGGGTAAGATGTTTGTGCAGGCGAATCTGTCCACAGGTAGGTTAGCGTGCTTCTCACATAAAACCATCAGCTGACTGTCTTAGTGCTCTGGGATCACGTCGCAAATGTGGAAACTCCCCTGCCTGACATGCCCAACGGCGTCGCTCGCGTTTATCCAGCATCAGGCGCTGTCGCGATGCTGCCACTTACCCCAGCCAACAACTACACCCCGACGGTCCTCTTCTGTGGTGGAACGGACATGCCCGACTACGCTTGGGGCAATTACACCTATCCTTTCATTAACACCTGGGAATACCCTGCGTCGAAGGACTGCCAGCGCATTACCCCCGAACCTCAAGATGGGTCATCGCCGGCCTACCAGCAAGACGATGACATGCTCGACGGGCGAACTATGGGCCAATTCATCATCCTTCCCACCGGCAAGCTCCTTGTCGTTAACGGCGGCCTGAATGGCACTGCTGGCTATGCTCAAGCAACGCTTGTCACCACCTCATACGCCGACATGCCTTTCGGAGAGTCGCTCGCCTCAGGCCCAGTTCTCACTCCCGCCATCTATGATCCCGAAGCAGCGAAGGGTAGCCGCTGGTCTAACGCCGGCCTCGGGGCCTCGACTATTCCTCGTCTTTACCACTCGTCAGCCATCCTTCTTCCTGATGGTTCGGTCATGATCGCTGGATCAAACCCTAACGTCGACGTCAACTTGACCACTGTTTTCCCAACGACATACAAAGCAGAGATCTTCTACCCACCCTACTTTTCAGCCAAGACGCGGCCAGCTCCCACAGGGATGCCCAAGACGCTGTCGTATGGAGGCAACCCACTCGACCTCACGATTCCTGCAAGCTCTTACTCAGGTTCAGCAAATGACGCCGCGGAATCCGCACAGGTTGTCATTACACGAGGAGGGTTCACGACGCACGCGATGAACATGGGCCAGCGTCTCTTGCAGCTGAACAACACCTTCACCGTCAACAAGGACGGATCGATCACCCTTCACGTTGCGCAGCCACCTCCCAATGCCAACCTCTTCCAGCCTGGACCGGCGTTCTTGTGGGTCAACATGAACGGCATTCCGAGTAATGGCACGTACGTTATTGTGGGCAATGGGGAGATTGGATCACAGCCAACGTCAGCGGCTAGTGTCCTTCCTGAGAGCGTGCGCCTGTCAGGTGCTTCGGGCACTGCGGACTCGAGTAGCACCAGTTCGGGAGGCAGCGGCTTGGGCACTAACAGCAGTACTGACGAGGAGAGCAAGTCGAATTTGGGCACCATTATCGGCGCATCCGTTGCCGGTGTTGCGGCCATTGGTATCCTCGGCGCGATTGTCGGCATCTGCCTTGCTCGTCGACGACGGGCAGCCGCTCGTACTTCACCATCTACTTCGTACCCCATGACCTCCGCTTCAGGACCTGGCATGGGCGGTGCGCTGGGTGCTGCGGGTGTGGGTGCTGGTATGGGTGCTGGGCTTGGCAGCAGAGGCATGCGAAGCTCGGACTCGAGCGCTTTCGTGCCCCTGCAGCAAAGCAACCACAGCCAGGCGTGGAACGCGAGTGAGGTCAGCCTGAGTGCACCTTACCGTGACCACGAGGCAGGGTACGGAAGCGAGAGGGGCAGCGTTGACCCCTACAGTGCGACGCCCATGCAGCCACAAGGCGCTGGTGCGGACAGACAGTATCGGTACTAAGGTATGGGACTGAAGGGCCTGAGTGATTTGAACGTGACAGGCTTGCATGCTGACTCTGATATTTTGCGATTCATTTAGTTACTAATCTTTTCTTTATTTCTTTCCTTTTCTCAAACAACTTCGCATATCCTGATCAGCGTTTGCAATGTCTGTTATCATGATGGACCCTCTGATCTTCAATCCATTTTCCTTCCTTCCTTTAGGAGGACAAACGTATGCGGTTAGGCCTCGTTGCCACCTTCTCTTTTCCTTCACGCACCCCGTCACGATTATCTTACTATCTTTTTTCAATTCGTTTCCCGCATCTCTCCTGCGGTCAAGCCCCTGCCTTTTTACCTGCTAAAGTCCCCTGCACGCTCTTTGACAATCCTGTCTGTACCACCTATCCATCCGGCCCTCATCTCGTGCCTAGCTTCAACCCGCATTACCCTCAATCTCCTCCTGATGTCAATCACTGTGTCCGCACCTGGGCAATTCTTCGCTCCCTTCATGATCCACATCCAGTGGCGCCTCATTGCATGGATCTCATTTCGTCAAAAACGAACGGACTGAAAGTATGGACGTTGTAGATACGTATGGTATTATATATCTCTTTTTTCCTGACAAATCTCGTGAGTGGGACCGATGCTCATTGAAATATTGAAACTGGATGATGATCAGGGTCGCTCGTTAGCCCTTTGCCCCCCGACCATCACAACTTCCGTTCAACCATAGACCAAATTTCACAAAATTCGCACATTCGCGACCTTTTTCTCAGATTTTCTCCTGTATTCTACTCTTTCTTCTGAAGGCATGCCTCCAAGGACCTGGGACATTTCCATTGCCTCGAGTGCCTGCGGCTTCTGTCATGGCTGCCCTACACTCCAAAGTCTGCACCTACCTCTTGACGAGTGACGAAGGTCACTCCACTTGTTTTCTGCATATGTCCTCAGACCTGATGCAATTGAGTTTATTAGATCACCGTTGCGTAACTTGAACGGCTGAATTCGACCTCCTTCGACTCACACCACGCTACTCCTGGGACACCGTGGACAACCTCTGTCAGTTGATAGAGCAGCATCGCTTCGGGATGCCTGCAACTCCGCGCTTTATTCCTCTCCCTAGCAAGCCTCCTTCGGAAGTGAAGGATTGGGAGGCATTGAATACCGATATCTCGAATGCTCTGTTGAAGGAATTAAAGAAGGTTCAGCGGTCTGCGAAAGATGGGAAAGTGAGCAGGCACGACAGCATATATACAGGGATATCTGGTATGGCGTTCGATTGCTGCTGTTCCTCTCATCGCACCGCAAAGGCTGATGAACGAATGCCCAGGTATAGCGTTTATGGAGTATCATTTAGCCAGCATGAAGACCCCTCTGCAGAACGAGATCCTCGCCCCAAATCTCATGATTGCTGTTGGCGACAGGAACCTTGCCAGAGCACTCCGCCACAACCAAATCGACTATGAAGTCATGTACTCTCCCAGCCGTCTATCCTTCACCGAGAGTTCCGTCGGTTTAGCCACCCTCGTTCTAGTCAGAGCGCCTTCTACTACCGAGCGAATCGTTTCCGACAACTGGCAAGCAGCCAAGCGATACCTGGAATATACGATAGAACAGACGTTGGCTGAAGATGCGGAAATTTATTCCCCAGGCGACAAGGAGGACCGATGCGAAGTCTTGTACGGGCGTGCGGGTTTGTTGTACACACTCTTGTACCTCCGCAAACACATCGATGGTCGACCCCAGCAAGAGCAGGCGTCGTTCCAAAGCTTGACGTCTGATGCGACGCTGTCTCGACTTGTGGACTCCATTATGCAGCGTGGACGGCATGGAAGCCTTGTCTTGTCTTCGGAATTCAGAGCAAATGATCTAGCACACCTCCCGCCTCTAATGTGGACATGGCACCGAAAGCGTTATCTGGGTAGCGCTCATGGCGTAGGTGAGTCTCGTCCATTCTCTCAGTGATAGCCTTTGGGTTTACGGTTGCCTTCTTATTTAGCTGGCATATTGCAAATACTTTTGAGTTGCCCGTCTTCCATAGTTCAGAAGCACCTTCCGGTCATATTTAGGACCATATCGTGGCTAGTCAACATCCAGGACGAATCCGGAAACTGGCCCACCAAATGTCCCACTCAACGGGGCGTCACTGAGGACAGCGATCTCGTACAGTGCGTTGCTTAGTTTTTTCTATTACTTAACCGCATGAGCAGGATGCTCATTGCGATCTCTAGATGGTGCCATGGTGCTCCGGGCATGATTATACTTTTGTCGACTGCCCTTCGCATTCTCCAAATTCAAGAAGATGTGATCACCCTTGAAGAGCCGGCGCTGAACAAGCTGTATCGGTCCTTACAGCTCGGCGCGCAAGCGGTTTACCAGCGAGGCCTACTTCGGAAAGGTGTGGGTCTGTGCCACGGCGCAGCAGGAAACGTGTATGCCCTCCTCGCGACGTCAGACGTCATCGACACCTCGTCCGATAGACGTTATTTTGCTAAGGCTGCGCATCTCGCATTTCTAGCGACATTCCACGACGATAAGATGGTGCTAGATATGACGACTCCCGATCATCCATGGAGTCTCTTCGAGGGTTTAGCAGGAATGTGTTGCGCGTGGGCAGAGGTGCTGAGCCGCATGGACACGAGGCTTCCAAGGCGTCCTTCGAGTGGGTTTCCTGCATATGACGACCTATTCTAGTGTGTGTTTCTTCTCGGTACGACTCGTGTTCGTCTGTTATAAGCTTCGATGATCGTCAGAATAATTCTATCCAACAGTTTACTTCTGCTTAGTACCGCCATGGAGGGAAACACTCCTTAATGGCTCGTTGACTGCAAGATGCTGCGCAACGTTAGGGGGGTGTGCAGGTCATTATGATTTCAGTGTAGCATTTATGTCTTGGCATATGAATGCAGCTCACACGATTGAGTGATACCACCGAGAGGACTCTCCCAGAGCAAGGTACAATTATCCACCGTCCAGTACGGTGAACGTATCCTGCATCATTGCGGGTAAACTTCTCTATCTAGATGTTGAGTCTAATGATTTCTTTGACTGACGTCCTCCGATAGAAGCGAGAGTCTAAAATGCTGGTCCGAGGAGTTTTGACATCTCCTATCATCAAGCAATTTGGTTTCGGCCTAGTATCGAATGGTATTTCCTCAGGCCCCAGGCCCAGGATATAACAGGGCGCTCCCCAAGGCCTGTGGATGGCGGTTGCCTTCTTGAAGGTGACTTTACTGTGTCATTACGAGCCGACTCTTCACGACTTCAAGACGACTTCGATATTTATTAAACATGCGAACAAGCCTAGTCTCCGCAACTCTTCTCGTTCTCTTCTCTGTCTCGCCTCCTCAAGCGGTGGTAGCAGCACCAACAACGATCCCTTTGCAACCTCTCGTGCCCTATACCGACTCGAATCCTAACAAGGTCCTCTGGACGCTGACGGAGGGCGGACATCACCAACCACAACGTGGCAACCTTGGAGCTTCGATCCTTGGACCTACGAACTCTCCATTAGAACTACAGAACGCGGACACATTGGCGCCACCGACAACGGACAACGGAGAGGTTAAGAACTTCAAGTGGCCATTCTCGCTGAGTCACAACAAGTTGAAGGAAGGAGGGTGGGCCCGTCAACAAAACGGTGAGCATTCTTCGTTCATTGTTGTACGTCATGTTCGGTCATGACAATTTTTCATAGTCAATGATATGCCTATTGCGACGGATATTGCTGGCGTGAATATGCGCCTGGAAGCAGGTGCTATTAGGTTGGTCGACAATGATGCCACCCTGTGTTCTTTGCTGATTTTTTGTGCCTTTCAGAGAAATGCACTGGCATGACACCGCGGAGGTACGCCTGCAAATTGTATCTAAAGTACAAGAAGCTCACTCTCGAGTTGTGAATAGTGGGCATATGTTCTGAAGGTAATAGTTGCTCCGTCAGAGTACTATTGGATTTTCTCAAACCAGTCAATCAGGGAGATCTGCGTGTCAGTACCGTAACGCCCGAAGGACAAGTATGGCTGGGAGATGTCGTGAGTTTATATCAGCCTCTCTCCTCACAGCTCCGCAGAGTCATGGTCGGGTTCCAGTCTGCGGGTGATATATGGTATTTCCCTGCCGGTTATCCACATTCGATTCAGGCGAAAGACACGACACCAGAAGGCGCTGAATTCCTCCTTATCTTCGACAAGGGCGACTTCTCCGAGGATGCCACCTTCCAACTGACCGATTGGCTCGCGCACGTCCCGAAATCCGTGATTGCGAAGAACTTTGGGATGGGCGGCGATTTGGCGGCATTCGACCATATACCCCAGAATGAGTTATATATCTTCCCGTGTACGTTTTTATTATTAGCCTTGTTGCGTGGCTCGCCTAATGCCGGCGATATCGATAGCGGTACCCCCTCCAGACGACATCAAAAAGGACATGGTTATCCAGAACGATACCCCGCAACCGTTTACGTTTGAATTTTCTAAGGTGCCAGCGATGCAGAAACCCGGAGGGACGGTCAAGATCGTCGATACCAGGACGTTCGCGGTCTCAGAGAAGATAGCTGCTGCGGAAGTGTACCTCGAAGCAGGAGGTTTGAGGTGTGTTTTATTGACGTTTCTTGCGTTCTTTATTTTATTTTATTGTACTGATGTTCGCGATACAGAGAGCTACACGTTCGTATTTATGTCCGTTCATGTTATGCCGACGTATTGACTGAACCGTAAAGTGGCATCCGACTCAACCTGAATGGACGTTCTTCCTGTATGTATTGCATTTATCCGAGAACATTACCTTCGACTTATAACTTTTACAGAGAAGGCCAAGCACGGATAACCCTTTTTGCCTCACAAAGCAATGCGCAGACCTTTGACTTCTATGTGAGCATGGCCAAATGTAATGTTCATTGTAAACAGTGCGGATGCTAAACATCACTCAAGCCTGGTGATATCGCGTATATTCCACCTTCCTATGGTATGCCGGATATTTTCAGCCCGGAGAGTTCAATTTGACCGTCTCCTGTAATACAGGACATTACATCGAGAACATTGGAAATACGACCCTTAAGTTCTTGGAAGTTCTGAAAACAGGTGTGTCGTACAGCCGAGTGTGGCGCATTGACCTGATCATCGACAGCGCAGATCTCTTCCAAGATATCTCGCTCACCCAGTGGCTTGCACTGACACCACCCGAGTTAGTGAAAGCCCATCTCGGCTTTTCGGATGAGACAATTGCCCACCTAAGCAAGACGAAGGAGACATTGGTCAAATAGATACAGCTCTTTGGGGTTGCATGATTGTATTATGACCTAATGAGCCTTGTGCATGGATTTTCATGAATTTTACGTTTCCAGCTTTCAATCATCGAGCTGAGGCATGAAGACAAGAATGCATTCCTCGATACCATTGTCCGAATGAGTACAGATCGTATGTTTCTTTCATGTTATTATCGAATACCCTAATCGCTGTCCTTCATATGATTTCGAGAACCCTATCGAGTGTATTCTAGCAGTATCTGTCTAGTTGCCAACTGGTAAGAGAGGGGATTAGATGAAAAATAATAGAATAAGAACGCGTAAAAGGCTTACATCCTCCACCGAAGCGCTTCAAACTCTCCTTCAAACCATCACCAATCAGGTCGGCGGTGCCCTCGTTCTATGTCGAAGATACGAAGAGACAAGTGAGCGAATGGTAATGCGGGCCGAGCCAATGGAACGTACGATGTTGTAACCTGCTTTGCTGGCGACTGACTTCACAGTGTCGTTGACCCAGTCGGGCTTGGTGTCGGAACTCGAGTTGGTGTTGTCAGTGTTGGACGACCCATGGGAAGAAGAATTGTTGTTGCTCGAGTTGTTGGAAGACCCATAGGTGGTGTTATTGCTATTGTTGGAGTCGTTGGAAGATCCATAGGAAGTGGTGTTAGACGATCCAAGGGAATTGTCGTGTCTGTTCGAAGAGTTGCCGTAGGAGGGTTTGTTCGACGAGCCGTAAGAGTTGTCGTTGTCATTATTGTTCGACGATCCATAGTTGTCCTTCTTCGAGCCGTAGGAGTCATCGTTGTCGCCACGGTTGTTGCTGTTCGACGATGTTTTGTTGGAGGAACCGTAGGAGTGGTCGTTGTCGTTCGAAGAACCGTAGGAGGTCTCGTTTGAAAAACCATACGAGTTGCCGTCGTCATTTGAGGACCTATTGTTCGACGAGGCGTACGAGTTATCGTTGTCGTTCCTCTTTGACCCGTACGAGTCGTCGTCGTTGCGCGAAGAGCCATAGGAGGTTTCCTTCTTGCCGGATCCATACGAATTGTCATTGTCGTTAGACGTCGCATACGAGGTCTTGTTCGAAGAACCATAGGGGCTCTTGTCATTGGCGTTGTCGTTCGACAATCCATAGTTCTTGTTGGAAGAGCCATACGAATTGTCATCGCTGTTGGACGACCCATAGTCGGAGCCCCTGTTGCCAGACCCGAAGTTGTCGTTGTCGCGGTCGTTGGAGGAACCGTATGACCCTGTGTTGGACCCGTACGAGTCGTCGCGGTCGTTGTCGTTGTTGCGGTAAGACATGGCGATTAGTGAGGTGGGGAGAGTGCGAGAGGCTCCTGGATGCCGATGAGGGATTTGATAGTGTGCCCGGTCTACTTATAGTCCCATGGGAGGTCGAGATTTCGAGCGAGCCAGGGGGTACCCCAGATTCGCGATGCCCAAAGAGGTTAAGGGCTGGCAATACGTCAACGCGATGCTTCGAGTGCCTGTAGGTTGTGAGGATAATGCATGTACCTGAGACTATCCGCCAAAATGCCACGCAAAGAGGGGGATATTAGCCGCATGACCAGCGGAAAAACCGAGAATTGGCGGGGTGCTGACAGTCTGAATGACCAAATACCAGAAGGATCTGATTGCGCGATGTATTGCTTTCGTCGAAAGCGGTGTGGATGTGGTGTATGCAATTGTAGGAATACTTTCACGAGACCACGCTAGAGTGGAGTAAGATGGGTTGAGAGAACTGTGACTTTGGCGAATGACGCAAGACTGAGGATTGTAGTGTCCGTATCAAATATACAGAGTGTTCAAACGTTCATGGGTGACATTGGTCGGAGGATAACTTTATGAAAATGAATGTTAAGGAATGTTTGTGATCGAGCTAGAGCATTGCTGCGTTTCGGTCCACAGGCATGGAAGGTGCAAAGAGAAGTTGAATCGCAGCTGTCGGACCTTTTGCCCGTGTTCCGTGCACCGCCACATTTTATCTTTGCCAGAGTTTCGGCATCTGTAGGAAGAGACGAAGCGCCGACTCGGATGAGAGCACGCTATGTGTATTGGGGCCGGAATAACGGAGGACAGAGAGGGACGGTCTGCCTTGTATGGAGTGCCGTACTGGACAAAAATACATGCATTGATTTTTTTCCCTAAAATTCTTCATGAATCACAAGGATTCTGTCTGATTCTGTCTGATTCTGTGAGAATTCATGCTAATTCAGACATGTTCTGATACTTCTGAAACAAATCATTTGTGTGAAGACAGATTCAGCCAGATTCAGCCAGATTCAGTCTGTTTCTGGCAGCATCCAACAGAATCTTGCAGAACGAATCATTTCGTTTCTCGTTGTGCCAGTCAGATTCTCGGCAAATCTGAGTGAAAAAAAAGTAAAACATGACATTTCTCAACATCGGAATCCGACTGCATGCCAGACGATTCTGTCAGAATCTGTCAGAATTGTGGTGAACACTTTGCTTTGATTTTGGGTGTCATGCCTGCACTTTTCCCCTCCAGACAGGAATCCAACTGATTCTGCAAGAAGGCCATGGCTGTATTGCATCTGGGCGCCTATGTAACTCTAGGTACCTTCATATTACATATCTTAGCTCGTCGCAGAAAGAAGCTGAAATGAAAGATAGGCTCGTTCAAAGGCACAAACAAGACAAAATGCTGCGCAGGTATCAAGAAGTCTGAAGCAAACAGAGAGGGTAGAAGTAGATGTTGGGTCAAAGGATGTCATGCGAAGAATGAGGCGATCAGGAAAGTGTTCGATGAGAAGCTGAAGATGTACATCAAGAAGGCAGAAATGAACGGTGGCGACGGGGCAGACGCCGTTCTTGAAGAACATGAAAGGCATGTGCTAATGGCGAATGCGCTGGGGTCCTTCTGACCTACGAAACAGAGGGTGGCGGGCGTTGGTGGGCTTCAAACGCCTAAACGAGCGACGAGGATAGACCTAGCGCGGCGGTCAGAACAAAGGGTGGAACAATTCAAGTCAAACGACGCACTTAGAACCTTTTGACCTGCGCAACGTCGGCGAAGGTCCTGCACCAATGTTCAAAGTCCCAGGGCTCCGAGTCTCCAACCAGAGGTACAAGGTGAAGACAAAGAAGAAGAGAGTTAACAGAAGGACGGGGCACTCACCAGCAAGGCCTTCTTGCCTACTTACCTTTGTGGTGCGATGCGAGAGACAATACTTAGGGGTGTGACAAAGAGGGTGCACAAGTTCAATGCCAAGGGTTGGAGAGGTCGTCCCTGTAGAGTCCCAGGGCTCCGAGTCTCCGAGAGACAACCCGAACAACAAGAAGCTGGCGTTGAACATTGGCCTGAGGTAAATTTCAACGTGACAGCAGCAAACGTGACGGCGACGCGTAAAGATCACGTGCATGACGCGTTTCGCGCCAAATCCGTCAGAATGCAGCTGAAGGCAAGGAAAAACAATCTTAATCTCCCAAAAAAAGTGCAAACCTTTCAGGCAGATTCTGCCTGATTCTGCCTAATTATTTAAGAATCTGTAAGAGTTCTATGAGAATCTTTGAGAACAATAAATGGATTGCTTTTCAAGACGGGGGTAAGAGTTTATAAGAAAATGCCTGCATCTGCGTTCTGCGCGATTCTTTCTGAAGCTGAGAAAAAAAAGTACCTGTCAATTCGGGCAGATTCTCGCAGATTCTGTCACAATCTGCCAGAAATGTGAGGATTCTTACCCATTCTGGCAGATTCTCACAGATCTTGCCTGAAGTACCCTAGCCGAGGTGAAAAAAAATCAATCTTTGAATTTTGTCCAGAACGGACCGTCATAGCCTTGACGAAGATCGAATGACTGTTGCTCAAATAATCGTCCGGTCATACTTTTTCGCGAGGCAATTCCACTGTGGAACGCCTAGACCACTTGAAATGGCTTTCAGTCAACCCTTTTCGCAGAATGTCGGGATCTTCAGGCTATTGTCTAGATACAATCGACTACCATTTGTATCTTTTAGGTCTGTCTAGCTATTTAAATCACTGACACAGGATTCAAATGAGCAATAAGGTCCAGACCGTCATTTCTTTCAGGATTATTTAGATTCAGCGATAGCGCCACAGTGAGGGCATTTCCTGCTATTTTCATCGTTCATCCAGTGCTCAATAACGGGCTTTAGTTGTGTGCCAAGGTCTGCAACATGGAATGACTCCTCGCGAATGATAGTAGGCTCAGTGTGGGCGGAATTGGGGCAATACCAACGAAGACGATCTAGATAATCAAGAAAATGATATTTAGTATTCAACGGAGTTGTCTGGCGCAAACCTTTGGACTGAGTCGGCCGAATGCGCTCTATCACGATGCCAATTGTGTTTGCGAAACGGACGGGGTTATGTGGCGTATTCGCTGGCCATGAAATCATTCATGCACACGGTCCATTCGATGAGATCTGTAACATACCAGGTAGCAGGAACATCTCGCCCTCCTCGATGCGAATGTCTCGAAACTTCCCTTCGTCTACCGTTCGAAGAAGCATCCCACCCTTGTATTGATAGAACCATTCCTGATCGCACCATGGTTCAGTTGGACGAAAGGCGAGATTAGAACTGCACGTACCTCAGTTTCGTTGACATGATAGTCCCGCCGTTCATTTGGGCCGCCAACCGCCATTACGATGAAATCGCCCCCTTGGTAGAGACAAAAATTGTTAACTGGAGGCTGAAGACGGTGTTCGTTGTCCTTCAGCCATTTAGGAAAGTTCATAGGAGGTGCGAGAGGCATCCTGGTCTGTGTCAGTGTTCGTCCTAGCTGTTGTGGGCCAAGACCTGCTATCAGTGTCTGCTTCTTATCAATAATCAGGGCAAGAGCGGGCCGGGTTCTGTGTCAGCTAAATGCACGTGACTAATATGAGAAGGCACGTGCTCTGTCTTCGTGTTTGTCTCCTGAAATTTCGCCAAGCGCATCTTCCATTGCAGCTTTCGATTTCTCCCATCGTTAAGGTTGCGACCCTAGGGACCCAATTTCCGAAGTATATGCTTCCATACAGATGGTAGCATCAACATCAGCGGCAGCTCAAGCTTCTGAAAACGAGAAGAGGAGGAAGCAGGCGTTGGAGAAGGTCAAGGCCAACCATGTGCGTCTGTGCCATTCGCGAAGAAGCCAAAGCTGACTCCATATGAATATTTTTTTCTCAACCGTAACAGCTCTCGAGACAACTGCAAATGCGATTGCAATATGCAAGGTTAAAGGTGGAGCACGGCTGGGTACAGTGGATTCTTCCTCATCTGCCTTTTGGGCATGTCGGAGCTCATTTGTGACTTTGGAATGTAGCAAAAGCAGAGTCTGAACGAGGTGGAAAACCTATACTTCCACAACTCGCACCTAAGGACGTCAAAACCCTTTACGCAAGCTCTCCCAGCCGTTGTGACCACTCAGCCACGGCAAACCTCCGCATTTGCCGTTCAAAGTTCAGCGCCGGCCCAGTCTTCCTTGTCATTCAAACTAGGCACTTCGACTCTTGTTCGAAACTCTTTGAGTTCGAATACAAATCTTCACTCAGGTCATGAATCAACCGACAACTCTTCAGAACAATCCTCCTCTCATCACGGATCGCAGGTTACTGCAACTCCTGTTGTTCATTCTACCTCTACCCCGAGCTATATCGTACCTTCGATTTCTCGTGCTCCAGAGGCTCCTGCACCAATGGCTGTTGACTCTCGCCCAACAGCTTCATCTTCACTAACCGCAGCGAGTCCTACTCGAGGTCCCCAGATCACAAGCACACAGGACGCCACCCAACCTTCAATGCAAACAAATTCAATCGATGTAACTAAATCTTCATCCACACCACAAACCAGTCAACCCTCGGTTGATAATGGGATTCCTGTAACAGCGGCAGCGGCAGTTTCAGCACCAGAAACGACAGCAACGATGTCGGTTTCCGTAACAAATCATTATCCAGCTGTCAAGCAGCCACGTCCGCGAGCACAGAAGGGCACTGTCGGAGCGAGAACACAATCGAGTCTCACAGCAAGAGACATGTATAATTTTGGGACAACCTCGGCATTGACATACGACTCCTTCTGGTCCTCACACTCGGGCCCCTCTGCTGTTCGACCTCCCAGAGGTTCATTTGGCACTGGTGTCGCTGAGGTGACACAGACGTCCCAGATCCCTGGAGATTTTACAAGTGGCATCGCAGACTCTGCGCGTTCGGCTGGTCCACCTGCTACCTCATCCGCTTTATCTTCAAACCTCAAGCCTATTCCATACGCCCCCTCCGCGCCGCCGCCGACAATGACAACGACACCAACACTCAACCCATCCCGAAACCATAATAATATCACCTCGTAATGCATACGACTGCACCCTTACCTTCTTTGTAGTCCTTCGTTTGCCACTATTTCTTCACGCAAATCTCAATCTGTCACAACGTCTTGACATGTGCTGCCCCGGTTCTGCGATGAGCGAACACCCCCATTCGAGGAACCTACTGGCTCTCTTCTTGAGCTTCAATAAACGACACCAATGTCTATTTTATACGAGTAAGGTCATCAAATGTCATCAAATCTTCATGGCATCCTAGCCACCTTTCCACACCTATAGCTGCCTTTAAAGCACGATTTTGTTTGAAAGTTCGGAGGCAAGCACTCGTGACTCCGGAAGCTTTACAACCAAAGTTCCCTCCCACAGTCATCGACACTATTGACCATAATCGGTCGCCAACACCCATAATTGCCTTATTTTTCTCAGCTCGTCGCACTGCACTGCACTTTGGCCGCAACTATCTCAGACATTGACATCTGCTACGTTGCTGGCTCCAAGTGGTAGTTTGTTGCATTCTCGTGGCGTTCATCCACGCTCGTGTCCGCTCTTAGAACAAGCACTGTGGCACGCAATCTAGAACCCTCACTTCTCTAGGGATATTGAGCGAGTCAAGAGTCGTCTTGGTCCATGATAAATCAACGACTGCTTTCATTACTGCCTTTTACGCACAACACATCAAATCCCTCCGCGCTGGTGCAATCGCTTAAGACAATTTCGATGACCTTGCGAGCCTGCTAGGCAGCTTTAGTTCCTTCCCTATGCGGTTCTCTACGTCCATCGACCTGATCAACTCTCGGTTGCTGCCCTTGATGCCAACTAATTGGATTTTGCAGCCATTTTACGCCATTTCGGACTCGCTGCACCGTCGACGAAGCCTTTCCTCCAAGTCCTGCTTCCCCAACTCAGAGTAGAAGGCGATATCAAGATATCCTCCCTCTCACTTGTTTCCTTCAGCAAGGACCTTGACCATTTTAGTACAATGCCTACATCTTTTCACGCCGCACCTGCACCTGCAAAGCTTGAGCATCAAAACGAATATGGAGGCTACCCCTTCCAGCATTACGGCAGGTCCGTATTCATATTTAATATGTAGTCGTTCTATATTGACTTGTCAACTCTGGCGTTCAATCTCTTCATCTACTCACAGCTTTTGCTTGTAGAAGTCTTCGCAGAAAAACAAAATTCAGGATGAAAAAGTTATCGCCTTACGAGATCTGCGCTTTGAGACTGCGCCGGGAATTCTGATGGTACAAAAGGTCTTAGTATTGGATGGCGATTGGACTGCCAGCTCATGCCTCAGTGTGTTCTCGAGGGTATATTTGAGTAGGATGTGTGATTCCCTCGTGGATGAATGGGACAGGGGATAAATACATAGAGAAACGTTAACATTAAATTAGCAGCGAGAGGAATGCCGGAAATCACGACAAGAGAAGCTGAAATTGAGAAGTAGCAGAGAACTCCAAAACAAGGAAGCAAATGCAAACTTCTGGGAACCCCGGTGTATTTTCACACTTCCCAGGTTTCGATGGTGTAGCCAAACTCAATCAAAGTCCTCGATGTCATCAGAATCCAGCCAGCCACCTGTTTGCTCCTTTTCGTTTGCTGCTTTCGGAGAAAACACATCCAGGTCTGCACCATCACTCTCCAGAATGTCTGGATCTCCTAGTCCATCATCCCCAACGTCGCCCTCGTTGAGCTGTCTGGAGTTAAATCCGGACGGGCAACCACGAATAAGTTCCATTCTGGAAAATGTTCTGTGTATAGGTGGTGGCCTCGGACGCTGCGTTTGACCTGATTGTCTTGATCTGATTGATAGCATGTCTTGAGCTTCCAGGACGCCTCCAAGCTCCAGGAGAATTTCATTCTTACTCCAGCCACCTGCTCTCCATCCCGAATCGATCTATGATGTAAAATATTGTGCATAAGTGGCCTGACACCTATGGGAGGAAAAGGACCGCGGCGTACCCCGCTGAGCTCATTTTCCATCACCCAATCCCTCGTCACACGCACGCCTTCCCAGGCGTCTTTCTCCTTTTGTAGATAGCCAAAGAACTCGGGCTTGAAATATTTCTGGGACCGGCGAGCGACTGGAGAAGGCAAAGAATGCAGCGTGCCTAGTGCCAACAAGTGGAATTGATGGGGGTTTGCTTGATACCACTAGACGCAAAAAATGACATTCTCAGTCAACGGGAGAGGAGAAGCAAAAGAAAATCACGCTTACTGCTTCTCCACCGCTGGAATCCACCCAGCTCAGCCAGTCGGATATATCGCCCACTTCGTCGACTTCATTGCAAAACTGAGTATAATTCTGATGGATGTAAAGGGAGAAAAGCGACGAGTCAATCGGAGAGTCCGAATAGAGCATCTGCAAAGAAGATATAGGCGTCAGAAACTCGCAATTATTGCAACTTAACGAACATTGATGTCGACCCTACTCGTCCGCCTTTCGTGCTCGACCAAATGGGGAGGGAGTTTGGGAAGGTCCTTTAGTGATACATCGAGGTCTCGCTCTTTCTGGAGATCCTTGGCCGTAGCTGAAGGGTTTGGAGGATCGCCTTTGCCTGTTCAAAAATCAGCTTTAGTGAACAGAGAGAAGTACGGAGAATATCACCCCTACGTTTGTTATACAGCACCTTGCCCAGGAGATGGAACAAAGCAAGGGTCTGCTCCCTTCTTGTTATTGCTTCCATAACCATAGTCTTGCCTTTCTTTTTCTTTCCCGGCATTTCCATGATGCAGGCGAATTGTAAAGCCATAATTGCACTTCTGATATCACCGTTGGCCGACTCGATGATGGCTTCGAGTACCTCTTTCGACGGTGAAGTTGAGTTCGCGGCTGAATTGGATGCAAAATGGATACTGAGCATTGCTTGAAGAGCTTTACGGAGCAGTGTGGGCGCTATAGGGTTGAACCTACCTCGCGAAATGAGTTCATGGACGAAAATTAATTGCAAACATACCCGATCTCGGTGACATACGGCCCACCCAAGAGATCTTTTGGTAGAACAGCACGAATATCGACGACTTGGTTCTTCTCTCTTCCCCAACCACGACCATCTGCTAATCGTTGGTCTCCTGTTTCGCCTCTCATCCCGGCATCACTAATCACAACGACCACCGGAACAGGTGGGTTGGACGATGGGGAGGCTACAAGGGCATTGAGTGCTTCATGAAGTTGTATCTGCGTCTTCTGATGTAGTATATTGGGTAGGTCTTCGAGAAGGATGATGCGTCGTTTGCTTATTCCGACTGCGTCATTTGAGGAGCTTGCAAAAACGTTCGAACAGCAGGAAGCACGCGTCAAGAACGCTTCAAATTTTGCAAAGAGGCTTTCATAGTCCATGTTAAAGTCTTGCTCACTCCAGCTGGATGTACTGGCTAAATGCATTGTTCGACCAAATGGATAGGACAGAGGGATAGCAATGCGGAAACACGTACGATCATCGAAAGATGGAGTGGTTGTATTCCCAATCGAATTTCGCCACTCCAGAATGTCAAACTCCATTTCCCTAGCAAGCACCCGAATTGTAGATGTCTTTCCTGTACCAGCGGGTCCAGTCAAAGTGAGGATTCGCTGATGGAAGTCAGAGCCAGAAGTGAAACGAGATAGTGACCAACTCACCCGATATTTGCTTAGTCTTCCGGATGGTCCTCCTCCGAAGGCTTCGTTTAACCACGTTCTCACATCATTTACTTTCCGAATATGCACAGCGAGTTCGGCCTGGCCGGAGCAACGTTAACCAACAGCAGTGATGGAAAGGCGGCAGTGTTACCTCCGTCCTGGGCTCATACTTGTCCACCCATAATGAGGCATCTACAGGTATTCAGAGTTTGAACGGTGCATCTATTAAAGATACTTACCATTGTCGTTCGTTAATCCAATTTTGCTAGCCTCTTTAGCCTTTTCTTTTCCTTTACTGTTCTGGGAAGGGGGCGTAGAGTTCCTGGAGCTCGAATTTGAGGATGTCGTCGACAAAGGAGTTAGCTGCGTCGAGAACTGCCATCTATTCAGTTATTAAATTTCCCTTTTCACTGCAACCAGGCGAAAAACTCACAGCAGTAAGCGGGTTGAACTTCTTCGATTTCGTGGGTGCTGAAGACGAAGAGCCATTTCCATCGAGGTTAACCGTCTTTGGCTTGCGAGCAGACGCTTTTGACTTCTTTTGCGAGTTATGCGTCTGGGACAGAGACTTCTGGGACGACCTTGGTGCCATTTTTGTGGTCGTTGCAGGCCTGTTCGTCGTGGCTCTTGGATCACCTAGCTTCGGGATAGTGCGTTGGCCCTATGACTAGTGGATGACACGTAAAGGACGCGTGAAAATGTACTTTGTGAAGGTGGTCAGTCGTGGTGAAGTCCAAAGTTGAATTGCGGTTCGAGGACCCTGACGGACCAAACAAGGGGCCACAGTCTCGATTTGGATGTCGAGCCCCTAATTAGTAAATCCTGGAAGCAGACTCTCCTCCGTGACTCCGAGTCCTCCCACAAGCTGAGCGTGATGCTCGGGGTGACCGGTGCACTTGCACTGTATGTTTTGTGATAGCGTCAGTGAAACCAAGAAATAAAATCAGATGCTACACGAAGACTGAAGTTGAAGAAGGAAGAAGACGATGAAACATATGGCGGGAAGAAAGAAGGTATTTTGCAGTTGGGATGGGCTTGTATACGCCTTTCAAATCCCTGAAGTGCCTCCTGAATCAGAAGCCCGACAGGCGTTCTATTGCGTTGAGAAGCAACCTTGCTTAGGGGCAACCGCAATCGGTAACTCGATTTCCAGATTAGGAACTACTTCTGGTACAGAGAACATGGTGATGCCAAAGGGAGATTCGCGAATCTCATCACAGCCAGACAAAGCTCGTGCGGGTTGGAATATCCAAATTCCTGGCCACAATTTCCAGATTCCTTCCTTTCTCCGTCCTCTTGAGGACAATGACTCCCGCATTACCCGCCACACCAGACGCAACCAAGAATTCCTCTCCTCCATTCTCCGCATTCCCGAATTCCATACCGCGGATCTGGTTCAGGCCTGTGAAGACCTGCTTGATGAGAACTAAACCTTCGTTAGGTTTGCCCCGGTTAACGTGTTCGAAGATAGCAATGGAGTCACCCTGGGCAGTTTGGGTGCCGGGAGCGGTATTTCTGTTGGAAACGTAGATGTACGGTTTATGAAAGCGCTTAGTAGGCTTTGGGATGAGAATCTCAGCAGCTTGGAAGACAGCGCCTGCTGGCGGGTTAGGTGGGATGATAGAGGAGGTCGCAAATGTTGTTGCAGTGCCATTCAAAGCGCGTGGGATGCTCTGAACAGAAAGTGTAGAAGAGAGCTCGTGGAGGGTGAACAGGCGGTCGTCTTCCAGGACCACAGGGCATACGTTATTCATAAACAAGTTCTAAAAGTGTTATCACGCACTGAAAATAGCGATATGTCTCGGGCCGCTACCCTTTGGTTGAGGGATTGATCCTTGGATCGCATACTCCCCGGAAGCACCCTTCTTCAACCTCCAAATCGTATCCTGGCCCAAGTCCGGGACAAGCACTTCGTCACGGTGTTCCAACACCATGTGCGGGTGTGAGACTGTCTCAGGGCCGTTGACGATGGGGAAGGTGATGATGGGCGCGGTATTGTCAAAGCGCACGCTGTTCGAGGTGGGGATGACGCGTCCGTTACCTCCAAAGTAATTTACAACCGCGACAGCACCAGTCGATAGCGCGGTGGCGAATGCGGGGCTGTCGCCGCCGGAAGGAACAGTGTCGATGGCTTGGGATAGCACTCCCGTGGAGGAAACAAAGAAAGACTGCAGGGCTCCTACAGCCACTTCATTGACAGCACTAGACATCTTCTATAAACCGAGGCTAAGGGAATTGTAGTTCGATGACTCACTAAAGAAGGCTTCGATTTGTGGGATGCAGGGAGAGCCAGGATGGGAACTGGCCAGTGGGCGATCTCTGAGTTACCGTCAAAGATGAAGTCGCGGCGTTGAACAAGTATGTCGCGACAAAGGAGTCATAACCTCCTGCAAGAATGGTAAAAGAGACCATCTGTCACCACGTCGCGCAAGAAGTTTGAGCTTGCAAGGCGAGATAGAGATGGAAGTGTTGGCTTCACGGAGAGTTGGGGGTATACGTTAGTGCGCACGCGTACACCTTTATACACCTGGAGCCTGCCTGGAGCCGGATGTCTTACCTGCGAAGCTATGTAGACAGCCACCGTGCTCACCTCGCATGTGACGGTGAAGCACGAAAATCACCAGGTATCGGCCTCCACCGATGGTGCGGGAATTCAAAGTGCTTTTTCAGAGCTTCTTCATCTCGTCCATGCGATGCGATCAACTCTTTGCTTCTCAACTTTGCTGGGCGGTCAAATCGGCCCGAGTTGTTTCGTCTTCCACCTCATCTTCCTGCTTCCTGCTTACGCACCGGCGGCCACCGCGGGTAGGAGGAGAGTTTCAGCAGACCGAGCTAGAGCATCGCTCCTGGGATTTTTGAAGCACCGAAGGATTCGTCAAGACTGTACGAACATGAAAGATATCGCCGACGGAAGAGGTGCCATTCCGGGGTGTCCAGTGGTTCTTTAGTAGGTCCGGACGTCTTCCTTGACCAATAGCTCCAAAGAGCAGCGACAAAAACCCGAGTTTAGGGAGAGGTGGGGTTTACTCGGGTGGTACACATTCGAGTTCAAAGGTACGCCGTCGTACGCACTACTCTGCACTACTGCTGAGTAGATGTTTGAAGGTCGCCGTGGGAGTATGTAGGGAGTGGAGGATCGGTGGCATTGGACCTCATTGGACCTTCGGGAGCAGTTGCCGTCATCCCGTTTGTTTACCGGAAGGTCTCGAGAGATTGAAATGGAATTATGCACATTTCGGGCCGTCGTGTTTCCTAGCGGTGCAAGGAAAAGATCTACTTCGAAGGCGGCAATGTCAGCTGACGGAAGGCTGAAGAGAAAAGCAATCGTGAAATTTAGGAAGTGAATAATCTCTAAAAAAGGTGACACCTATGCAAAATTATTCAACGGCGGGGGGAAGTGAAAATAGTATATCAGAACTCACTTACGGTACGCGTACTCTCACACCGAGGATCAACGGTAGCAGAATTACTGGTGGCTTTCCAATCCATAAGCGCTTCCTATTCGGCGTCTTCGGATTCCTCTTCTTGCTCTGGGTCATGTTCAACGTCGGAAACAACGTCTGCCTGCGAATATGTTGTCGTATTCCCCGAGCCCAGAAATTTCCAGAAATTCCACCGGACTCTTTGGAGACTTGGCGGCTTCATGTATACCGACTTTTTGTCGACATCTCCGAGCACTATTCCCTTCTTCCTCGCCACCCAGCTCTTCCGAAATGTCTCGTCGTCATACATCAACCAAGTGCAACGATTGCACTCTCCGACCCACATGTTTTCATTGGAGTTGGTCAAGGGGTCTGGGGACGAGATAAAGTCGGCACCAATATCCGGGATGGTTATATACACTTCTTCGAGGTGAATGAGATGTTGTAGAACGCGTGCGTAGTGAACCTACATCCAAACGATATCAGGCAACTCCATTGAGAGAGATCCTAGGTAAACGGACTGGCAAACCGAGACCTCCCTCGTAAACTAGTTCTTCGGGACCATGCGGAGGGAATTTTACGAGCACGCAGGTATGACATAGGCCGCACCATACCCGGAGGAATTCAAGTTTGAGAATGACAATATCCTTGAAGGGAGCCGTCAGAGCTTTCAGGGCCATCGGAGAGCCGTATTTCAAGGCCCGGATGTCAAGTTCCTGGACAGGACATTCGAGGTCGACGAACGGGACCATATCTCCGCTCAGGATCGGGTCCAGCACCCGTGTCAGCTCACGGGAGAGCCAATCTATGCGGACGGTATGTAAACGCCTGAATCCGGCAAGACTCCATATGTAATCCCTATCTTCAATGGTCTGGACGCAGTGAAGATATCTGGGCGAAACCAGGGTAATAAACTCCATCAGCTCCACGAACACCACGCCAGAACCGCGGCGGCTCACCTGCACCAGCTGCTCTTGAGCTCGGGAAAGTACTGCTCGATGTCGTTAACCTCGCGCGATGATCTAAGATATAAATATTGAAACCAGATTGACAGTGCCATGTGCCGGAAGTCTTGTGAAGCTAGGGTAAATGACTGAATGACGTCCCACCGCGGTTTTGGGTTGAGACCCGCTCTGTAGGGTGGTATTACTGAGCGTGGGGGTGACGCCTCTATCAAATGGCGGAGAATTTCGTGGACAAGCTCGGGAGGAACAAACGCTGGCATCAACAAGTTCTCGCGAAAGTGAAGCCGGCACGAATGGTGGGCGTCGATGGCAGACAAGGGATTCGGGGGCGTGGTGAATTTACTTAGGGCACGTAATGGGATTAAACGAGGGGTTTCAAATGGCCTTCAATCTTATCTAGATTGTATTTTCAATACAATCGTCACGTGTGTTTTCCCCTTTTCGCGGTTTGAGCGCGATCATCGACCGGACGATAACATTTTCAACAAACCTCAAGGAAAAGAGAGATGATATCAGAGGTGGTCAGCTAATTGATAACTCTCGGGCGCATGTAATAATTGGGACAAGTACCGTATTACTTGGGACGTGAATGACATGTTGCGCCACTCTTGACTAATATATATATGGAAAAGTAATTTCCCGATCCTTGATTAAGTTCGATTAATTCAGCTCGTAAGTGCATGCCGGCATAGTTATCACAAGAATTAGTGAGAGTGGAAGATAGTATACAGTAATACAAATATTAAGAGTAGTCATCATCACCCGAATACGTCATTGATTGTCTATCAGTGCTCATCAGGCGAGCATATTCTAGCGTAAGTCTGCAAAGGGATCAATATATGCACATTCAAAGGACGAAATACCCACCTAAACAAGTAAGATATCAAATCCTCTTTCCTCCAGAAATTTTTGCTCCATTCCCTGCCAGCAACGGCGATCTTCCGAGCCAGATTTTCGTGTGCTCCTTCACCATTTCCGTCTCCGCGGAAAAAAATCAGTGCGTCATGCAAATCGGAGAGGTCGATTTGTACAGGCACGTAATGCACCCAGGGAGCGACTCGATCCGCATACCACTCTGGGTATATCGTCGATTTGAAAATTAGTGCGTTCGTCGTGATTAGGCGCTTAAACCTCCCTGACCACCCGTTGCCGTCCACCTATACATAGACAAGATCAGAACTTGGACAGGCAATGGAGATTGTAGACGCACATCGAGGACATATTTATAATTGCCCGCCTCCTTGATGCTCTGTTTTTCCCTCCACTCATACGTCTCCTGGAGCACCTCACAGGTACCTGGAGAACACGCAATCGGATGGCCTGCGAACGCGATGTCCATGATAGCAGGGTTGATCCTCGCCATCTTGAACTCTTGGAGCTCGCCTAGTTTCTCGCTCCGCGCCTTGTTCGGCGGGAGCACCTTGATCACCCCATCTATCTTGTTCGCATAAGCCACCAAAAAATCCCTGTGGGAATGCTGCCACCGCGACTTGGAGTTGTGAAACATCCCCGTATTGCTTCCCCGCCAGAGTAAGCGCTCGTCTATCTTCTGATCCCACTCGGGATCGTTCGCACGCGGGTAAATGTCCTCCAACCACCCGTACGGCACAGGGAAGCGGATGTTGTGATGAATGGTGGTGCTGCAGTACGAGAATTCCGGGACAAGGACGTGTTGCGGCGACGGTCCATTGTTATGCGACAGGAACTGGCCATGGTGGTAGAAATGGTCGGGGTGTTCGCATGGGTCCATTGTCTTGACGTGGTCCCAGATGAAGGTCTTTTTTGTTGGGCGCGGTGGTGGGCTGTCGAGGTTGATCGTCTTCCGCCGGGCAGGAGAGTTAGGAGCGCAGGCGGACACCCACCCGATAGAGTTGATTTTGGGCAGCGCGGATTTATCGATGTCTGGGAAGAAGGGAGCGAGAATTATCAGTGATATCGACGCATATAATGGTTGTATATCACACTCACAAGTTCCTGCTGCAGCTGCTTCCAACGCCGCCTGCCTCACGCCGAAGTCCGTCAGCCTATTAGGTCCGTCATGAGGGGAGAGCGTCATCCGGAAAGGAGGGAGATAGTCTTGGATTTGCTTGAACATCTTGACGATCTCCCTTGAGCCCACAATAAGCTGGTTGTACCGCCCCTCCTGGAACGCCCAGGTCACCACGTCAATCTCACTGGTCTCATTCTTGCCGATAGTGTACGAATCCTTTTTCAACTCGTTCTCCTCGTGTATCTTGATGAGATCTGATGGCTCGAGGCCCCAAAATGGCTCCAGGTCGTTGAATATCTGGTCATACTCGTCTGGTAGCTGGACGTTGTGCTCCACGACGTAGTTCCACCTAAGCGAGGTTCTAGCCCGGCCTGTGTGTAGAGAATTGGAAGCATACCAGAGATCAAAACCCTTAGGCGGCGAGCGCTTATACCGTCTCTTGTATTCCTCGACTGCTTGGACCAGCGTTCTGCTTTGCCGCGAAAGTTTCTCTTTCCATTCCATCTCCGCCCGCGAAATGAGCTCGTAGATGGCATGCGGGCCGTCTAGGTTTACTTCGAGAAGTCCGTCTGGCCGAAATTTGTGCTTTCCAAGTCTCGGTGTGGGCTTTGGTTTGAGCTTTGGTTCATACTTTGTGGATGAGACGGGAATTGGCTGCAGAGGTGCTTGTTGCCGCTGACTTCGGACATCGCGCGGATGCTCAGACTCTCGGTCATGACTGCTTGGTAGTCCATACAAGCAAAGCACAACGATTACAGCGAGTAGGACAAGCGTTGATGTTCGTCGTCTGAAGAGGGACATGTTGGCGACAGTCAGAGCTGTGGCGGCATAACCAGTGCAGGTGTGGGGAGCGGAACGTTCTGTTCAGCATTCAAGGCACTTTGGACCCTGCACCCCAAGAATTATTTTTAAATTACCCCATTCCCGATTTGGGTTCGAGTACATAAAATCCTCAGGCTTCAAGTCCTTGGACCACGTCGGGAATTATTGAGAAAAGAGAAAGGCTGCAGCTTCTTCAGTGTTGGATGACAACCGGTGGGGAATGGAGCCTCAAAGAAAGACTATTTCTCATAGGATATGGAATAAAAAAGAGTACTAGTACAAGTTTGTTAATATGAACACGATCTGTTTGATTTGTCCACACCGAGTAATATTGGTCCATATGTATGTCCCTGACGTTTGCTTCGACAGAATACTTGCCTGCTGAAGCATTGACCCCTGTGGAGGAATTGCCACCTGCAACATTGCAGTGAGCAGCATGCAGATGTTTGGGAAAGACAGACCTACCAATTATCTGTTTTTCCATAATCTCTGGATGATCGAGTCCCGAAGGACACAAAAAAAATCCAAAAATTTTGCCGTTCCGAGCAACAAGCAACCTCTCCGAGGCGCCAGCTTACAGAGGAGCCCCAGCCGTTTAACCCCATCAAGCAAGAACACACTCTCGAAGCCCAGAGGCTTCCCCCGCTACGGTGCTAGCCACGAAGGGCATACCACCCGCGCGTTCATCCAACCCTTGCTCCAACGGACCCGACCGCCCTCCCTCCATGTTCATTACAACTGTGAAGGAAGGGTATACGGGCCCTCCACCACTCAACAAGCTTCCTATCGTCCACATTCGCTGGCTTGTCCCTCAAAGGGGGTAAAGCAGCAACGCAATGGCACCGCGGTTCGCGACATCCCGGGGGACGACCGAGGGGTAGGACTAGTGCTGAACTCTCGCCCTCAAGGGCGTACACTGGCTCGCTCGCCGAGCGCAAGCAACATTGACACACAACGCCAGTTTTCTTGTGCGGGCAACTGGTTGAAATCCACAGACATGCGCTCCGCATCATAGCGTCTCCTCTCCACCTGCCGCCGAGACTCAAGTGTATTGCCCATGACCCGAAAGTCCGCACGACGAGTGTTACTCTTCGCATAGTCTGTCTGCTAGAATACCGTCTGTGGCACTCAAGAACGAATCTCTGTTGAAACGCCCGTAGGAGTCGCAACTGCCAAAGACGGCATGCAAACCGACGTATGATGAAGGTGCTCGACGCGCGTGGGCGCAACCCAAGAATCAAAGCGCGCAGATAAGGATCCTCGAACACTATAATCGGCGAGGATGAACCATGGACCCGAGAACAAACCAGTGCTCAGAAAAGCCGAGGAAGCACGCCCAATGAAACCACGACAAGGGTCTTCGCAAACAAGGTAGCGAGAACAGGACACCAGACGCTTCCTCGACCACCTCACCCAGATGGTACATGCCACGCCGACAGCGCCTTCCGTCGCACAGCAATGTGTCAAGAAAGTAGCCGAGAGGTGAGAGTCGGGTTACTAGCGCAGGTGAGCAGTCGCAGTCGTCCTTTCTGTATTAAAAGAGCAGATGCTTGGGGGCGTGTAGCCGTCTGAGGCGGATAAGGTTCATGAAAAAAAGCGCACGCAAAGAGGAATAAAACTTATCCTTGGAACGACCAAGTCGTTTGCCGTACCAAAGCACACCATAGGACACCCGCCTAACAGTGACTAGAAGTCCATCGCTTTTCTGTGTGGATCCTTTTCCAAAACGTGCAGAAACGATCCTTGTTCCCCAAAATTGTCATCCACGTAGCCATGGAAATTTCACCGGGCTCGCCGGCCCTTCTGAACTTCTCCAATGCCCGACTAAACCAAATCCTTCACAGAAGTAGTCAATATCGGGTATGTAGTTCACGGCGAGTGGAATTCCGCGTAAACGTCGCCGGGTTTTGAGACTGACGGACCGACACCAACAAGTGATGACCGCTGCTCAGGGAAAGAGCCAGAGGCCCAGACCACGACCGTCCTGTGTGCGAGCACATCGATCCTTCGAGAGGACTATGAAAGTGACGTTTGATCTCGTGGAAGGATGCAGGTGCGCCGCCCGCGTTTGGGCAGAGGAACCAAGGGCGAGAGGCTATGGGCGAACGTGATCTCAATGAAAAGATCTGTGCGAGGCCCAGGTGACACGAATGCCATGGCCAGAAGACGAGAGTGTACGAAACCCCTCCTTATTTGACCTGTCCTCATTTGAGAAAACCGCGACGCCTCTCTGGTGCAGTGCTTGCACTCCATGCACCTCTTTGGTATGGATCCCATGTGTTTCTGGCATCGCCTTCCCATATCCAAGCAAACAATTGGCCACTCCAGCGAGCGCGTGTGTCAAGGGCTTCAAACATCTTGCGAGGATGAGAAGGTGTCCTAGCCACAGCGCCCCGTGCGTGATAGGCGTGCCGACTCTTCGCGAAGAAAGGGGTCCCGAGGCAAAAGCTGACAGGCATCTGTGCGGTACCAAGAGCACAAGAAGAGGTTATCAAACATCTGCACTTTCCGGAGAGGCGATGTAAGAAGACGGCCAAATACATCATAGGGGTGAAAGCCTCTCTTTCATTCTGCCATGAAGCAAAAGCGTGGACGGCACCAAGGTTCCAGCGCCTCCACCATAACATCCTTCTGGCGGTTGCCACTCCGAAACCGGCGAGTCTCTCGTACACTTTCATGAGCTGAAAATAGATGGTCGTGGCCCATGAAAACTTAGGGTTAGATGTCACTTCTGGGTGGAAGTGGATCGTGTTGGCTCGGTGGGGACCTTCTGGGGAGACCGTTCTGATACGAGTGGAGGAGTGCCCGGAGCGTTAAAGGCATCGAAGAGGCGACGGCTTGTCGTATATGAGGACAGGCGTTTGGCTCATGGTGGTCGACTGTGAAGGAGAATGAAGCTCGGGCACCGTCACAAAGGAGACAAACAACGCGTACATAACGGGTAAATAAGGGTACACTGATATGTTCCCACGCGTTCACCGCAGCCAAGGACGTCCGAGCCTGGTGTCTAACCTGGGTCTCCTCCGCTATCCTGTCTGCCAGCTATATGCGCAGCGTATGCAGCGTGATGGCACAGGCTTCTTTAACCACGTAATTCTCCACGTTCCTGTCGAGGCCAGCCAACTCAACATGGGGCGCCCTTGTAGGCTAGCTTTGGTAGATCTTCGTCTCACCTTTGGCGCCCTTCCATTGCTGACCATCCTGCATCGGACTACGGCAAAAGGCTATCAACGAGGTGTCATCCAAATCTGTGGCTGTCATCAAAGCAACTTCCGTCAGTTCGTTCAGCTCCAATGCTCGTCAAGACTAATTTCTCAGCCGAATTCCGCAGGCCCTTAGCCTGAGGGACGCCGTTTTCCACGTTTTGTCTGTCGTTATCCCTGTATCGCTTTTTGTGACGTCGGTGTTCCGTTGCTCGGAAGCATGCGTTCATTCTGTCGCTAAATGCGCTATCAATAACCCTTCATCCTGTTGAATCATCTTGGCTTTTCATGCTCTTCCTTGCACCTTACGCCCAACCTAGCTGTTGACACTCGTCTGTGTTGCACCTCTCATGTCCTTGATCGATGACTTCTCAAACGAGGCTGTGGGCACGTCACTGGCAGGCTTTGTTGGTGCTTATATGGTAAATGAGCAGCTATGTTCTGTCGGTGTATTGCTCAACTCATCTTGTTCAGTTCGAGGCGTTCTTGTACGGTAACGTATCTTCAGGTCTAGATCATCCGCTTCTGCTCATATTCCGATATTTCAGGAATCAATGTCATTCTATTTGCCCTTTGCATCTACGTCCTGTGGGTACCCTGGCGCACGCCTCGCTGGCCTTTTCTCCTCGCTGTCTCAGCTATGCTCGCAATCTCGACGGCCGACATTGGCGTCACATTGCACTTCCTCTTCCGGTTTATTCTGCAAGGAAGGGCAGTTCCCGCCAAGAACACGTATCCGAAGCGCATTTTCCTCGTTTCAAACAAGTATGTCCTGTTATGTTTAAATTGTTCATTTTGGGCATCTTCACTTCCCACCCCACCTATTTAGCACCATCGCTGGCTGTCTGATAGTGCGTGGGTTTACTTCCGAAATCACTTCTCGACTGATACACACGCGACAGTTATACCGATGTTACATCATATGGTCAAGGAAACGGCGTGTTATCGCCTTCCCTTGTTTATTACTTTTCTCCGCATCGAGTAAGTCCGCCCTGCCATTGCGCGAATGATTGCTGAGTGTTGGTGCAGGCTGTGGCTTTGTGTTTTCGATACCCATGTCTCCGCGCCTCCGTAATCTTTTACCAATCTATCTGTGGATTGCATTCGGTTTCAACATGCTAATCGCGATACTGATAGGTAAGTGTTGTGTACTTCCATCGAATGGTCTGTTGTTCTGACCTGTCTCTCGTTTCTGCGCTTGACAGCTGCGAGAATACTTTGGCTTGCTAGAACCGCTCGCTCTATTCTCGGAGTTGCGACCGCGCGAAGATGCCTTTTTTTCTTCGCATTGATGTAAGTGACTTCGCCGCTCGTTACGTAAGTTTCAGTCCTTATACCTCTTTCTTTTTCATTAGTATAGGATCCGGGGTCATCTATCCTATTTACTTGCTTTTGAACATGGTCGTCGATACGGTACGTGCTTCTGACGACATCGACTGGTTTTTGACACATATATTCACAATGAGCGCTCATAGATCGTGATTGATGCAGGGCTAATCCAGGTTGTCGTAAGTCTGATCCATCTCCGTGCCCCGTTCCGCGCTAAATTGACTCTTCCTCTCTCAGTGCATAGCGCCCGCCTTAATGGTGGTGCAAGTCGGATTGAGCCGATACACTCAGGAAGCACAGACGGACATAGCCCTGCAGCATATTGGGCAACAGCAGAGCTCCAGCACTCCCGTCCTCGACTCTGTTTTCAGCACCGTCGGGACAGCAGGAGGCGGCGGTAATGCCGGCGGTGTTGCCCAGACACCACACCAGAGCCAGACGCAGATTTCGCCACCTCAGGAGGAGGAGCGTCATGATAATGATGATGTTTGATTCGTGACGATGTCATATGAAGTTTATGCTGGCACGCTTGCTTCGAAGTTCTCTTCCCGAGGCAGCTTAAACTCAAAGTTCCCAACAAGCTGTCTCTGGTTCTCGAGTGCTTTCGGCATTGGAGGAAGCAAGAAGTAAGCCAGGCTTTCCATGAGATCGTGGAGCTGTCTAATGAAAAGTCTCCGGATCAGCGCTGCATACTCTTCACCCATCCTCCTTCGATGGTACACGAGGTTAACACGTCCGAATATGGAAAGGCATCCAACTGTGCTCGCTTCCTCCTTCAGTCAATATAGAACTGGGGCCAATCCTTCGCTACAAATTATCCATCAGTCGGTGCCCACAGTCGGTGCCCGCTGTCGTCAAACAGAAATGGCGCTAACAATGACATGATGCATCATGTACGAGACATGCCCACTCTACTGTAGGCGTGTTTTCCGCTGCTGTAGAGGTTCGGGACTCCGGTATTCCTGCCGAAGACTGGGCATCGCGGCCACGTTGTGTTTAGGGACTCCGTCGACTCACTGCTGGCACTGCATCGTTGGTCTCTAAATTGAAACCATGCCGGCAACATACACGATGCTAACGTCACTCTGGACTGCAGAACTGTCGGTCCGCCAATGGAACTACGTCCTCCAAAGTTTGACAATGACACCGACGGGTCGAATCGATTGCTTCGATGTTTATGGCAAGACAATCGATTGCCTCATCACGTCGAGCAGCGAGCATTACGGTATGCCCTCTATTTTTCGGACTGCAATTTCCCGAAATGTGACGCTTGAAATCTTTTCCGTCATGAAGTGCAATGCATACACGTTGTTCAATGCATATCGCCCATGAGACTGTCCATCGATCTAATTTAATGCGGCGGCGGTCTCCGCTGCAGTCCTCCTTGCTCTATTGTTGGCCCGTTAATCGGTGCTTTCTACTGTGCTTCAACACGAACTACCAAAAAGGTATGCCATATTCCTCGACCTTTGACCCTTCGCAGAGTTGTCTAATAGTAATAGTTGATTTTTATGTTGATTTCAAAGCTCGAGCGAAAAGAAAGAATACGGATAACAGGCACACGAACACTTTTGTGTACCACCTCTCGAAGTACGTATGATAAGTTTCCTTCCGCCTCATCCTCATCTAGATTTGTTGCGAATGAAATGAGTTTCACAGACCCCGCTCCATATTCGCCGTCTTTTTAAAATCACCGCCGCATTGTATGGAGCATGCAGAAGAAATCTGGAGAGCAAAACACATGCATTGGGTATGCCGAACTGCCTTACATTAAAGAGCTGCCGTTATGAAGATGCAATAATGGATAGTATGTCGGCATTTCTTAGGACGAGGACATAGACGTTCCCAAAGAAGGCCTCTTCTCAACCCATGATAGAAATAGCTCCATTATCCCCTTGCGTTACAATTCTTCTCGACAGTCTCCTGGCTTCTAATGCGTTCCAGGATGTTTGTGGTGCCAATCTATATACGAAGCGCAACGTCCGCTTTACTCAACAGTGGCTCTTCTGCGCTTCGCGGCCTTAGCCAAGCCGACTTTTTCTCTCCCACCTCTCCTCCCCTGGCACAGGGCTTACTGCTTTGATTTGGTGGATCTAATCTTTTCTCAAAAGAACCCTGGACATCAAAGGCGAAGTGTCCAGCCATCATTGTACGTTCTGAAATTCTATGGGCTACATGCAATGGTCTGATCGTCCCCCTTTTCAAGTAGTTAAAACCTTCCTCTGTGGGATGAGCTGCTTGTGTTTGCGACGATCGTCCTAGTCGTCTGAGGGGCAGGTAAGGGATTCGAACTGTCTTCGAGACTCTGGAATTCTCTATTGATGCGTCTATGCTTCGGTAATCTGCGTCACCTTAATTAGTGCAGGTCAACCGAGCGATAGGTTGCTTGCCGCTACCTTGATCGTTCCCTGCAGCGACGAGCCTTTGCGTGACTTCTTTGACCAATGACTCATGGTTCGTTCTTGGACTCACGAATCCCAACCAGCCGCTGTGTCAGATATGGCCTTGAAGTGATGTTGTTGTTGTTGTTGACCATCTGCAAAGGCACCAACAGATATCAGATCTAGTTCTGCGTCACTTATTGACTCGATCGTATCGTTTGTGTAGGAGTTTCTATCCCTTCTCGAAATCGGCGTTCGCTCATTTGTTGTTCTGGAAGGACTGATTCTGGTGCACTATACAACTCATCCATCTGCCTGTATGTAGCTTTGCGCGCGATGAACTTCTGAGGGTATCAGCGTCGTGAACAAAAAATGACATCCAGTCAGAATTCTGACCCAAAGCTCGTTCTCAATGCTTCTCTCACACAGTTAGTGGCAAGTGTTTCTTTGCTGTACGTTGTGGGTGTCCTGAAGAGGATAAAAGGGCGTTACGGTAACGGCCGCGATTCTACGAAGTTCTCACTCATGTGAAAGCTCTCTATACGCCAACGCCACTTCGACCGCCACGAACTGTCTGTTTGCCGCAAACCGATCAAACTTTGTCTCCGTCAGGCGACAGAGAGCACGGGTTCGACGACAAACTAAAACGATTGCCTCTACAAACATCATGCCAGTATGAAACCGTACATTTTCTCCCAAAGAAACATCGAGTGCCTGAGCTTTCATATCTCCTTCGAGATGCATTCCTTCATCCCGCTGCATCTGTCCTCAGCAACCTGTCGCAGTAATTTCGAGAGCACCAAAACATGCGGTACTGTGGGCTCTGCACATACATAGGTGCCCAAGTGGTGCCAAGCAAGCCTGAACCTTCCTGAAGGAAGTTGCCCAAAAAGGGCAGGTGTGCCTACACAGCTTGGCGAAGGTTACCCCACAGACTCTCATCCTCACGTGCTATATATGCAATCCGGAGTAATGGGATGAGAGTTTGCGAACAAGGATGGACCGTTCTCTCACTCTTTTCAGCAGGTCTTCTGCTTTGCCCAATACCTTTTTTTCTCTTTCCTTTGCCTGGAGGCACTCCGCAGTATCCTCTTCGCCCAACGACAATTCGCATACCTAGCATGGACCCTCGCTTTCATTCTCTGAAATCGGTCGCGATTACAGTCCCTGACCAAGATGCGGACGATGGAGCGAGCTTGATTAATAGCCATTACTACTCATTGGAAGGGTATTGTGCTGCTGTGATGGTATGTCCTGGTAGCTCCTTACCACAGAGAGGAACTAAAGTTTACTCCAGTTTGAAGCATTTTTGTACGGTACGTGACTTTTCCACTTCTAATCAATCATTCCGTAGCCTATGCTGGCGCTGGCGATAGGTGTCTACGCCTCACTATTCGCGATATGTATGCGGATTCTGCTCAGAAACAAAAGAACAACGCAGAAGGTCCTATTCGCTTGTGCGCTGATGCTCTTTGCACTCGCAACCGTGGATGTTATCCTTGAACTAAGCTTCCTCTTCTGGTTTGTTGTGAAGAGGAACAACATACCAGATGCCGACGTACACTTCAAATTCCTCATCTATATTACAAGCAAGTGAGTGATCTTGCTAGAGGGATTACTGTGCTTACTAACTCAGGATATCTGCAGTATTATTGCCGACAGTCTGGTAGTACGCCGCATCTAGACGGAACAAGGAGGTGCTTTAGGCTCACTTCCTTTTGCTTAGATCTATCGTTGCCATGCTGTTTGGAACAACAGTAAAAGGATTATAATTTTACCCTGCTTTCTACTTGTCGGAGGCTCTGGTACGTATGACGTCCGTCACTACCATCTGCAACATTAGCTGACTCTAGCAGCCTGCGGGTATGCGTTCATTGCGCTTTCGAGGCAAGAATATCATTTTCGCTCGCTCCTCGTAGCATTTCTCTTCACAGTGGTGACCCTCAATATGCTCGTCAGCGCCCTCATGGGTAAGTCATCTCGACTGTATGGCCCATTGTTCCCCCCTCCTGACTAACCGAGATAGCGGGCCGCATATGGTGGATAGCGCGGAACGCCCGGGCCATCCTGGGGTCCAGATTGTCGAAGAAGTATAACACGATGATCGCCATGGTGTGAGTCTCCCTTACCTCGGAACTGCCACGACATTGAAGACGCGACAATGTGCCAGGGTGGAATCTGGTTTCATCTATTCGATATACATTGTGTTGGACGTGGTATTCCCAAATGTACTCCTTCTGCTCTTGCGACCGACCTTCTGACTGAATATCCAAATTTACTAGGTCGTCCTGCTCGATGCCGGTTTAGCTCAAGTTGTGGTACGTCCTTTGGCCCACTCACACCGCTCTATATTTACCACGATTCAACCAGGGAATTGTCCCAACGCTTATTATAGTACAAATCGGCCTCGGTCGAGATGCTCACGACGTGGATACGACGGCGAGCATGGTGAGATCCGACGCAAGAGGTTTCACGACGTCAAACGACTTCGCACACGACGCACCACTAGTTAGAGCACAGTCAACAATCACCTCACCTACGCTTCCGCCAGTATCATTCTCCGCTGTCGATCGAAGACCGAGCGGGCCGATTGAAACCCGAACCCGACCACCCCACGATCCTGAACGCGGATTCTCATAACTAGTTACGCTCACGGACATCGCGACCCGAGAATAGCCAACTTGCAGGCTATTCGCTACCAGCCTTACATGGGTGTTATGCCGAGGACATTGTGCTCGTGACGCAAATTTGCACACTTATCAATGGACAATAAATTAGCTAGTAAACAGATTCTTGTAGCTTATAGAACGCATGTATCGGACTGCCAGCTCCTGCGGAATTTGGAAGAAAGAAAATAACGTTCAGTACTGTTCAGTAGTAAAACCTCGGACATCGGAAAAGAAGGAAGTGATTTATGAGCCTCATATGCCTCTCCATCTCTTCCCGGCCAGAACTTGGGTGTAAGGCCCGATTGCTCCAACGAATATAGAATTGTCAACGGAGCCTACAAAATGTCAAAGCGCTCGTTCACAACCAAAACGGATGCTTTCACTTTTCGTAATTCATTGATGATGGAGTCCCAATATTTCAATTGCATTGCGAACCTATGAGGAGAATGAGCTATGCAACTGGATCCAACAAGAAGACAACACTTGCATGGCAAGGGCAACTGTTGGTTCCACCAACTCGCCAAACAATTGACCGAGAATACAAACGTACTCAGGCCTTGAAAGGTTGAGCCTTGCTTCCATGCCTGGTCCGAAACTCCCGCATGGTCGGGTAGAAACCTTCAACCTAATGGCGGGGCCATCCTGTACTTCGGCAACTTCTTGGCCAATTGCGTATTTAATTCGTTCCAAAGCATAGCCATAACGCGAAGGAGTTAGCTACCACCAGTCTTCTCAACTCCATGGACGAATGCGCCTAGTCTCAAACTCGAGACCCAACACAGCCCGACAGACTTCCCCTTCAACGACCACTGAAATCAAACTCGCCTTCGAGGTGTCGAGGGGCGGGAACGGGGGGACGGGCCAGTTCGTCAATGGGGGTTCTATGGTCCCAAGCGACTTGTCTGTTCAGATAAATGTGCCGACCTGCCAATTCCAAGCTGGTCATAGAAATAACAGATCGGCATACGGGGAGGACGTAATCGCGTAACAAACCCGGGCCCCTCCGGAAATTTTACCAGCAACGGTTGCTTTCGATTTTTCAACACACCGAATATCCTGTACCATGTCTCGTATGTTTCTGCGGAGGCGTAAAATGAGGGGGTTCCGTTTTAGAAACTACTCCAGCCGGGCACTGCAGGTTGAGCAACGGGCTGTGTGAGGATTTTATGAAGCAGAGATGTAAAATGAAGGAGGAGCCTTAGAAAGGCACCCTATCTAGTTGGTATAGTCAACAGATATTCAGAGCGCCCACAAGTAGGTACGATCGCGCCTGCAAGGGACCACAACCACAAATACCTACAAATTCAATCTGAGTTTCTCTGCCTCGGCTCCTGTAGCCAAATCATTTTCGCCAAGTTTTGCTGCACCAGTCGGTTGCAATTCATTTTCGCGTGTCGTTCCTTGTTCGAAATGGTAAGACTAGTATTGCTGCTTTGAAGATAACTTGGTTTGCTTTGGGACCTGAATCTTTTTTTCATTGGGCGAGTTGGTGAGCAAGGCTCGGCCACATTATCCAGAAGCCGAGGTGAGGGCTTAGCAATAACAGTGTGTCCGAGCCTCACAACAATTCGGCTGGAATGTGGCGACCAGGAACAATGAGGCGCTGTCGTACGTATCGTGGGAACTTTGGAATCTAGGCGTACCAATGAGATGATGAGATGTTCGGTTGAAGGTTTTCCTCCTCAGGGTTTGTGTACCGGTGGGGTACAAACAGGTTTCGTTCCTGCTCACTGTCTCTTCCATCACTCCCTTCAACATCCTTCATGGCCGACTCAAGGTGCGTTCTTGCTTTCCTCACCGTCTGGCACGTGTGGAGAGAGTTGCTGATATCACTGGTCTGGACGGGATAGAGCTGGTGCTAGAATCCACCTTGACGCCGAATTCGGAACTCGGTCGGATGCTCCAGACGACCATGCGCAGAGTTCTTCTCCAACTTCGGCACAACCACCTTCATCATACAGCAAAGGCACCAGCAAGAGAGCTGTAAGATCGACTCGAACGCCGATAGGTGTACGGGATGGTGAGGCCCAACGATCTCAGACAGTTCCCCTCCCCAGCGGGAGTACTAGCGCTGGTGCTCAATCTCGTCGTGGAGTACGACCACCAGCCTTGACATCCACCATGCCCCTCCCCGACACCAGACAGAGGAAGACCTCATCCCACGCGAATGAGCCATACAATCCTCAAGGCCCCTACTCGGACTACATTGTGGAACCACTTCCGTCGCCCTCCGCCGAGCAACAAAACCGTGAACATGACGACAACCCGTACCTGGCGTTCCCCCCTCCCATGCCCGTCCCGATTACCGACGTCAGGCACAGTACGTCGTCTTTCCAGACTGAGCCAAGTTCATACTATTCCCTGGAAGACAACTGGTCGTCCGTGGGTGGGCCTCCACCTCCCATGCCGAGGCCTAGTACCAACAAAACGGAGGACGCAGAGCCCGATATGACTGTGCCTGGTTTCCGGAGGACATCCCCAATTCCTTCAATGCCCGTACCTGACATGCCGCCTCCATCGATGCCCGTTCCATCGATTCCTGTAGGAGCCAACTTGGGTCAGCGAGAGTCAAGGGAAATTGACCCCCATGGTACAATCCGTATGCCCCAAGCTCCTCCCCAACTATACCCACCTCCCAGTCCTCGGAGGCAACGCTTGTCTGGAACACCGCCTATTCCTCCAACTCCCACGAGTCCACCGCCTCAGCCTCCAATCCCAACGCCTGAGCTACGAAGACCAGGTGCAGTCCACCCTCATCATCAGTCAACTGCTCAGCCTTCTGGGTCCAATCAGGCAGGAAACGGCCAAGGTCCACCGAAGCCCATCAAACTTCCCCCAACTGCCCCGCTGAAAATACACCACCATCCTCCAAGACCCATATCAACCGCGACCTCGTCCAGCGGTGGTGGACCAGCAGGCACTGTTACGATCTTTCCTCAACCAGGTTCTGGACGCGTTTCCACTGTACACGCGCAACCAAGTGGGAGCCGAATAGATCAACCAGGTCCAACGAAAGTTGGAGGAACGTCCCATATTCCAGCGACGGGATCCTTGGCCCACCGCCCTGAAGGCCGACCAACACCAGCATCCTCGCCAGCGCCTCAACCTCAGAAGACATTTCCCGTGTCCCATGCGTCCCAGAAGCCCACCTCTATCTATAGTCAAGCCAATACCCATCGACTCGACTCGAGCCAGTCCCCTGCCCAATCTGGGCAAGGAAGACCCACGCACATTGCGCATATATCTACGGCACCAGCCTCTAGCGCATCGCAGAAGCCTGCAGAACCCCAAACCCAATCGTCCGCGATGCCCCGCCCTCCCACAGTACACAGCCAAGGTTCGACAGCTCAGCGTCCATCGACAGACCATAGCCAGGCATCTGCGGCTCAGCGCCCGTCGACGGCCCATACGGAGGGGTCCTTCGGGCGCCCGCAAGCAACACCAATCCCCAGCTCTTCGAAACCCGCCCCAAGCGCGCCGAAGCCAACCGCTTCCTCCTCCGCCGGGGCGAAGGAGAAGGAGAAGGACCACTATAAGGACAGTCATGCAGCCACTGCGCCGGTACCAACGCGCCCACACCTCCGGGGCGACCCCAGCCAGATGGACACGCAATATGTTAACATGCTGCTCGCGCTGGACGACATACCTTTGATGCATAACTTGTTGGCGGCGTTCTTCAGCTGGATTTTGCTCGCTGGCTTCATCTTGTTCCCGGGTACCTTCACGAGCTTGCAGAATCTGAGCGCGTCAAATGGTGGTCAAGTCCCAGCAGAATTGATTAATGCAGTAACGAATATACCTTTGTGGGTCGGACTTCCTGTCTGTTGCTTAACCCGCTGACAAGCTTTCTTTTGTTCGTATATGCTCTGTTTAGGTATGTTATTGCATGGGTCTGTTGTGCTGTCGGGGCGTCTGGGATGCTCTGGTTATGGTGGAGATGGAGGAAGAATTACCTTTGGGCACTGAACAAGGTCTTTTTGTAAGTGGTCGTCCTCCGTCCGGCTGTAGCCGAGACCTGACCAATGTTTCATTTTTATCTCAGCCCTGGCCTCCTCAACTGCCTCGCAGGTTTGCTCTCCACCGTCGTCAACATCTTCGGCGTCCAGCATGGAGAGCTCGGCACAACGAGCACGTCGACTTTGATCGTCACCACGGTTTCGACTGGCGTTTTCCTAATTCTGGCAGGATTCTATAGCCTCTGGCTTGTGAGGAGAGTCAAGGCGCGGCACGACCGGGAGGTTGGGAAAGAGAGGGCTGGAAAGTACGGGGAGGGTGTGGTGGACTTGTCGAAGAGAAAACTGCGCGCGTAATGGTGGAAGAATCAACCAAAGAAGAAAATGAATCGTCAAACACTCCTTTATGCCCAAAACGACCGCCATGACATCCAACTTGATATAACGACCTTTAGGACTTTTTTGTTTACTAATACTAACTGCCATGTTTTGTACCCATTCTAATTATTCGATTGTAGCTATAGATGTTGAAGAAGTATCTAGTCGGACGCTGTTTAATAATACCTACCAACTTTCTGTGCTGTTTCCTGAAACAGCGCTGAACTATTGGCAGTCTACCAGTCCCACAGTTCTGCTGAAAGGCTTGGAGCTCTAGAATGCAATCCAAATTGCGGCCTTACACTGTCAAAGACGATGGTCATTCATGCATAATCGTGACAATACATAATGCGCTTTGTAAAGAACGCAACTCAAGCAGTGAATCTGTTCGACCATTCAACAAAGGTACGCAGAGCAGTGTCTGAGCTCCATCCTAGAAAAGTAAGGCGGTCAGCGTGTACTCTCCTCCCCTCGAAAAGGCGGATGTCATACGTTCGTTCTCGATGGCGGGATCACCACGAGTCACGAAACCGTGGGTGGTGTTGCCGAAGGTCTGGATGTGATATACCGCCTTGTTCTCCACGAGGATATCTTCAGCGCGACGACTATTGGGCTTCGGGAAGACAGCGTCGGTTTCTGGTGTTCAGGCACGGATGAGTAACAGATAAGCACAAGCTACGACATCAACGAACCGGCAAGGGTCAACAGCAAGGGCTCTGTATATTCGCGTCAATTCGTATTCCTAGTAATGGAATCAAGGAAAACTCACGCTTAACGTTTTGGAATTGCTCTTCCGTCAGGAAAGCGGGATGGCCAAATCCAGCTACAAACGGTTTGGTCAATGCCATTTGAAAGAATCTGAGGGTACTTGGAGAAGTACCCGCGACGACATCTTCAGTTCCAGCCAGGTCGAGAGCGAACGGTCCACCGAAGCAGTATCCTGATGAAAGTTCCATCAGCACGAAGAAACAGGATCAGCTATCAGCCTTGCTCACCAACTGCCGTGTACTTGACGTTCTTGCCTGTACGAAACAAGGATCGGAGTCATACCATCCACGGATATGAAATACAATAATATTCGTACCATTGACGCCATATTTTTGTTTAACAATCTCGAGCCACTTCGGCGTCGCTTCGTTCGCAATCCGGATCTTTTCAGAGATCCATTGCGTCATGTTGAACGTCGGGTCCTCGAGGTGGGGGTAAATGGGGTCGCCGAAGAAGTAGTCGGGACCTAATACGGTGTATCCTGTCCCAATCCCAAGAATTCCATTCAGGACCTAGTCCAACACGCCAACGACACGGATCGCTGACCATTCGAAGCATAGAAGTCCTGGATGAGCTTCATGTTGGGATAAAGCGGGCCGTATACGTCCGCGAAGAAGAGCAGGACTTTCTTCGGGCCTGGGGCCGGTTTCTTTGGGACAGAAACATACGTGTCCATGCCACCGAGAGAGACGACCTTGCCTGTTGGCGTGCCTTCATGCAGGACGCTCGCGACGCAGTCTTTTCCGGGGACCCCAGCTAGGAAGGGAGACGCCGATCGGATGGTGCCGAAACTTTCGCCTTGGACCAAGGCACCCAAGGAGATGGAAACGAGGAGAGTGAGGGTCGTGAGTCCGTACATTGGATCGGCGGGTCGTTGAGAGACTCTGGGAAGTGAAGGGGATTGAGATCCACGCATTCTCCAGGATGTCGCAATGGCCTTTATATACCAATCGAAATCGCAGTCGCTGAGCATGGCGCTACTGAACTTCTACCGCTTCTTCTGCTGATTAAGTCTCTTGCTCGGCAGGTATGGCGGTCACCGGTGAGGACGGCAGTTTTTTTCCTTTATTTTTAGGATTACAACGATCGACACACGAGCATCTAATGCACGCGACCGATGGCCTGCGAAGGGACGAACGAGGCAGGACATCCTGAGGCGCCAGGTTCCTTCAAGTCTTTGGACGTTTTCAATTTGAAGGCTGCGGAACTCTCAAGTTCTAGGAGCACGGCGGCCAGGATGACGCACTGTCGCTCAGGTGAAGGATATTATGACACTAATTTATGAGTAAAAGGAGATCAGCTTACAAGCCTTTACAAATGCGGGTTGCAAGCGCGAAGATCACGATCATGGACGACGCGCCGGACATCGGATCCGACATCAGCTGGCTGACGGGACACTGCAGTGGATTTTGCGCAAGTAGACAGCTCGGTGAGCCACACACGAGCCAGTCATCGAGGAGAGGGCATCGTCGGGCCACGAAGAAGATTTCCGTAATATCATTCGCCATAGTCAGCGTCCACGCTGTCCTGTGAACCTGTGTGTCCCCTGCTTAACTCATCGAGTTGATTGAGATGACCTGGAGGACCAATCGTATTGAATAACTGGTCGTGTCGCCATCGATTGGGATGTAATGGATGCCGGCCATGTTATTTGTATGCCTGACGAGATGGCGCAGGAATACGCAGAGACAACAAGAGTGGTTACAAGTGGACAAGTTGATCCTTGAACTAGGCGTGTGTGTAGTATAGCCAAAGTCAGCAGCTTCTAGCAATCTTCTAGTACAGATCTGGCTGGCGGGATGTCATTGGAGGTGCGTTCCAAGAACATAGAAGTGATCCTGGAAACTGGCCAAAATTACTCAACCATCTTGCAGGCTGAAACCAACGTATGAAAAATTATTCTGCCGTTGAGTGTCTCCATAGACAAAGGGGCGTCGGAAGGAAGTTTGGTATCTCGTCTATCCCGAAATGTTCGAGGCGCTGAGTGCTGAACCTCACGGGTCTTCAACTCGTCCACTCTGTTGGATCGCAACCGCGAGGCGATGCACCGAGCCACGGAGTAGAATAATGATGGTAGCTTCATTGCTGACATGTGGATGCTCCAGAGGGTAGAGGCAGCTCTTGTGGGTCTGTGACGCGCAGAGAGCTGACTTTCTCTCAGGCCGTGGCCTCGAGACAGAATTGGCCATATAAAAAACCCTGAGTGGAAGTAGCAATCGTCGGGTGTCGAGGCTGCAACTCAATAAGTATTCCAGGACATAGTGTGATGGGGGAGATGAGGGTCAGGCCTTCAAGCTTCAAACTTGTCTCAAAGGAGGGCGTGGGAATTCATTTTATTAATTACGTGACTAGTCCATCCAAAAGTTTATTCAGACCCGCTCTGTTTCTGTCATACACCTCTGCTTTCACCACCATGACCACGCCCAGCAATCTTGGGCCGACAAAGTGCTCTCAAACCATGTTTTATGACAGGCGAATTTCAATCAGGATCATTTTCGGACCCACGACCACGCGCGAGGCCCTTTTTCTCTGTGCAACACTGGCAGACACGCCACAGTCCTTCATGACTGTTGTTCTATTTTGTTTGATGAAGCGGTTACACCTTTGTCCTGGCTACTCCTTCTTACTTTGTGTGCTTCATATCATCAGAATATCTCTGTCTTAAGTCCCCATTGACTGTCTAACTATGGCTGCTTGACAGTTCGAATCCTCGTTGCTGGATACTCGACGTGAGGCAGATCCGTTCTTGTGTCTGGAATGATTCCAAGGTGCGCCGCTATAGTGTCCTTGTGGTATGGATCTACAGCCTCGTGTGCTCGAGTGTTCGATGAGCCTCCTTGAGATTGATGTCAGCGACATATCTGATCATTATTCTCACCTGGGATGTCGAGGCTCGTCGGGCGGATCACTTGCATTCCAGCCGGAGCAAGGTTACACGGGGCATTTGGCGCTCGAAAAGCGCCGATTTTGTCTCTTTTTTTGAGTACCCAGAAACTCATAAAAAGGCGGTGGACCCTCAGCTTTGGACCTCAGAAACCAATCGGTTTTGAACGAACCTCGTTCCAGTATCATACAATATGTTCCAAATTGCGTCCATCCTCCTTGCCACTGTTCTCGTTGTTCGAGGGGCAGTCAACGGCCCTTGCAGCGTCAATGGTACACCCGGTGTCTGTATATCCACCTCCAGCTGCTCTTCTGGTGGTGGAACGTACGCCACTGGGTTCTGTCCCAACGACCCCACCGACATCAAGTGCTGCTACAAAACGTCCTGTGGCAGCGGTGGCAACTGCCGTTTCACCAGCTCCTGCAGCACAGGCAACATTGCCACCGGTATGTATTCCCGAGTCTCAGTGATCATTTAATCCTGCTAACCACGATCTCTGCAGGCTTGTGCCCCGGACCTGCAGACTTCAAATGCTGCCTCCCTGCCTCGAGCTGCGCGCCCAAGGACGTGAACACAGCGACGGTCAACCTCATCAAGGAGTTCGAAGGGTTCGTTCCCCGCCCCGCCCCGGACCCCATCGGCCTCCCGACCGTCGGCTACGGCCATCTCTGCAAGACCAGCGGCTGCTCCGAAGTGCCCTACTCCTTCCCGCTCACCACCACGACTGCGACGGCCCTGCTCCAGTCGGATCTGAAGACCTTCCAAGCGTGCATCTCGAAGGACATCAATGACAGCGTGCGCCTCAACGCGAACCAGTACGGTGCGCTCGTCTCCTGGGCGTTCAACGTCGGCTGCGGCAACACGGCGAGTTCTTCGTTGATTAGCCGCCTCAACGCGGGTCAGAACCCCAACACCGTCGCTTCTGAGGAGCTACCGAGATGGAAGTTCGCTGGTGGACAGGAACTTCCGGGTCTTGTTCGTCGTCGGGCTGCTGAGGTGGCCTTGTTCAAGACGGCGTCTTCGACTATTGCTCATCCTCCTTGCTAAAGTGAGTTTGCCAACTACAGTGTTGCTCATCTCTGACTTATCTTCGTAGGTCACGCCCATTCATTAAATAAATGTCTAGCCTTGAAGCTGTCTGAAGAGGTGCTGGGACCTCGAACTCGCATTTCGGTAGCAATTGTAACTTTTCATCACGAATGTTTAGTTCTCCCAAGCTGGAAAAGCATCATCAACAAGCCGCGACGGAGTGGCTGTATATTATTTCTTGTTCCATTTCCTTTCTCTCCAATAAACCTGTAATTCCTTCGTCAACACCCTGAACTTCTTGGTGCATTCAATGAGGCTACGAGGTGAGGTCTTTGCCGACCACTGGGCATGAAGCATCGTTAAAACTAGAGTATCGTTCTGAACGTGCAAAACAATTGGGACATACGTGTGATCTCGACCTTGCGGTCGCGGCGAGTCGCAAATCAGCAATGCCGGGCGTGAGGCCTCCGAAGATCTGGACATATAGGGAACTTGGATCTTGGCGGACGTCCGAAGTGCGATGTCGAGCCTTAGTTGAGAACAGCTCGTCGACCTCTATCAGGGTTATATGAAATCAGTTTCAACCGTCAGACATCTAGGTTTCTGCAGACGGGTCTGCCAGCTAGGAGGAGGATAGATCTTGTCGTCGACTGCCGTTCACTGAGGCCGCTTATGATGAGTCTCCATATAGTTTCTTTAAGCTCCGTCAAATTTCAATATTAATTGTAGATTTCAGCGGATCAATTAAAGGCGAATGATTACATAGCATTTCCACTGTTATGACATAGAGCCTTCAAATTTTTGAGCATACTCAAGAACTTCAGTCTAACAGAAACACAGCATAGTACGCCACAGAATGCGGGCCGCGTTCCGAGAAAGGAGTTGTATTCTCACGCTCTGACCTCCTGTCCATCGACCGTGACCATCACCACTGCCACTGACTCATTCGGAATGAACTTGAAGCCGCCTCGATGCTGGAATGCATCTGTAGCAGACACATGCCATTCTCATCTAATCACCTTCGAGCCTTCAACTACTCTTTCTGATCCGAACGGCCCATCATGGCTCGCTTTCTGACCGGCGGCGATGTGGCCACCCTGGTCGACTTACCTTTTAATGCACTTCAAGCTGTAGAAGTTAGGGAGATCTGTGGCCTTCGACGCTCGCCTCGCCTTAGATCTCCGACCACAGGGGGATCTATGATAGGTAGTTCATGAATGCGTGGTGTTGCTCTTTCTCGAGTTCTAATGGCGGCTTGATTCAGGCAACTATGTTGCAGGTTATATCTCCAAGAATTTCAGAACGGACGCAAAAGTCTTGGGATATTACAAGTCACACGATCTCAGTAAGATGCTGGATCTTCCAACCGACCTCGTCTTCGAGATATTTGCTCACCTCCATCCGATCGATCTCTACAACTTGATACGGACAACGAAGAGCTTGCGAGGGTTGTTACTCAACCGACATTCGCGACGTGTGTGGAAGATGTCTTTCAAGGCGAACGTTGGCATCCCTGACTGCCCCAAGGATGTCTCTTTTCCAAAGTGGGTCTCGCTACTCTTTGGCCCCGACGACTGCGATGTACGATTCTCTTCCTTTTCACCGCCCAGTTAACTCATCCTGATCGAGTAGACCTGCGGTGCAAATTATGCCATGCCTGATTTCGCATTCCGCGCAAGATTTTGTGAATCCTGCATGGTAAGATAGCTTCATTTTACCATGATAAGTTACTTTTCTAATCTCTTCGGAAGATGCGCAATTACGTGAGCAGAGGATTCTGTAGGTCGACTTTGGGAGAACACGTCAACTACAAGTTGGCCGACATCTGGAAGTTGCTTCGATACAGTCGTCAATGGTGTAAGTCCTTCAGTTGTTTGCAGCCCCGAGAGTTCAATAAACAATTTACCTCCAGCCGGGTATAGATACTCAAAAGCAGGGTGCCAAATTCCACAATACCTCTTCGCCGATGTTATCGCCCGGGAGAAAGAAATCAAGTCATATCTGGATAAAATCGATGCTGGTATTCCGGATGCTTTGCACGAATTCAAACAGTATAAAGAGTCTGTCGCAAACGATATAGAGGAAGATATGCAGGTACAGCGCTTGGAGGTTGTTGAAGTTCAACAATTCACAACGCTTCTTCAGTTCGTCAGATTCTGTGAAACTTGGTGCTTGAGTATACACGATGCCGTCATTAGGACTCGAGGAGAGATTACTGACCAACTCGCCGACCGGTTGGTTGTCCTATTGCATTCCGTTGTGCTCTTCCTGCTGATATAACAGCCTCTTTTGTTTAGGTGTTTTTCTCGATTAGTGAAACAAGGCCGCGATCACCGGGATGTTGGCTTGTCTGCACTGCAAGTTGCAGTACATAGTGGCCATATCACCCGCCTTCGAGGACTCCGTAGGTTCCAACTTTCTCAGCGAGGTTGTGTCTAAAGCACAGGCGTCCCATAGGTTACCGACTTATGATGACGAACGTGGATCGATGGATCCAACAAGCACATCGAGACCGTCTCATCGCAGAACGCAAGAAACTCGTCGAGAGCCGACAAGCAACTATCGATAATCTCTACCACGAGTTCGTTGTGCAGAATTTCAAGCCCACTCACTGGAAGAGTGTTCCGGATGACCAGAAGATACGGAATATTAAACTATTCAAGAAGTTCATCAATGACGAAGCAGCCGATGCTGCTGAACCACCCAAAGAGACGGCCCTAAGTGAGATCCGCCAATTTGTCGAAGAGGCAATCGATTCGCGCAAGAAGTCCCTGGCATTCACTCTGCTCTGTGCATTGAAGAAGTTTCCTGCGAAGGGCTTCCCCGACACATACTCTGTAATCGAACTCGCCACGTCTGTCTTCGCATGCACCGCCTGCCTTAGTGAAAGAAGCATTTATACCAAGCCGGACGTCGAGGTCAGAGTTGGTTGGGAGGATGTAGGCCGGAAAGATCTGTGTGGCACATGCCTGGATTGGTCGCCGAGGAGGAGGAACTCCGACATGCGGTTCAGTGTGGACGGGGCGAAAGCTGTTGTCGCTCTCCTCGCTCTCCTCGGCCTGGGCCCCGATACGACGACTGCTGCGGAACTCGATAGGCTCGACCCGAGGTTTGTCTGTGAGGTATGCCCGCCGCGGGTGATCGATGGGAAGAAAACACGCCCGGTGTACAAGTGGAGGGAATGTGTGAGTCCTGCATGTTTTCGAGGCTCCTTGTTGATTGATATACTTTGTATGGACGCAAAGGTCGGGCACATACTCGCAGATAAGTTTAAGAGCCAAGAGAATGTCATTCGTCGGTCGCCTCGACCTACACTACTCACGGAAGAGTGTGCAAAATCCGTTAGGCTCCATGAGCAGTGGTTGAACAACAGCTTGGACTCGGCAAATTGTTGGGCCTGTACGCACTGTGCAGCCCACTTTTCCTCCAACTCGACACGTGAGGGAGCCAAGTCCCATGTTCAGGTGACGTGAGTGCGAACCTTGGGCTTTTCCCAATATACCTGACATACTGACTCTTATTGGATAGGCATACCATTCGCCGCCCAGAAGTGTATGTCGACTACGTGTGCACTCGGAAGGATTCGGGCCCACTTTGGGAACATTATTCGATTGGAGTCGAGCCTCTTGTCAACTGTCGATGCTTGTGGTGTCCGGACACGAACAATCTAAGGCTTTGGAAAATGAATTCCCTGATCCCCCATGTCAAGGACAAGTAGGTCTTTTCTATGCTTCCGACTTTACTCCTGCCTTACGTTCGCACTTGAAGACACCACATAGAGAAACCGCAAGAAGGTGTCGATTGGATATTAGTAGAGCTCTTTGAAAAGAAGGTGTAGAGACAATTACGTCTGGAGCTTCTCTTGTGTATCTAGACCTCAAATTTGTATGACGAATCTTGCTGGAATTTCGACAAGGCCCCCCCCCAACGACGGGTTTTTGGTACATATCACTGGCGCCCATTGACAGCCACGCAGCGCCCACTGCAGTCAATATGCCCACGAGGATGCCTCGCTACTCGCACCGCCCACAGTTTCGTAGCCACTTTCTGAGTTGCCACCACTAACGAGTTGACTCGGACCACATAATATTCTCGATTGGTACGTTTTTTTCTTGTTAACACTGGATGAGTTTTGCAGCCCTTGCATTTCTAGACCCCCGACTATCGAAGATGAGCAACATCGAAACCAACCCCAAGCTTAAGGCTGACAAATGCCTTCAACGCAAGGTTGTCGAAGAGCGAAAGAAGATTATCGAAAACCTGTATCATCGATATGCGGTGACACACATCCAGCCGACACAATGGATGTGCCTGGCTGGAACTGAGGAGATATTAAACCTCGAGTTCTTCAGGGCCTTCATTCAGAATCAGTCCACGGATGTTGGGCTCCCTGATGAGGACGAAGGTCTGGCTGAGATTCGCTGCTTTGTCGAATCATCTATGGAGACTCGTAAACGCGTTTTCGCCTTGGGAGTTCGTGCTACGACCAGCATGTCCACAGGCGGCCTCGAGGGAGTCGACCTGTCCGTCCTAGAACTTGCCACCTCCGTCTTCACCTGCTCCACCTGCCGTGATCGTCGACACAAAACGGACATTACAGTGAAAGCCGGTTGGGAAGAGGTGGGCCGACTTGAAAGCTGCCAGGCATGCCTTAACAAGAAGCTTGTGAGGGAGAACTCTAACCAACAGTTCGACGGAGAGGGTTCTAATGTTGTAGTCTCTATCTTGGATCTTCTTGGACTGAGTCCTTCGGCGACAACTGTCGAACAACTAGATAAACTTGATCCAAGATTTGTTTGCGCAGTGTGCAAGCCGCAAGAAATCGCGGATCGGGAATCGCGGGTGGTATATAAATGGAGGGAATGGGTAAGACTGGGTCGAATAGCCGTTGTAATATGCTGACCACCCTCTTGTTGAATACCAGGTGGGTCACATTCTTAGAATCAAATCCACCCGGTACCATCGTGATTATGTCGCCCACTGCACGACGCCCTGGACTCTCCTCACTGAAGAGTGCGCCGAATCGGTCAGATTTTCCGAGGTAAACAATCAGAAGATAAACGGAGAAAGATCCTGGAGCTGCCTACACTGCGCATCCCATTTCTCTTGTCGGCAGAGGGTCTCGAGGAAGGCCGCGAAGAAGCATGTTAAAGAAATGTGAGTATAGGTTGCCAATCCTAACATCATGGCTAGATTGCTGAAATTTCTGTTCGACGCAGACATAATATTCGGCGTCCGGTCGTCTATGTGGATTTCGCATTTGTTCCCCAAGAATTCGGATGGAGGCAGCGATATTGCGTAAATACTTGGATGAACGCGAGGTGCTTGAGGTGCCCAGAGAACAGCAACTTACAACTTCGTGAGAAGAATTCGTTGACTCGCCATTTGAAGCAAAAGTAAGATGTTTTTGTGTCCTCTCTGACGAGATTCTTACCAAAGTTGACCTTGCTCCCGGAGGTATGGCGTAGAAGAACCTCAGGAACGGAGTGACTGGGTTTCAGTGGAGCTGTTTGAGAACAGAAGGGATACTTTTCAGATGTACGGGTTCTCTATGTAACATTACGGCGTGTTGGTGGAGTTTGGCTGGAAAATGGAGTGCTGGAGTATTGCGGCGTGGTAGCAGTGAGTGGAAAGAGCGGCCCGAAGAAACTGCACCCAGCGTGGAAACAAGATTCTATTTCGAGGAGCCAAATTCCAAAACTTCCCGTCACGACCCTCCAGCGTAGTCTATACGTCTTGTAACGGCGAAGTTACGCGTCGACCCACGATTCAACTTGTTAGCAGCCAGCGATGCGGAACAAAAATGTCCTCAGTCTGCGTAGGTCGCTGCCTACCATGGTGCGTATGTTGCTCTATACGCGGAAGAGCACACCAATGAAAAGCATTCCCATTTAACAGAGCTGGTCGCCCAAGAACCTTTACAACCTCTGGAGACGAACCGTTGGCCCCAAGTCCTCCGAAATGACCTTCAAGCTCACAACGGAAGAGACCCTGTTCCAACAGCGGTGGAAATCCAAGGCTGCAGTACGCGCGTACCACGGTGACTTCATCCCAGAGAAGTCGTTCAAGCGGTGGTACCTCCCCGACACACTGCCAGATGTCCGTCCGCGTCGTCAAGTCGTGTCTGGTGATGCGCTCTCCTTGGAGGAGTTCGCAAAGCGGAACGTTCGGGAGAAAGAGCTCGAGCAGGAGATTGAGGAGAAGGGGCTGGCACCGGTCGGCAGTTTGATGTTTACGGAGGTCGAGAGACGGATGGACGTCTTCGTGTTCAGGTGTTGTTTTGTGCATAGCGTGTATGAGGCGAGGAGGTTGATTATCCATGGGTACGTGAAGCTGAATGGGAAGAAGGTGGGCCTTCGCACTGACCTTTCTTCCTCGGATTGTTGACGGACGCTGGCCATCGTTCTTTGTAGCACACGAGGGCGAACACTCGTCTGGCACCTGGGGATATGGTCTCCGTTGATCCAGCTGCAATTCGGTTCTTCAAGACACCGCATGGCGACTTTGACGATGTGAATAACTTGGGCATTCACAAGAAGCCTTCCGAGGTGGCTGCAGAGGCAGAGGCAGAGGAGTCATCCAGTGAAGGGCCCAAACCTCCCGACGCTGAAACTTCGGCTGAAGGCAGATCAGACGCTACACATGCGGCGCTGCTTTCGACAAAACCATCGACAGAATTGACGCCATTCTACCTACCACCATACGCCTCACCGTGGCTCTTCATCCCCGCCTATATCGAGGTCTCCTTTAAGACCTGTTCTGCCGTCTACGTTCGTCATCCGACAGCCCGACCTGGATACTCCGAGATCCCAACTCCGTACGACGCGGACGGCGCGCTCATCCGGTATGCTTGGGAGTGGTACGTGCAGAGACGTCCACGAATGCGCTCTGCGAGCAAGCTGGCGAGGGCACCGGAAGATAGAGTGGTCAACCTCTTGAAGAGCTTGCACAAAGACCGGAGGATGCTGTGGGCTGGGTGGGCTTTAAATACGAGACGGAAGAACAAGGAGCAGCCCCCGCACATGCCTCAAGCTCCGCAAGCCTCTGACACCTCTCCAGCGGCGGCAACCGCTGCTTGAAAATCGCGACGAGTCGTATCCTCACAGGCTCAAAAGTAGACACGGCCTTCACCTTATCATATTTACTGATGCCAATGATAATTCTACTACTAATCCCACCTCCCTCGTTTTACTCTTTTTTTCTGTCTATGACACTCAAAACCAGAGTAAGAATGCAGTATGTATCGTGCATGCCTGAATATTTGGCTAGAAAAATAGTGCCGGTGTGTCAAACCCAATTAGTCAACTCCCTTCTCGGAAATATCGCTGTCGTTGGTTTCTTTCAACCACACCGTCTGCTGGCGTCCCGTAGGCGTCCCTTACATCATCCCTTTCACACCTATCCTATTCTCAACACTATTTTCACGACATTAGACACGAATCATGCCAGCTTCATCAGTGACCGCCGCAAGCAGCACGCAGCTTCCTCCTGCGAAGCCCAATCATAACTTCACGCGTAGGCCGTCCTCCAAGCTAGGGGTGTTCTTCTGGAGGCAGAGGATGTGGATCGAGTCGACTTTCGTCTTGTCTATGCTCGAGCCTTGGGAGAAGATCCTGCTTCGTGAGTAGTCAACAATTTTGGTCGTCGGGGTCTTCACACTGACCAGCTTCCCCCTACTCCTTTTCTGTATTCCCCTTGCGTACAGTGACCATCTTCTTCGCTTTCTCCCTCCTCCTATTTACTGGAATGTACAAGTACATGCCGCAGCACCTCGTTTTCCTGAGAGGACGAGCAGTCTATTACCTCTGGGGACAGGAGGGCGGTGAACGTTTCCTGTGGCAGTGGTTGGGACTCGCTGGTGAGGGGATGGTCAACGCCAGCTTGCATAAAGAGCTTTAAGGGATTCCATGGTACAAGATGGATATTAGACTCCAAGTTCTCCTTGGTATTGCTTTCGGACTGGTGCGTCCCTTTTCCTCCTCTCAGGTGCTTTGCTCGAGCACTCATGCGACTCTGGTTGTTCTCAGACTTAGACAACTGACATGAATTATGGATACTACCTCTCACTACTTTTCGACCTTATTTCCAGCCCTTCAATCTATGACACTACATCGAATATTACATATCCCCTTTCCATCGGAATACGTGGTTGTGCGCAGTCTTAAGACGCCCTCTACACCTTGGAGGCACTGCTGACCACTCGACTTCTGTCCCGACTCCTTGTGATTTCAAGTCCATTATATGAGAGCCGGCGAACTGAGCAATTTGACTACCGCCATTACGACGCCGAATGAGCCGTCGCTCACAACCGTCCAACGCACAAGTTCTCTGGTGACACCCCGAGGTGTGCCATGTTATTCTACAGATGCCTCTGATAAGCAATTTCAGAAGCCATGTACATTCTAATATCCGGAATGGATATTCAATTCAGGAAAAGCCCAGGACTGCTACCATATATTTCCTGATATCGTTTCTCAACAAGCCTGAGGTCCTCCTTTCGCAGGAGAGCACCTTGGTGGTACCAGGTTTTCCACTGATTGCACTTCACTGGCCCCTCGTTACGCTCAACAATAACTCGCAACGAATGGGCGGCATCCTGAATGTACCTCCCAAGACGTTGGGCATCCACTGCGTTGTTCAAGCCTGCCATCCTCATGTACGAGATCTGACCTATCTTTGTTGCCAGTTGGAAAGTCCAGTCCGCTGCATACAATATCAGTTCCTTAGACTCGTAAAGCACCTCGTTCATCCTGATCGAGTTGGCGAAAAGAGAGTCGCATTCGCGGTGGGTGAAGACGTTGGCGAGCATTTCCCAGTTGAGCCAGTCATACGGGTAGTGCTGCAGCTCATGTTGGCAGGCGGCATCCTTTGCTGCTCGTATTTGACGGAATTGGTGGTGATTAGTGGTGTATGCGTCGATTGCCTTTGCGGTGGTACGACTACAAAGGAGAAGGACGGCGCATGCGCCCCCGGACACGACGAGTTCGAAGGGACCTTGCTTGAGTTCCTTGGGGTGCAACCTCCTAAGATGTTGTGATAAGACTGCCAGTCCTGGAGAAATGGTTGAGTACGTAGCCTGAGCTAGACTAAATCTCCACGAAACCCACCATATTCGAGTTGTTCGGCAGTCAACTCTGTGATGGGTGCCGGCCTAGGCAAGACGGTATGTGCGCCGGTGCTGTTCTGCAGGTAGAGACGGCGGCGTTCATGATGCGGAATAGTTCTTCAAGTAGGACTTTCTGATGGGGCGACTTGAAAGTGAGTAGAGTCCGTCTGGCAGAAACATCTTTTTATCGGGCGGCGCTTAGATTGCGGCGTCCTTCCTGACAACTAAACACGGTGGCAGAATCCAAGAAACGTCAGGTCTTAAGGTCTGGATGCCACTCGTGGGGTGCACCGACGGGCCAAAGCGACTGCCAAAGGTGCTCGAATTGGTCTGCTGGCGCAAGGACAAGCGGCAACAACTGCCAAAAAAGGAGACATGCGCCATCTGTGGTAGAAGGTGATCGAAGATCAAGCGCTTGTTGTACTGCCACATGTTCCTAAATTGCTGGCGCGTGATGGTATGAAGCCAGTACGCTGCCAAGCGGTAGATCCTGCTCTGGGAGGATTGGACATGCCAGGAATAGGGGTTTGAGGTCGCCAGGGCACTGCAGCTGCCGCCACGAAAGAGTGCTCAGACATGCAAGGTCTGTACAGTATCTGCGCAATGTTATATGATATATAACAATCTAGCTTTATTCAGAATACAATAGTATATATATCCTGTACATACCGTCTGAATAGTGTACAACGTACAAATACAATCCAAGAACTTCATGCTTGATAACCGATTGGTGTATGCATGTGGGTCCAACCCCATACACAAAGAGGCGACATACTGGACGCCGAGAGTAGAATGGAAATGTTACCAGGACAAACACAAAGGTAGATCGACTACCAACCGAAAACCCTAGAGAATGATCAGAACACGGGGGAAGAAGGCGAGCAAATTGGACTCACTCTTCGCAAATCTCAACTCCTCCAACCTGATCCCTCCGGGTGGGGTCAATGGCACCAACAGCCTTTGCTACGTCATCGGCCAGCTCAACAGGCCCACACACACCAACCACCATCCCAGTGATTCGTTCATCGTCTTTCACGCCATTTCCCAAAGTAACCGCCCTTTGGATTGCGCCCTCGAACATCTTACCAAATCGAGGGCGACCAGGAGCAAGCGTCAAGCCAGGGGGAAAATAGCCTGGCGTCGTCGGCGTAGAGCACGTGGGAGAGCCAGCCACGACAGGGGACGCATCCGCATAGCTGAAGAACGCCGGCTGCTTGCCCGTCGGGGCCCGCGTATAGAACACGCTGATGCGCAGTGGGGTGAACACGGACTGGTGCGCGAGCGCTGTCAGAGTCGGGAGCAGCGGTACGAGGCACGCCGGGTCGGGTACGGTCCACACGAGCTCAATAACCTTCACGCGGCTCTCGCCCCGGAGGTCCTTCTGCACGAGGTCCTGGATGGCCGAGATCGCATACGTGATCCCGCTCCCTCCGGCGACGAAAACTGCTGCGGAGAACGAGGAGAAGATGGTGTGCCCGGGTCCGCCGTAAGGCCCCTCGACGATGACTTTGACGTTGCGCCCGATGCCTCCCTCGGTGTATCCTCCCAGCTTGGCCATTTCGTAGAGCTTGCGGGTCCACCCGCCAGCGCGCTTGCACATGAGCACCACCCCGTCTGGTCCGTTCTGGCTGATGCTGGCGATAGTGAAAGGGTGCGACTCGGCCCATCCTAAGTATCCCATCTGGAGAGAGAGGACGCGGAGACGGAGGTGCTGTCCCGCTCGCCAGCCAGCGTTGATCGAAGGAATCTCGACTCGGGTGAGGTCAAGCTCGGGCAACGGGCGGATGTGGGCGATGGTGATACGAGACTTGATCACACGGAACAGACGGTCGAAGAGGTAAATGGCGACACAGGCGAGGATGTACGGCAGCACAGTTCGCTTGTGCTTGTATGTCTGGGATTGATATGAGCGGGTGGGCTAGGGCGGATCTCGGAGAACTTACAGCAGGGAGAACAATGATGAGGCTGATAATGTGGGTGGAGAGGAATAGGTTGTAGGCCTTCTTGCGCCAATATGCGGTTGAAAAGAAGGCGAGTGCGTCGAGACAGAGGAGGGCAATCAAGCCCCAGAGGGCATTGGGTCGTTTCATAGATTGCTTAAAGGTCCCCTCAAGGGACCACTTGAAGACTGAGGAGAAGAGTTAGACGGAAAGTTGATCTAACTATCGACACACGTACAGTAATGCAAAGAATGGACATTGGCAGCAATAATGACCATCCTTCCGGCAAACCGGTGCAGGAAGTTGAGCTGCAAATCGTCAGCTGTAATCAATCGAGGTAGAGGTGGGGCTGACCTTCTCATATCCATAACCAAGAAGGGAGCCCAGAACGTTGTTCTTTTGGGCGAAAGCATAGACAATAGGCATCTGCGCAACGGCAATCCAGCCGGTGCGAGCGGTGTCGGTGAAGATGTTGGATCGATAGAACCCGGCATAGACGAGGGCGTAGAAGTAAATTAGGAGAAGGAGAAGCTGGGCAACCGAGAACCCAGGGGATATTCTCGAACGTAGGGGCGTAAGGAGGGGGCGCAAGGGCTTCATACACGACGGCACATGGGGAGGGAAGTGCATCGCAACTGGTGCGCCGTTCTCGGTGAGGCGTTGGGCATGACGGGCATGAGTGTAAAGAGTGTGTGAGTCGTCGGACGAGTATTCCTTGGAGTCTGGAGGCGGATAGGCGCAGTGGATTGCCTGTACGACACGACGGGAAGGCTTGTAGGGAACGTAGCGTAGGATGTGGCCATTGAGCCATTCAGATTTGGTTCCAAAGAGGGCAAGAGCCCGGGGAAGCTTGATTACTATGAATAGAGCGACGAGGGCGATGAGAAGAAGGTTGACATGGTAGACGAGAGACGCGTCGTCGACATTGTTTGCTGGTGCTGCTGTCGGTGCCAACGTAGCCATTGCTGCTCCCCGAAGAAATGTAAAGTGGATGTTCCTGGGCGATGATAATCCGGGCGTCGAAAAAAGGGCGGTCAGAAGGAGGCGGCGTTCAACCAAACGATTCTTGAGCCAAAGAACGCGGGGAAAGGGGAGAAAAGAGTGGAACAGAACGCGAAAGACTAGCCACGGAAGACCGGGAGGCCACAAGGAAGGGGAACCCTCGTCGACAAGAAAACGGCTTATATAGGCTCTGGGCCGTTCGGAACGTCCAAAGCTCGATGCTGCCAATGAGGCTGATTTGTAATCAAAAAATTCCTTTCTTGGATGAATACCTATCAAGTTTCATTCACAAACTCCTGCCAAGCGCCTACACTCTCAATCGCCGCCCAAGTCTGGGCGCGCTTCAGCCCCGAACGGTGAGATGCTCAGTGGGTTGGCAGTTCAGACAGAGGTCGGGCACCTCGAGGCCGACAGCAAGGATGAGTACACGCCTCAACCTCCTTGCACGTTTCTCTTCGGAACGTCCATCCGGCGCTCTGCGGGGAACATGTGTACATTTTCATCCATTTGGCGACCCGAGCTCTGAAGAAACTTTTGGACAGAGTTAGAGCATTGGCAAACACAGTGCCAGTGATGGCGAAAACTTGATGCACCCACATAGTTGAGGCAGACCCAAAAAATAGGGGCGAGATAGCCTGAACTGTTCTCCGTCGCCATTGTAAGGCTGTCGAGGTGCGTCAGCGTAGGGAGAAGCTCGAAGAAAAGGCTTCAAGAGCTTGAAGGGCGAAGGGTTCACGTTTGAACCTTCTATCATGTCTACGCTAGGAAGTTGGAGGGGTTATTTTAACTCCACAGAGCTTGAGAGACTCGCGGTTAACTCGTTGTAAGCCCTGCAGTGCTTGTCAATAATACGGTTCATGTGGCAACTAAAGGAAAAGTTAATGATGAAGCTATCAGGTTTGTATACATCCAGCTGCCAGGCCAAAAGTCCCTTGAGCTATGAGGATTACTCCAATTGACGGGGCATCGAGTACACTTACTCATCTTCCCCGGGCAGATAGGCCTGACTTTATAGCCTGGGGTCCACTCCGAGTCGTCCACGTTCCCCTGCGGCCGCGAGGGACACACGGGAAGATGCATGGCTCTTTTACATGGCATGCGCAATTACGTCCTCGGAAATGGATCGTCTATCACGTCCGTATGGAACTCGAAAGCAGCTTCGAAAGTGTGATGACGAAGCAGCATTCACCTCCACAATGATCGAGCTTGGATCGAGCTGCGGAAGGAAGGAAGGAAGGAAGGAAGTAATATTTCGAGAACCCCTTCTCCTTCTCTCTCAATGGCGATGCTGCGAGCCCGGATCAGAGTGAATGCTTGACAGAACATTCGCGTCGAGTTCGAAGACGAAGTCAAGACTCAATGCCGTGAGTGAGACATTGGTGTAAGCAAGATGTGCGGTACATCCACTTGGGTCCGGTCTCAGCTCACCGACGACAGGCTTTTTGAGCTGCGCAAGGCTGTGCGCTGGTAAGATGGAAGGCCCGAAGGGTGCGTTATGTGATCTGCAAGTGCGTGTCGATATCGCCTCTTTTTTCTGGGATAGACTTCAAGCTAGAACGACATAATGAGTGGTAGTTTGCTTACTGGATTCAGGAGAAACTTCGACCGAGCCAGTAGTCTAATGGCCTTCGCCACAATCAAGTACAAGAAGATAATAGATAGGGGTCAGAATGATATGACGTCATTGTAATTATCTTATCTTATCTGATGCGTACCTCCAAGCGCAGAGATTCGAGACCAACTTCTCAGAATCAGAAGTGCTCTGCACTTCGGTCGCTCTGATTATAAAGTGCCTAGGGGATGAGAAGAATCAGAACAATATTAAATTCATTATCCCCAAAATCTCTCCGTGAAATCGCATCTTTGGGGTTCTTATGCTGGCCTACAGAAGGGGATTTTTAAAAAATGAGCCAGACTCTGATCAAAGGTAAAATCCCAAGCACGCAATGACGGACGCCGTAATTTAAGTGCTGGACGCCGTCTGTGGTGATAGATTTCTTCAGTGTGTGTGATTTCTGGTGGTCATTTCAGTACGGCCTACTAGTACCGGGATTCTCGGTGGGTCCAGTCGCGTTGGTATATTTCACGAGCGCACATGCCTCGTCGCAATGTGGGTCAACGCTGTGTATGCTAGAAGCAGTTTTTCGGCATATAGAATTCTCATTTTGGCGTGAAATACTGAGCAGACGGCGTAGCCTTTTGAAGCGCACACTGTCGTCCAGCCAGCCAGCACCTTCGTTGATGCAGTGTGTCCGCACTTCAGTATGAAACGCATCAATGCACGAAGGCGGTAAGGAAATGGCACGCCCACCGTCTACTTGTCCATACCACGGTGTTGGCGATGGCCGATTGTTCGGCGCGCGGAGTTTTACCTGTTATTCGGTGGAAATTTGCTGCTTATTTGCTACTCGGCAGCTTCCAAATTAACTTTATCTTCCTGTATGATTCCGTGTACAAGTTATTTCCTGTTCAGCCTTGCATCTTATGTATTGATGCTGTGAAGGCTGGGAGGATTTACATCGGCGCCTTACATTTTTCGTTCTTGGCGCCTATTTTTTTGCCCAAGCGCCCAAGACACCGTTCGGCCCACACAAATGTTCCGAAAGGCCCTGACGGCCCTCAAACGACGACGACAAAATTAAAGAACAGTGCATCGCAATCAAATTAGCCCTCATTTAGCCCGCGCATAGAGGGACGCCCAGATGACGGATCCAACACTGATTATGGCGGAGGACGTCCTGGGGACCAACCACATGGTCCATAGCCCACACCAACGCCGATCCCCGTTGACAATCTGCCTCCGCTGCAATGCAAAGACCGGTGACCATTATCAAGCTTTCATGTCTATTTCCGGCATTGATTCCGTGCCGTGCAGCTAAGGGCCCCTCAAATCTCGTTTCTATGTCCGTACTTTCACCCGCCCGTTTATCGCCAAACGGGACTCTGTGTGTGCCACTGTCACATCGCCATTGACCGATATCGCCATGGATGTTGACCGAGGCGACTGACAGTGGTCAAGCGCGACAGACGGTCAGATCGTTGAGCGTTTCCGTCGGGAGCTCGGAGGCCATGCATTCGGCGTAATCGACGTTTAGAATTGTTCCGGGTCCGCAGCAATTCCCAGCCCTGGGTACAGCTCAGGGTGGGGATCAGTTGTTTGACTCTGTGCCAAGCCAGGGCTGTTCCACGACCATGTGGACACACACTCTAATTATATAGCGCGAAGGTATACCTAGGCAGACTTGGGCAGAGAAGTTTGTCAGAAGAGAACCCGGTGGAATATGATAGTCATCACAAGCCCAAGCCAAGTTGTTTTTCCAGAGCGGGTGAGGTGATTTGTCACGTCTGACAGTCTTCGGTAGGTAACGTTGGGGAGAATTGCTGCTTGGGAATTCGGACACGGTGGACCTATCCGTGTTTGGCGATTCTGGAACAAAAGAGGATCTTTTCAATCAGATGGAAGGAGGGAAGGTTATATAGCCCGTGGGACGGAGTACGGATCCTTCTCGAATCCCTGCTTGCCCACCCTCTTCTTCATCCCGACTCGAGCGCCTTTTCGAAGTAGAACCAGGCACTCTTACCCTCACTTACTCTGAGTCTACGCATTTAACCTTCCACCTTCTGGTCCTCGTCGCCCGTTTACCTTTGCGCCTACATAAAGATGCGCTTCTTCTCCGGAATCCTCGTTTTCGTGTCTGCCATTGTGGCCGTCTCCTCCCTTCCTCTTGTACGTATCCCTAGTTTGCGGTCTTGACGAAATGCTGATACGATTGTGTTGTCCCACATATAGGATGTTGAAGGAGCAATCGTTGCTCGCGATGGCGATATCGTTGCAGTACGCCACCTCATTCCCAGCTAGAGGTATATATTAAAATGATTAACATTTCGTCCTTCCAGCGACTACCCCCTCCTACTCAGTCATGGAGACGTGAGGCTGAAGCAGAGGCTGAAGCCGGCGCTCCAACTGTGCCGTGGAGGCGCATGCCTGAGGCCGATGCCAATGCCGAGGCAGGTGCTCCAACCGTCGCCTGGAAGCGTGTAGCAGACGCTGAGGCTGGTGCTCCGACTGTTTCCTGGCGGCGCAACGCTGAGGCCGAGGCAGGCGTTCCCGTGCAGTCATGGAGGCGCAATGCTGAAGCTGAGGCTGAGGCCGGTGCTCCCATGCAATCATGGAGGCGAGCAGCGGCGCCAGCGAGGCAAGGTTTCCCAACCGTCCCGTGGAAGCGCGAGCTTGGGGAGTCGGCTTGATGCCACCGACCTCTCATCGGTACTCTTGGCCAGCTCAAGTCTGCACACAACGAGGTCGCTTCGGCGATACAGTTGCTTCAAAATGGATACTGTTTTTCTTAGTTACCAACCCCGTACCCACAGTCTTTACAGTTTTGCCAGAGTTTTCCCTCGGTTAAAGCCTTGCTCCCATTGCCGCTCTTTCTCACTTCTGCTGCCCAGTGTCTCGAAAGTACTAGTTCTACCTATGATGATCACTTCATTATTACCGCTCATACTGTTCCGTTTATTAAGTAGGTTCAAGCCATTCATCATTTCGAAAAATTTGTATCAACAATTACGCATGTGTAATGTTCACGCGGGCTCGTCATATACACTATTTTTAGTGTGAATGTCTGTGAACGGGCGCGGCGTTAGATTTTATCGATTGTAATACCACAGATTTCTCAAATTGCATCATGCTGCTCTGTCGTTGTTGGCCTTGGGTACCACGCCTGCGGGGCAGAAAGCACCAAGTCCGTACTTGGCAATAAATATTATGTGGCGCACAGGGGCACGAGCGCTTCCACTTCGTCGAACTAATCAATCATTCGTCTCGTAGGAAGGAGGCTTTTTTCCCTGCCTACTTTTTTTGCAAAAATAGCAAAAGTTGACGAGAGGATCCGACGACATCGAACGGATGAGAACGGCGGCCAACAAAAACGGCCAGAAATAGAGCATCGCTATCGGAAGGGGATGGGAGATTCTTAGGCCCTAGATTATCCATGGCCGCGTTCCTTTGCATGGCCCATCGAGTTCGAATGACCGAATGGGTGACATACCAAACTACTTCAAGAGGAAGTCTGCTCCTCATGTGCCTTGATTGAACCGGCGCCAGATGAAAACAGGACCCCCGGCAGTAGAGGGGGAGCCCTGATCCCGAATTTCAAAAATTTGTCCGGACAGAGGTCCGAAAATTTGTCCGGATTATACCTGGCCTGTCCAGATTTTTTGTCCGGACAACCTGATCAGGCCCTCTTACGCCAAAAATTTGTCCAGATCCAGGGATCTGGCCTCCAGCAACGCCAAAAACGGCCAAATTTTCAGCGGAGGGTTCTCGTCAAGTGCGCGGAAAGCGAGATAAATTGAGAAGCTCGCGGAGGCACCTGGGTCGTCCATAGAGAGTTCACTGAAAGGAGAAGGAGCATGGACACCCAAAAATTTTGAGTCGACAAGAGACAGAATTGGATGAACAAGAGATCGAGCTGCTAAACGGGGGGGTGGAAGAACTAACAAGAAGCAATGGTAAAGATGAGGACCATGAAGCTGGGCCATATCGCCCAAAAGTAGTGAGGAGTGGCAGACAAAAAATGACCGCAAACACGGGAGAGGACCCAAAATAATAAATTTCATGTTCAAGAATCGAACATTAGACTTCTACGGTGTAAAAAAATGGTGAGCCTACATTTCCACCAATCATCTTTGTCCGGACACTAGATCTGGCGTGTCCAGGATAGAGGAATTTTGTCCGGACATAGGATTGGGCTCCCCCCTCATTTGACCTCGATTTTGTCCGGATTTGCACCTGGCATTTTCGAAAAAATCTCCAAAATTTGTCCGGATTGGTATCAGGGCTCCCCCTCTATTGCCGGGGGTCCTATGAAAACATGCATCTGTTTTCTACATTGCATGACGCAAGGCTCCAAGACTGAGTATTGATCCCTTGTTTGCGGCGTTATAGGGTTGGGGTCATCTGTGGTCAGCAGGATTTGATCAACAACGAACAGCTCAAACAACGAACAGCTCATCATAATACATCGGGTGGGAGGAGAGATCCATGAACTTCATTCATCGCAGCCGGAACAGCGAGCGGAGAAAAACGGAATCCCCACCCCGTTTCCGTCAATCCCCTGTTTACGGCGTGCTAAATATGCCGCAGCGGAGGGAAACGCCTATATCAGGAACTTTCTCACGGTCTCTGCAAATTTCTCATGACGATAACAGGACATTGAAAACAGCCACAACGCCAACGTTGAACAGTACCTCCAACCTCCCGACCACCGCTGCACCCCTGTGCTACAGGTCTCTCATATTTCAGCTTTGTGAGACCGTAATTCCGTTGCCTTCCGTCGACTTTTCTTCACCATGCAAATCCGGAGTCGAGGTCAGTCGCGGTCAGTAGTCCAGACTTCAGAGTTGTACTGATAGAAGCGCTAGCAATCCTAGCAAGGACCATTGTTCAATCTAGAACACTTGCACGTGTACAGCATTCAAGACATTTGGTGAAGCGCGCATTCGCCACCCAGTCTACAACTTCCACCACCGCTGTAAGCAAACTCCATCGCTGTGGAGACAATGGCTGACAAGTTATGGACCAGGTTCCTCCGCCCATTCGACCCCCTCCTCCACCGAATCAATCGAAATGGCGCAGTTTCCTCCAAATTGTCGGCCGTACAACTCTCATCACTGTTGCCCTCACCGCCGGCGGCTTCTACTACTATATCTATCATGAACGCCAGCCTGGCGCACAACTACCATTCGACCCCTCGAAGAAGACTGTCGTTGTGTTGGGGAGTGGCTGGGCTTCGACCAGCCTGCTAACAACGTTGGACACGACTGAGTACAACGTGGTACGTTACATTCCAGATCTCTTTTACGCCACGGCATCTTCCCGGACAACACGAAAGGCTTATCGCTCTTGTTCCTTCAGGTCGTGATCAGCCCAAAGAATTTCTTCCTCTTCACACCTCTCCTGCCAAGTGTGGCTGTTGGTACTCTGAATGCACGCTCAATCATTCAACCAACAAGATACATCACTCGCCACAAGGCACGTCAAGTGTCAGTTATCGAGGCGGAGGCTACTGAAGTCGATGTATGCCTTATTTCCCCACTCTCCGCCACATAACCGTTCTAAATGTAGTAAACGCTTCTAGCCCGTAAATAAGACGGTCACTTTCACAGGTGTGTTTGCTCAAGCCGTTTTATTCCCCTTCTTTTCCTCGTTGCGGAGGTTGCTTTGTATGCCGGTGCCTTGCCTGCCACTGCATTTTGTTGCTTCATTTTCCCAGCCATTGTGGCGTCGTACTACCGCAACCTATTAGCGGGATTCCTTCCTGCTATGACGGAATCCACATGATCGTTGGAACTCAATGCTGACGACTCCTTATTCCCATCCAGATAATTCCGAAATAAAGGGAAACGTCTCTTCTACGACGATATCGTATGACTACCTCGTGTATGGCGTCGGTGCTGAGGTACAGACGTTTAATATTCCCGGGGTGAAAGAGCATGCATGCTTCATGAAGGAGCTATCGGATGCGGAACGGGTGAGTTATGCCTGTACTTTTATCTACCATCCCACTCTAAACAAAGTCAATAGATGCAGCGTCAATTTATGGACTGTGAGCCTCTTTCACGTTCATGTCGTGTTTAGTTCGTTGAACCTAGATGCATAGGTCTTGAGAGCGCTGCCTTCCCGGGTCAAAGTTCGCAAGAGGTCGATCGTCTGCTGCATATGGTGGTGGTTGGCGGTGGGCCTACTGGTGTTGAGCTGAGTGGTGAATTGCACGACTTCCTAGAGGTAAGTCAATGTGCCAACTTTTCCAACAACCGCTAATGTTATTTGCTTTCAGGACGACTTGAAGATGTGGTACCCCGAGCTTGCTGGAAAGATTCGCATCACCCTCGTTGAAGCCCTGCCTTCCGTACTCCCAATGTTCAGCAAGCAGCTCATCAACTACACCGAATCGACGTTCAAGGAGAGCAAGATTGACATCCTTACGAAGACAATGGTCAAGGAGGTGAAAGAGAAGAGCGTCGTGTTGCAGATGCCCGATAAGTCTGTTGTTGAGGTACCATGCGGACTTGTGGTTTGGGCTGCGGGCAACAAGGGCAGGAAGATAACACAGGACCTGATGGCCAAGCTACCTGAAGCTCAGAAGAATAGGCGTGGCATTACTGTTGATGGTACGCTCTGAAGTCGTTAATGCTATCGGTTTTGTGCTAACGAGGTAACAGAGTATCTGCGCATGGCCGGCACGAATGGCAGTATCTTTGCTCTCGGCGACTGCACTGCTACGTCATATGCACCGACGGCCCAGGTCGCCTCACAACAAGGAGCCTACATCGCCAGGTGTCTGCACCAGATGGCGAAGAAGGACAACCTCAATTCCCAGCTTGCCAGCCTCGAGCGATCGGCCGTGGAGGCGACTACGCCGGAAGAGAAGAAAGAAGTGCAGGATCAGATCAAGGATGTGAAAACCCAGATGGCCAAGGTCAAGCTAAGGCCATTTCACTATTCCCACCAAGGTTCGTTGGCGTACATTGGCTCGGATAAGGCGATCGCGGACCTGCCGTTCATGAACGGGAATGTGGCGACTGGAGGCGTTGCGACGTACTTGTTTTGGAGAAGTGCATACCTTAGCACGCTGTTCTCGTTGAGGAATAGGACTTTGGTCGCTACGGATTGGTTGAAGGTCAAGTTCTTCGGACGGTATGTGTTCCCTGACGAATGATCGTGGGCCAATTGCTGACGAGTTTTCTCGGTCCTTTAGTGATGTCAGCCGGGAGTAAATGCCATTCTCCCTCTACGTCTACATTACCGCGTTTCCTCTTTTCTACTCGTAACGAAACCAGCATACATATACGATATCTTCACGACGTATAGACCATCCACATAGACATCATCCATAGATTCCGAACATTTTCATCTTCGACCGTATCATCGTTGATTTACCCGCTCATTAACGATCGCATTTTTCAGCCTCTAGACTTTGTATGCGCTGCCTATTATACTGTTATACTGTTATACTGTTATACCATAGTAGCTATTTTATGAGTTTGTGATGCGATAATTTACACAATGTCACACATGTGGGACTGTGTTGGACTGTGTCGGACTCAGCACACCCGTTGTGTCAGAGCTAATGGAGTACATTTGAGATACAGCACCCAGTAAGATCAAATCACAGAGACACCCTCTTGCCCTCCTTCGCACTCCTCTCAATAGCATCCAAAAGCCTGCGGTTCTTCAAGGCATCATCAATCGTTGCATACTTCCCGTGGCCTTCCGCGAACTCCCTCCAAGCAGTCGTAGCGGAGTCTAACGAACCCACTGGGCCAGCACCTTCAACTTCGACCTCCTTCCCATTCAAATACAACTTCGGCTCAAAAATGTTCGTGAAAGCGCCATAGACATGGTCAGATTCCAACCGTATGGTGCCGTCCTCGCCGTCGATCTCCCAAACGTACTGACGGCGGCCTGTTTCCGGTTCGGAGGCGTACCCGCCTCTGTAGAAGAGGTTCGCGACGGCCCCAGAGGAGAGCACACCTGAGATGGCGAAGTGGTCGGGCGTCTCGGAGGGGAAGGTCTTCCCGGTTGGCTTCCCGGAATCGTCGATGAGCGTGCCGGTGGGGTAGAGAGTCGCGTCTGTCGCTGTCAAGGAAGTAAAATCGCCTAGAAGATAGGTGAAGGTGTCGAGTTGGTGTCCAATTGGGACGTCAAGCCTGGTCACACCTGCATCATGAAAGATAGGGATTTGTCACTTTTAATATGTAGATTGTGATAAGGGTTGATTGGTTTTCCATACCGTTCCTCTTCTCCGCCGTGTACGAAGCCTTTTCGCGGACGAGAGGCGGCCAGGATGTGACCTCTCTCCCGATGTGCGCAATCTGGGAAGATATTGCGTCAGGAGTGCCAAAACCTGTGATAGCCGATGCGTACTATATGTGTCGAGCGAATTGGGCCAATGGTCCCCGAGGCCAAAATTTCTTTGACCTATGTACGGAGAGACATTAGTATTGATCATGCTAGAACAGGGCGGAGGTCACAAACCTTGGCAATTGTGCGCGAATGCCGGCCCTGCAACCCAACAATGGATTTGACGCCCTTCTTCCTCGTTGCCTCGGCAATTATTTCCGTCTCCGTCACAGACGAGCCAGCTGGCCACTCCAGGAAGAAATCCTTCCCTGCATTGATCACAGGCAAGATGGCCTGTTTGTGAAACTGCGCCTTGACGGATACGGCCACCAAATTCACGTCGGGATCGTTGGCGATTTGAGATGTGTCGCCGTAGTACGGTTTAATGAGATGTCCAACCTTCTCGGAGTACAGTTTGGAAGACGTGTCGGCGGAAGTGGCAGAAGTGGTAGACACTGCGACGAGATCGTACTTGGAGCGAAGCGACGCGTCGAGAAGGGCTGGTCCAAGAACGTCCGATGCCCAACCTGAGCTCGACAAACCAACGAAACCGACTTTGAGTTTGAGAGCAGCGGGTGAAGACATTATCCGACGAGCGGCGAGAGAAATTTGTGTCGTTATGTTCTGCAAGGCGTGGCTGGAGAGCGTCTTATACCTAAAGAAGAGATTAAGCTCTGTAAGCAGTCGCAAGACCTCGTGAGACGCGTTGCGTGTGATCACGCAAAATCCGTCCTTCAACCGACAGGGCGTTAATGCTTGCTAATACGCGGTTGGGTGAGAGATTTCTGTGCGATTTCGTTCCAGAATTAGAGGGAATTCAGGTCGAAATTCGGAAGCACTTGGTGCTCTGGCATGATGCAGGTACCAAAGCAAGGAGTAGTTGGTTCCCATTCATCGTAAACGATGACGAAATACGTTTGACGTTCAGCGACACCTAAAAAGGAGGAGAGAATCATTTGTCAATAAGCCTTGAGCAATACTGCTCAGTGCTGGCGCAGTCAGCGGGAAGGGTGTTGACGAACCTGGGTTTTGCCACTATTCAAGCTTTAACAGGGTCCGGTCTCACACTCCCACAGTTTTCAAGAGAGACTTTGGCACAAGCAAGGGGATTGTTGAGCGAGTGAACGGTTTGCGTGTTGGAGGATTCAGGAAGATGTGAAGTGTGGAAGAAGTCATCTTATCTTGCTGTAGATCTTATCAGGATGACCAATCCCGGACCGGATCTGGCGGCGCTTTCTCTGTTCGCCTTCTCCTGGCGTCTCCTGGCACACAATCAATCAATTCATGCCTCCACCATTAACAAACGACACGGGAAACTTGCCACCCAACCAATTCCTATTCTACCCAACGGGTCATCCGACCGTCAGCAGGACCGTTACCCCCTACTGGACCCGTTCCGACACATCCCCAGCTCCGGTTGTACGGCAGGTTGTATGGACATTGGGCGGTGCATATCAAGACCTATCAAGACTCAACGTCAGCGCTAGTTGAACCACCAACTCGAAAGATGTCCCAATCGCTCTCAATCGTTGATGAGACGCGGAGAGATCCATCAGGATCATGATGGTCACCGATTCCTCTCTTTTTCTGTCCTCGAAGCAGGCTGGACTCTGGACTTTTTACTTGATTGATCCCAACCATATTGCTTCCTTCCCCTTCGAAAATCTCCAGCATACGCGTTTCAGGCAGGAAGATCCCAGGAAGATTCAAGTCGATCAAAGCCCTCCCGAGGAAAGTTGCGGTTGCTTTGCTATTTCATGCCTCATTGAGCGCGCCAGTGACAACGCCGATAGGGCAATCAAGACGATATCTTTAGAGCATGAAAGTTATCAAGACATCGGAGTGCATTGACGACTTCATTGCTCTCGTCTTGGCCGTATAAGTTTGCAGTCTCTCGTTCCGTTCTACAACTCTACGGCATGTCTTCCTCCGGTTCTGCCGCCCCTCAGCCCGAATTCCTAATTACTGTCGCCACTCATCTGTGAGTTTCTCACTACGTTCTGGTCACTGACAAGATCTTCTGACATACTACCAGACGGGTTGGCAAGTACATACAGCTGGCAGGCTTCGTGATCCTGATTTACGACCATAGTGCGTGTCAAATGTCTTCTTATTGCCCCTGAAATGTGCTGACTTTCTTTGGAACTGCAAGTCTTGACTTTCCCTCGTGAGGTTCGCATCCTTTCTCCGCCGGTCATTTAGCGATCCTGACGGTTTTCGTAGCTCGAGAGGATCTGGAAGCAGAAATTGACTGGGGCTTCTTTACTGTTTCTGCTCAACCGATACATTACCCCATTCCAGTATGTCGTAATCATCACAGGTAAAGTTGTCTAACTTTCAAGTATGAGGCGAACCTTGACATTCAGAGCCAGCGTTTCATCTTCCTCGATGGAAAGGCAAACCGTAAGTAACCATTCTCTGCAGGATGAGACAGGTTGTCATTCTTGTATCCTTTCAGATGCGATGACTTCGTTCAGTTTGAGGGTGCTCTGAGTGGTGCAATGTCTAGCAGTGCGTTGTCCACTTCCTTGTCGCGTTTTATTCATCATTTTTGATGCTCTGAGTTACAGTTTGTCAAGGTATGAGTGCTTGAAGGTTTCCAGTGTTCTCTTCTCAGCGTATCTCAGCGGTCATGATCCTACGTGTATATGCTCTGTATATGCGCTCGAATCGAATTCTCGCGTTTCTGTCAGTGCTGTGGATAGGACATATCCTAATAACAGCTAAAGGTGTAGGCACGGGCATCGGTGAGCCGATCACTCTGTCCTATCGTCTGAATATCCTTCATGTTAGATGCACAGCGGTGCCGCTTCCACCTGGTCCTGCTTTTGTCGGTCAGTGTACAGCTCCTAGGTGCGGTATAGCGAGCTGATGGGTGAAACTACAGGATGCGTTTTAACGGGCCCTAATAACTGGTTCTGTACGCTTACTTTCATGTCATATTTGGTTATTTTCTCTTATCCTTTTGAAAGCTGCGGTTTGGGTCAGTCCACTGGTGATAGATACCACCATCTTCCTCTTGACACTCTGGCGTACTCGCCAATACTTGAAACTGTCGGAGAGAATACCGTAAGGATTGTCCACTTCTCGCAAAACCAGTTGCCGACGACTTGACAAACAGTGTCCTGAATATCTTCGTACGGGATGGGATAATGTACTTCTTCGCCATTTGCCTCATGAATCTCGCCAATGCTTTACTCTTCTTCGTGAGTGCTCCTCATCATTTCATTTGACAATCATTGAACTAGTTGCATAGCTAGGACCAGAGAGTCTAAAGCCTGTGTTGGCACCTTTCAGCGCCATGATGACTGCTACGTTGATTTCGCGCCTCATCCTTAACCTTCGCTCAACCGGGCATTCTCTCGTCGCGACGAACACCATGTCACCAACTCGAATGTCCCCGCGACGGAAAGAAACTGTCATCCTAGATACTGTCGTCTCGATGGCGATAGGGAATCTGGGCGAAGACTTCGAAACATCCAGTGAACGCTCAACCTCATCGCAAGACCACGACGACCACAATTGCGACACTAACTGGAGTGCGCGCTCGCGACCATATATCTTTCCTGTGTAGCGCTATTTATGCAAGTGTGGGCGGCTGGCTTGGACTTCATCTCCAACATCTTCATCACCACATTGCACTGAGACATTATTTTGTTGCCCTTCCCACCGCCAGGACAAGTCACGTCCATGCATGCGCACCATGTAGCAATCTTTACATGATCCATGGGCTTTGTACCTTGTACCGATAGTCCCTTCTCAGGGAACTCAGGAAGGCCCGCGATGGGTCTTGAGCGATGTACTTATATGCCATACAGCACCTAGCTCGAGGATCGGACGCTGTTGGCATTAATATTTCTGTAGCAGTAGATTCACGATGTCTATATACAACCAAATCATTAGAATGAGTAGGCTATTCAATATACATGCTATTGAACCAGGACTACTTGGGGGTTGGAGGTACATAGCATTGTTGACGCATTGAACAGGAGTAGCCGCTGCCACTTTCCTTTTCTAGAGTCAGACCAGGTTGACCAACCTTGCTTTCACCCACCTCGACAGCACCTTATAATGGACCCGTATACCCCTCGAGCGCGCACAGGAACGCGCAAAAAGCACCTGGGTCTCTCGCAAAAGGAATACACAAAGGTAAGGGGTCAATCATTTCATGGATACCGTCACGTTTCTGATCATGAAATGGTCGTCTGGAGTAGATCACTGGCACAATTGCTTCTGTCCGCCGACACCATCGACACCCACAGGACGATATCGAGGACGACGTAGATGGCGAACACCACGTCTCACATGAGGCGAATTCGAAAAGTACGCGTCAGCTGCAGCTGTGTGGAGGGGTGTTTAACGTATGGACGACCGACCAGGCCACAATGATACCTCGTTCATCGCAGAGACGTCGTTTGTTCGCGCTCCGCTGAACTCACGTGTCGTTTCAAGTACGGTTCCAACGAAGACTGCGAAGGGAAAGGGGAAGCAGGAGTCGTTGGATCGCGTGCCGCTAGAGATTCAGGAAGCGTTAATGTTGGAGGATCTGTTGTTCGTTCTTATGGTGGGTCCCAGTTACTCTTATTTCTTCGTTCGTCCTTTGTTGAAATTGTTGTCATAGGGTATTGAGGGTACCTATATCACTCACCATCCAGAGTATTCGCCAGAAGAAGACGACCCCTTGCATGGAATTCGGTTTGTAGTGTCGCCTTCATTAGGTTCGCCTCTCAGGTTATTCTACGTGATCTTTTCTTGAATGGCGGATTAGATTCGTCTTTGCGGGACCTCGTGGAGAGGATTCTCCCCTTGGCCATGTACTACACCGCCATATCCGCTTTCATTGAACATCGGAGTCACCTAGATTGTGGAATGGTCAACCACGCGCTTTGTGCAGCCATCCGGGAGATGCTTCGCGTGAGTTACGCTTATTGATTAAACTAGCGTAGCTTCAGCCTAACGCGCGTCATGTCAGGATTATCAAACCCTTCTTTCTCAACTTGAACACGCCTTCAACACGTCGCCTTTCTTTTCGCTCCAAAAGCTCTGGTTCTATGTTCATCCAACCCTACACACACTCTCGCTTATTTACCAGCTGATCCTTGAACTCGCTACTGCCGACGATCCCGGAGCAGACGAATCCTCTTCCTCATCCGAAAACTCAGAAGAGGATGAAGAAGAGGCAGCACGGAACGAGGCGCTCGGGCTCGGCGGCGCCAAACTCAAAGCAGTACTGTCGGAAATCAACAAGGCCGACATTGTTGGGGGACTTCCAGGCAGCAGTGGCATTGCAGTCAAGGGAGGCGAAGTTCTGACCATCATCTACGAGCGTATGCAAAACATGAGCGGAGATCCGACTGCCGCGGCTATCTATGGCAAGCTTTTGAAGATGGCGTGCCAGCCCTACGTTGAGATGTTAAAAGATTGGGTGACTAATGGGAGACTGAGAGATCCGTACGAGGAGCTGTTGGTCAAGGAAAGCAAATTTATTGATCGGGGTATTCTGGACATGGATTATACTGACGAATACTGGGAGAAGCTATATACAGTACGTGTTCATTGGCTTTCCTCTATTTTCCAATCGGTTCACGTACGTCTGGGCAGCTACGTGATGGTTCAATATCAGCTGGCTCGTCGAAACGACATCAAGCTGGTGTTCCGCCGCCAAGGTCCGTTGGCGGCCGTTTGCCTGGAGGAGCATGCATTCCCCCTCTTTTGGAGAGCTGGAAGCACAAAATCTTGTTGGCGGGCAAATATCTGAACGTTATTCGGGAATGCGGAATCGAGGTGAAACGGGATCACAATTTATCTGATGACGAGCTATCGATGGAGGACGAAAGGTGTGCAGGCTTCCATTCATTTTGCACCACTAGTTACCAACCTTTTGAGAGATTTTACAAGTTCATCGAAGATGCCTATTCACATGCCAACCGGACACTGCTCCAGCTGTTGCTTAAGGATCAACAACTCGTTCCACGGCTTCGCTCCTTGAAACGATACTTCTTCCTATCGCAATCGTCCTTCCTAACCCATCTCCTTGATCTTGCCTCCACAGAACTACGAAAGTCGTCTAAATCGGCATCTGTTGTGAAACTACAAAGCCTGCTAGATTTAGCGCTTAACACCGATGTGCTTGGCGAAGATGCTCTGTTCAGAGAAGATTTGAAAGTCGCTATGGCAGACAGTGGCCTGTACGACTTCTTGTTGAAAGTTGTCACTGTCAGCGGAGTCATGAAGGCGGAGGAAGGCGGCGCAGAGGAAGAGCCTAAAAAGGAGAAGGAAGAGAAGAAACCGATGCAAGGTATCTTTGAAATCAACCCTCACATGTTCTCCATGCTGAATAATTGTCTCGTTTAGCTATTGATGCAATGACCTTTGATTACAACGTCAAATTCCCTCTATCCCTCGTAATTTCCCGGAAGACGATCCTACGTTACCAACTTCTATTCCGCTTCCTTTTGCACCTCAAGCACGTCGAGCAAGCTTTGTCTAGCATGTGGGTCGAGCAGAAGACAACGCCTTGGCGGTGCTCGATGCTCACGCATCCCGAGTTTGTCGGCTGGCGGCTTCGTGTTTGCCTTCTCCGGGCACGGATGCTCGCTTTTGTACAGCAGATTTTGGCATTCGTCACGTTTGAGGTGCTTGAACCGAATTGGCATCGGTTGGAAGCCAAGCTGGAGAGAGTAACTACCGTGGATCAGCTACTGCGAGATCACGTCGACTTTTTGGATACTTGCTTGAAGGAAAGCATGTTGACTAGCTCGAAGCTTCTAAAGGTGCACATCCCCGGTACCTCCTGTTGTTCAACCGCGCTGATGACCCCACTCTTATAGGCATGCTCGAAGCTGATCGTCGTGTGCCAGACATTCGCCTTCTACTCATCGTCTTTCACAAAATCCGCCAATCAGGCCATTGCTGCAGCCAACAACCCCGAGGCGGATGCGTCAAAGGCCAAACGATGGGATGTGCTAAACAAGTTTGAGACGAATTTCAACCACTGGTTCCAGGTTCATCTCGATTGCGTTCAGTTCTATGCTTCTAGTGACAATGTGTCACTATTACCACTCGTTGTTCGCCTGAATAGCGTCAAGTCCGCCTGATCCTCTATCTTTGTTCGTGCGATGTTGACTACTGTTGGCTGTAATCACTGATGCTGTTGATCTAGATTACTGTTGCTATACTGCTACTTGTATTGACCAATGTGTTTTATTTTCTGGGGATAAGCCATCCATGCTTTTTTTTCATAAGTCTTGTTAGGAAGCATTTGCTTGAAGTTGGACGGCTTTTCAAAACCTTCAAGTCCTCACCCAAGTCACCCAATCTCCGATCAGCCAGTGTCAGACCCGTTCAAGACTTTTCGGTAGCACCTCAAGATCTGATGCTCTTAGAACCCATTCTCTTTTGGACAATATCTCTGTAAGTGTATCGGTTAGTATGCGCACCTGCCATTAACTATGTAATACGCGCGAAAGCTAGGTCCGACTCCTAGATAGAGAGGATTTTCTTCTTTTCTTCACTGTCTTTTACTCTGAATCTAACGGAATACTCACCAGGACGCCTGGAAATTTGATTTGATTCCATGGACATCTGCCGTTTAACTTGTTTGCGAACTCTGCATGGCGTTGTCTCATTTTCGACTGGGGTAAGTTAAGTATGAATACTCCATTTATTGTCCATGAAAGGACATTTGAAAACATGCTGAAAAAGGTGAGAACGGCGCGTTGGTTACCTGATGGATACCCTTGCGCAAAGTCCTGAATTTGATCTCCGACTAGTGTGTGCCACAATAACCATAATAGTCAATTTATTCATTTCAACAACGGGCCACGAGTCAAAATTATAAGTGCGCTAGTGGGGACAAAATGAAGTGCGTTTATTTCAGCGCCTTCTAATATAATTCTTCGACCTTCCTTCACAAGCGCCGACCTAAGACTGGATGATCTCTTAGCGGTAACGTATATACCTAATCGCCAATGTTGCACACTCACTCCTTCATAACACTGGATTTGCAAGGCGACCTCTATAAGCCACCTAGAATAGGTGGGATTATAGGAAGAGCAGTCAAAATTGGGAGGCTAGATAAAAGGCTCGAGAGAGGTGGAACTGGAGTGCTGCTCGTCGTCGGGGTCGGAAGGATTGGACCAAGAACGGGTCCCAGAAGGCTGGTAAGAGCAGGAATAATTGGCAGGTCCGTTGGGATGGGTAGGTCGAGATCATCTATTATTGGGAGGGCCGGAAGGCTGAGTGTGACCTTGGGAATTATGGCGTCGAGTTGCCTCTCTTCGAGTGGAATAGCAAGGGAGAGAGCAGTGGGGAGGATTGGGAGGTCGTTAGTCGGAAGCGGAATGGTTGGGAAAATGCTGGTAAGCGACGGAAGTGGTGCAATGCTGGTAACGATGGGTGGTAGGCCTGGGAGTCTACTCGTTACAGAGGGGACATCCACGACACTGGTTGCCGTAGCCAGGAGGTCTGGTACGCCGCTCTTAGGAAGAGGAACGTCCAGAGGTAGAATGCTGGTTATAATTGGTGGAAGAGGTAGGTCTGGAAGTCCGGTCGGAAGAGGGGGCAAAATCTCGGTCAAAATCGGTGGAAGAATCTCAGTGACGATAGGTGGGAGGATGCTTGTAATGGGTGGGAGGGGAAGATCGCCTGGCTTGCTGGTTGTGGGTTTCGGTAGACCCCAAATACTGCTAAGCATGGATGCCATGGATGCCAGGACGTCCGGGAGAGCTGGGATGGCAGGGAGACCGGTACCTGGAGCGGAAGGGAGGCCTGGAATGATGGGAGGCACTCCTGGAAGACCGGGCGTGGTAGGAAGAGTCGGGGCGGGGGCGGCGGTTGTTGTGGCAGGCGCGCCGATCGGGAGACCTGGAAGGCCAATTGGAAGGCCAGGAAGTCCGATTGGCAGACTCGGAAGGCCGATTGGGAGGTCAATTGGGAGGCCCGGTATAAGTTGTCGCGCTTCAACTGGGGCCCCTTCGACGAGAACGAATGCAGTCATCGAAACTGCGAGGAAGAGCAGAGGATGTGCAGTGTGTTGAGGGCCCATTGTGTCAACTTGAGGTGTACCACACCAGAGATCCTGGCGGACACTAAGCCAACATTTATACATTTCCACTCGCTGCTGCAGATACCTCAAAGCGGGAGAACAGTATGGTACTCTGACGCAATTTGTCAGTTCGAAAGTCGGTGCCCCCCTGAGCGACCCACGAGTCAGTCGAAAGATCTGTCGTCCATCAGCTTCTAAAGATGTAAGAAGAGCCGTCGCGTCATATTTTTGGGAGAGAATGGCAAGTGCAAGTGGACGAACGACGCACTGCCTTGTAACAGACCCACTTGCGACCCGGGGGGTACATATTGCCCACGAAGCGTCGACATAGTTCTCGTGAAGTCTCATTCTCACCCGGAGGAAATCAGATGCCAATCTCGAATTGATGAGGAGGGGTCGCTCAGTGAGATACTGGTTAAATATCTAATTTTAAGGTGCATGAAAAAGCTAGAAAACGGTGAGAGTGTTCAATCGAGTTTAACTAGTAGATTCCTAGTAAAAGAGGCATCTTGGTCTTGGAGGCAGATTCGGATTCAGGGCCTCGGCAAGTGAAGTAAGTGGCTTGGCTCCAACTCGGCTCCAAAATACAACCTCGCTTACGTCGTATGGAACGTATTTGGGGAAAGTGTTTACTCGGACTCCGGCGTGGGTACAAGAGCACATCGACGGTATGTCGTTTTGCCGAGTTAATGCCTCTCGGGGTCTATGGCTCTTTCTTAAGCGACGTCATAAGGACAATGAGGTTTGGATGTGTTAGAGTAAAAGGTGATTCCATTATAGATGGTCTGCCACTCTGGTATCCCGACTCGGAGTCGCAAGTTTGTCATCCTAGTTTTAGTCTAGCGCCATAAAAACCAAGTCCCTGGGCTTCAGGATAATCGATAATCCTTCACCCAAGCACTGAGTATTATTGCAATGCTACACATGTACCCTTCATTACAGGGTTAAGGGCTCAATGGTCCATGGACACGTCAGAGCCGTCATTTTCTTGAGAAAATTGCACGTGAGTCGAGGCAATTGATTGTGAAGCGATGCAGGAATTGACACTCAGGCAAAGTCATCAAGACCTAACACGCAACGCGGTAGTGGGCTCTACAGATCATGTTCGGTTGGAAGTCTAGGCGTTAAATTGAAACATTTGAAGACGAAGCGGTTCAGAGCGGCCTGGGGTGGATGGACCGTCGGGTTCTGTTGCTGCCGCCCCGTGCCACAATAGCCATATTAGTAAAAATTCTAACGCCCCAGCACCTCTGAGCCTTTGTCTTTGATCATGATCCCATCACAACGGGTTCAATCTGACGCACAGGATAAAAAGAAACACATGGCAATTGAATGAATATGTCTATATCTCAACTACTAACATCAAATCAGGGCGAAAGACGGGTATTTCCAGAATTTTCGTTATTTTTTGGTCGTTTCCATTTGACTTTCGTGTATTTGAGGGCTGGCTCTGCATTTAACACTCAGCAATCCAGCTTAAAATAACAGGTGTATGCTTCGTAAACTTCTTGTATATATCATTGACATTTTGAGGACAACGCTCACTATCCCCTTCTGGTCTATCACTGCCTTTGGTCCATCAGGCAAAGGTCAAAGAATGCTATCAGCCACATTGAATCCACCGACGTACGGAGGCTGAAAGTCAGCACGATATCACCCTCAAGGAATTCCGTGACCTACGCAGGAAATTCATGGACCGATACCGAGGCAAAAGCTAAACCCGGCGGGGCAGGAACTGGCGGGCAGACAATTGTGGGTCGGTGGGAGTACGCCTTTCCACAGCCAAGCCTTCGATACCGCGGTTGGCTATAGAAATTATCGGTCCTCCCTGCACCGCAATTATGGAGGTCGCTTCGACAGAAATCCTGACTCGGACTTTGGAGTGAACGACCGCAGAGAGAGCGACCGGGGGGAAGAGGTGGGCAAAGGCACGATATCATGCCATTTCGAATGAAAGGAGCTCTTGAATATCTGGGGGTTCGTAGTCTGCTGAAAGCCTGTCGAGTCGAGGCGGTGTTATTTGTACTCCTAAATTAAATATTTAATAGACCAATATGAGCTCAATTGAAGAACGTTCAATAACATCTCCTGATGGACTTTTCCGAGATTTAAAAATTAGAGTCAGAGGTAAAAAAAGATGAGACTATAGGAGTCCAGTTGGCTCACCAGAAGGTTGAATTCTGAAGACATTGGCGCCCTTTCTTCCAGCACCATAGGAACTTGCATGAATAATGCCCGCTCGGAATGTGATCAGGAGAAGATATTTCTGCTCCCAGGTCCTTGGTTCGTTAGTTAAACAGATAAGAAAATTACTTACTCAGTGCCGACGCTTTCTCACTACGAGTCCCAAATGTCTCGCGCAAGTGGAAGCCTTGTATTTGGGTTTACCGATCATTGTGCTGGGCGGGTATATGCCAATACCTGCCTGAGAAAGCTGACACATCACATCTCTTGACGATTTTCACGAGCTTCCAATGTAGTCTTCCGGCTGTAAACTTACAGGTAGACTACAAAAAAATATTCTTTCATGTGTCAATTTTTGGTGGTGGTGGGTGCACCAAGCACGATGGAATGTGGAACGAGGTAGCTACCGAGCCCCTAAGTCTATCTGCCGCCGCACAGCCACAAATATTTCTTTTCCGTACAGCAGGAAACTGAGTAGGCTCCTGGAACCGCGAGAGCAGCAGAATCCACCCATATTCACCACTTGGTCTTGTATCATGATGGTGCAATAAATTATATGAAGTAAATTTATTCTTTTGCCTTGAATTTGGTGTCAGCAAGGTGGTCAATACTTGTCAGTGCGACGCGGAGACCCCGGCCCGTCCAATTTGGCAATCTCGAAGCGCGCACGGCGCGAGAGAAAATTTTCCCATTCCGAGCATTGGGATGACGCCCTCGAGATCGTCTGCCCTGCCGTGAAGGTGTTTTTGAGGCGCACACAAGCTCTCCCTCTTTTCTATTTTTTATTTCTTTTTCGTTCTTTTTATACCCAGCACAATAATCGGAAAACCCATAAGATTTGAATGATTGAACAGATAGAGGCCGGGCCGGCTGTCCGCCAGGAGAGCTATTTGCCTCTATTTGGACTACTATGGACGACCGAGTTAGTCCGTCACTGGCCACCCATCATCTCCAATCCTCACGAAGTCCCAATCTCTTTGCCTGCCACTTCGGTTGGAAAGCTATGGGCGAAGTTGTGAACGTTCTCGTCGCGTTTGCTGTGATTGTGTTCTTGTTCCGATGGGTCACTTCAGGTGAGTCTTCGTGCCAAGTATCTGGTACTTGAAAGCTCGGAGCCGGCGGCATTACTCCTTCCTGGTGGCTGCTGGTGGAGGCATACTTGCGAGTTGCAGAGTGTTTGAGACGATGTTACTGACGTGATATCTTTGGTTTAATAGGTAGTGAGTCGACGGAGCAACAATCAGCTTCAGATGCGTTGGGGTTCAGACCAAAGAGCGTCACTCAAGATATGGTGCGTCTAATCATCCGTTTTGTCGTTCCAGGCTTTGCTGTTGGTGTTGTCTCTGAGCTGATCGTGCCAATGAATGGTGTTCACCTCCAGATAACTACAATATCGACAATGTTCCCCGACATCCCTGTGTATGCGCCATTCATTCTCTTCCACGACTAGGCTCATTCATGCTTGTCTGCTGCGCAGAGATAATATTCGATACGACCTCCTACGAACGGGCAGCGTGGAACTAACGACGAACAAGATTCTTGAGCGGAGCTTCCTTGATGCTGTACGTCATGTGTTCGTCTTTGGATATCTCCCCTGTCGTGCTTACTATACTGCGTCCCTGCACTCTTCCCATAGCCCCCACCACCATATTATAATATCTATCCTCGTGAACCTGCCGGTGCTCCAACCGCCCAACCCAATGCCGCAGGTGCCACGACATCAGCGCTGCCCAAGAAGCCAAAGGAATCGCTAATATCGCGGTATAAGCTCGAAGAACGAGTGAAAACTGGCGAGCAGGTGCGCGAAGAAGAGGTCGGTGGGAAGGCTGTCTGGGAAGATAGTACGGAGAAGAGGGAAGCCAGTTTACAGGAGAGGAAGGCGAAGATGATTCTAGCTGCGAGACAGTGCGTACCCTTGTTCTTCGCGCCCAGGAAGGTATGCTAACTACCGGGACAGGCGCTTCCTCGCTCAACAGCGAAAAGATGCTGAGGCTCAGGCCAACGCAACTGGCAGTAGCAAGACGTCGTAATGTACATTTATTGTTTTGTAATGGATGGATGGGGTTCCTGGACGAATTGCGGCGCAGGACGATCTTTTCACTCCACTCTACTTGAGCATTTTCTTCGTTTGTTTAATCATGCGGCTGAATTCCTCTAGGCTGCCATCCTTATCTTTTCCCTCTCCCTTGTACTCGAACTCCAATGCCCACTGCACCGGATCCACTGCACCTTTCGCCTGACTTTTGCCATTCGCCGCCGACTGGTCGCCAACTTCGTGTGCCAACTCAAGGTGCTGGGCGTGTTCTGCCCTGTTGATGATTGGCATTGCCCATCCCGGCACTTCGCCTTGATCAAGGGCTGTTCGCACTGCCTGCCAATCAGTGTTGAAGGATCCTGAAAATGACATGAAAGCATGAAAACCAGGGCAGAGGAGCTCTCTAATGTCCGAGCACGGGATTTCGTCAATGTTCACGCGTCGGATGACAGGAACACTCAAGAGGCTCCGACCCTCTCAGCTCGACAAGGTCGAGTTGGGAGTTGTACACTGTGTGGATGATTGTTGACAGTGGCTGGTTCTTGAAAACTCCGACCAGGAGGGGCGTCCGGGCGTTCGTCACGAGACGATGGGCTTGCATGGTGAACCAAGGTGTGTTTTCTGTGGGCGGCGAGGCAACAGGGCGGGTTGGGCCTGCGTGTTGCACCTTCGCGTGCCTCAGTTCGCGCACGCTCCGCCCTATGACCTCGCCCTGTGCACCTTCAATACACCGTGGGTCTGCGGTGTCGAACACCAGCCCGATGAGTTCTGCACCTGCCGCCATGAAGAACAAAGCCTCTTCCTGCGTGGCCGCACCCGAGATCTTCACCCAAGGCAGTTTCGTGAGGAGGGGTTCGAGGCCAACGTACGACCTCGCGGGCCAATTGAAGAGGGTCTGGATGAAGGTGGCAGTGTCGGCAGCACGCATGAGGGGCTCGCCAATGAGCACCCCACGTACGCCCTCTTTCATATATGTCGTAACGGACTCGGGCGAGGAGATGCCGCTTAATGCGCACAGGATCGTGGACGGGTGCGCGGCGAGCATGCTCGAGAGTCGCGAAGTCGTGCCCATGTCGACGTCGAAGGAGTGCAAATTTCGGTTGTTTACCCCGATGAGACGTGCACCGAGTGACAGGGCACGCGCCATCTCTGCTTCGGTGTTGACCTCCACCAATGGCTCCATCCCCCGTTTTCGCGAGTGCTCGTATAGCGCCTTCAATCTATCGTCGTCCAGCATCGCTACGATGAGCAGAACACAGTCAGCACCCCACAACCGTGCTTCGTCGATCTGATATTCTACGAGGATGAAGTCTTGCGCAGGACGGCGGGCCGGTCAGGCAGTGTGGACAGCGTCTGCCGGACGAGGCGCATGTCCGTTAATGATCCGAGGAACCACGTAGGCTCAGTGAGGACTGAGATGAGTGATGCTCCCGCGAGCGCGTAAGTCAACGCTTGAGCGGGGGCGTTCGTATCTGGTGCGATAGGCCCTTTCGAGGGCGAGGCGCGTTTGATTTCGGCCATGAGTGAGGGTGTCGGGGCGTTCTTTAGGTTGGGCGAAGAGGTGGATGGATTCCGTCGCAGACGTTGGACGACGTCAATGAGTGGTGGAGCGAGGTTCATCGCGAGCTGGGCCTCGAGGTCGGCGGGTGTCGTTCCTGGTGTGAATTTGGCTTTTTCGACATCCTTCGCTCGTTGGGCGTAGATCTTTTGTAGGATTGTTTCCTTCTTCCCTGATCCTGGCCCTGAGGGCGGTTGGTTGCCAGAGGTGGTATCAACCACTGGGGGATATATCGATTCGGACATTTTTGTGGTTTCCGCCCGGGATGTCAGATGTCGTCGTCGACTTGACGTTTTCTGTCAAGTTTTCGGAGTCTTTCGCCTGGATCTATCTGTAAGGGAAAGGGGTATTAGTGGATGGATAGCCACGTCAGTGAGGGTAGGAAGTAAGAAAGAAAACGCACTAGCGGGATGGAGACTGCACTAGCGGGATGGAGACTGCTCCTCACATCTAATCTTATCTTGACGGTATCTAATCTTATGAAACAAGAGATTCTACACAGCAGGCTATATCCACGAAGTGAACAGACTAAAAAACGACCTCCTTTATGCCTTGGTCTCCGAAACCTCCGCTTTCACCTCCTTCACCTCCTCAGTTTCTTTGCCCTGCAACATGACCTCCCAAATGGTTTTCCCGAAGACAGTGATCCCATCCGTCTTCCAGAAGCGCCTGCGTTCAGCATCGGCGGCAGCCTCCGCGTCGATCACACCAGAGGCAGAGCGCTGCTCGATGATGTCGCTGACGATGGGTTCGGTGAATTCGGGGTGGCCTTGGACGGTCAGGATGTGGATAGGAGGTAAAGATGTAGATGAGGGTGGAAAGGTGTTCGTGGTAGTAGATATAGCAAGAGTAGCGTCAGAGGTTTGGGTGGTCGAGGTTGAAGTGTCAGTAGAGGTAGTATCGCCAGTTGTCGTGGCCGTAGTAGTGGTAGGTTTCGTCTCGGTAGATAATGCTTGTGCTGGCGTACGCTCTGGTGGAACGTGACTATGCCCAGGCATGAATCGAACCATGCCTTGGTTGGGCGACAGCTTCGTCGATGCCAGGAGATGAAAATTGGGTGGAACGCTTGGGACATGGTCGCGGTGCATTTGCTGTATACTCTATTTGAGAGGAAGGAAAAGCTCTGTTAGCTCCTGTGCAATTGGATATTGGTGAAAAATAGGGCAAAGAAAATAGCATGCGAATGAAGAAATAAAGTGGAACTGGAATGAAATAGGGAAAGAACGAAGACGAAGCCGTAAGTCTGGACCGTCCGACTGCTGTGCGAATGCGACGAAGGTTCAAGAGATCTGAGGAGTCGTCACTGGAACCAGGGCTGAATAGATGAGCCTATGGCAGGGCGGTCCACGGGGCGGAAGACCGCTCGTTCACCCGGACGGCAGATTTAGGACCTGCAGCGCAGAAAAAGTGGCTGAACAGCCTTGCGGTCGTAAGAAGCAAGGCGTACGACTGCAACGAATAGAATTCGGAACCGCCAAATAATTGATAGGGAGAATCGAGGATAAACGGAAGCAAGGTGTCTGCGCGCCTATATGATTGCTCTAGAGACAAGGACGGCTGGGAGAGAGGGAGACATAAATTATATTGTGGACCAATACGAGGAAGCGATGGGATTCAAATATAGGGCGCCACAAAGGCTATTTATCGCCCATACCCATACTGAGTTTTGGCTATTTATTTTAGCCACAGCCGACAGAGAACCAATGAAGTCGCCCACTATAAAACCAGCGAATAGAGATAGAGGAGTGTTGGTCCTGACTGCCTATTGGCCTGAAGGAGTTCGTGGAGGATAGATCCGAACTTGATAAAGCAAGAACACAAATGGGCAATCGAAGGAGAGATGTAAGAGGAATCGAAGAAAGAGGAAGCCAAGTGGATAAAGCGCAACCGCCGGTGTCTCGTTGCTGCCCCAAGAGACTCTGAGAAAGCAAGAAGAGAGCAGTGCCTGAAGTGAATTGAATGTAGGTCAAAATTGCCTCGTCAGATCAGGTATAGGTGCGGCACATAGGAAAGAATGGTTGAAGTTCCTAAGGATGGGATTGGCCCAAGATTCTGCGAAGTTTTAGAGGGGGTTGACAGCGTTGGTGCCGGGGAATGGTGTATTCGGAGAAAGTTAATTGAGGGCGAGTAAGTAGATAGGATAGTTAAATCGGACGAACGGGCCAGCGAACCTGGAGTAACGACAGAGCACCATATGCTGGGAAGATCAGAACAAGACTTCGGATAGACAATGGAGGAAATTGTTTCCACGACGTCTTGGAGCAAACTCGAGATGCTCCCTTGGACATGAACCAAGCGGTTCTAGGCCAAGACGCAGCAAGACGGGGAACAAGGAAAGATGTAGGTCAAGACGAGATTACGAAAATGGCGGCAAAAAGAAGGATGATATCATAGATGGGGGCTAAACGTACCAGTGTTTCAGTGGCACCAAATAGCTGTTTCCCGAGCTCTGTAAGCTGGATGGGCGTTGGGCCGCACTCCCAACGGCCACCGTTGGGGACGCATTCGCCTCCAAGTGCGCGAGCGATGATCTGATGCCCAAAGCAGATACCTATCAAATTGGTCAGTAAGGCTCAGCGGTCCAGAGGTGCCGCGAACGGGAACGGGGATGACGCACCGATGATCTTGGTCTCTGGCTTGGACTCTGCGACTCGAGCGACGTAGGCAACCAGTTTGTTAACCCATTCGAGGTTCTCGTAGGCCGAGGCGGCTGATTTGGCAGGAGCATGTGGGCGTGAGTCCTTCTCTGTCTGCTCGTGGAATAAGAGAGGATGTACCGGAGCCGGTGAGCATTATGCAGTCGTAAATGTCGTTTTCGGAGGGGTATTCCATGGTACGAGTGACATCGTAGGGATCGAGGACGAACTGGCTACCTTTTGGCAGCGATTCGTGTAGGAATCTGTGGTAGATGTCGTAGTAGCCACCATTGCGTGCATATGCCTTGCCTGAGAGGTTGCCGCAAAGCAGAAGGGCGATCTTGACGGTAGGCATGGTGGTAATTTCGGACTGGGTGCCAGAGACTGGGATCCAACTTTTGGCGGAGTATGGACCGGAGAGATTGCCGGAAAGGTCCCAGGCACGCGCCAGAATAGCTCCTTCCATATTGGGTTAGCGGAGTTTGGATTGACTTTGCTTCTTTCCTGTCCTTTTCCTTTTGCCAGTCACTGATCCTCCACTTCCGAGAACATATCCCCTTCCCCCTCGCCGCTTTTCTCGTACAGCGGCGGGAGCGAACGTCCGCCCATACCCTGCGTCTCGTCCTTTGATACCCTACTCTCTCAGCGTCCATCGTCTTGCTGCTCAGCGTTCTTCGTTCAAGTACAAGGGTGGCGAGATGCAAGACAGAGACCACGACGCGTTGCCATTGCCTAGAAGCTCGACGGCGGACGCACTTTCGGGCAACACACTGCTCGTGGCGGCAACTCTTACCGCCATTTTTCTTGCAGGGTCTGCGATGGTGTATCGCAACCGTCCCCAGTTCGGCTACAATTCCAGTGGAAGAGAGCAGGCTCCTTCAAGAAGGATGCCTGTGGTCCTTGCGAACGTCGATAGAGAGGAGGTTGTCCATGGTGGCTTGCAGGAGAAGGCCGCAGGGTCTCTGGATGCAGACAATGCATCCAAGTCAAACAATGATTCCGAGCCGAAGGAAGGGAAAACTGCACGTTCCAAGGATCGCAGGAGGAGAGGCAAAGACCCTCTCAAGGAGATCCTCAAGAGCGGCAAGAAGTTGAAGGGGTTTGATGCTTCCACTCTCCCGTCGCCCAAGTCTACCTCCACCAAGCCGACTCATCTCCAACGCGCCAGCATTGACGAGGCGGACGAATTTGGACCCCCATCCCCTTCTACTTCTGCGCTACCCTCAGAATCTATTACCAGCACAGAAACATTGCACGGTTCTTTGTCGCGCAATGTAGGCAAGCGTGCCCAGCGCGAAAATTCACGCGCGAGCAATGGGGACGCTGCCTTACCGTCAGCAGGGAGCACCTCGGCTGGCCATTCTCGCGGCACCTCCGAAGTTTCACAGAGTCGACGTCAGGAGTCCTCAGTCGAACTTCTTTCCCCATCCCAGTCACACTCAATTTCGTCGTCCCATTCATCCCATGAACATCACCGTTCGCAACCGACATACGACCGGCCGCAATCGCCCGCTGTGTCTGCCTCGGAGGGTGGGCGGAGAGTGGAACGCTCGCGTTCGCGTGGACGAGCCAGACGTCCAGCACTTGAAGAGGGAGGCGAGACGAGCGAGCGGGAATCACTTGCTATAGGTCAGGCACATGAGGCTCGCTTGGCGGGTGACCAACAACCACGGAGCGAATGCGAAACAGCCAGCAGCATCCTCTCGCCCGCGATGGCATACAATAACTCTTCCAGTAATTCATCGTGCGCTGGGTCGATGACAACCTCCGCCAGCTTGTCCATGACCCCTGCCACCTCTCCGACGCTCTCGCAGACCTCCAGCTTGTCGAAATCCACAACGAGCCTTGCCCAACCCTCTTCTGACGCGAACCAAAATTCCACCAACCCTGATTTTGTACAACATCAAAAGCGAGACGTGAACCCTGGCTTGTCCTCTCCGTCGCCCATTCCGCCAAACTCAAAACCAGGCCCGAATACAAAGTCAACATCAAAGTCAACGACACACGATTCCTTCCCTTCTTCCTCCTCTTCCATTGATACCCCACACCCATTGACAGCAACGAGGTCTACGCCCACTGCTTCAGGCTCAGACTCAGCTATGAAGACCAAGAATGGCTTGCGCAAGGCGTCGACCCAATCGGGTGCGGCCCACAGCAGCATCGCCAACAATGGGAAGACCAAAAGCAACCAGGCGCCGAGCCCGTGGGATTGGGATGGTGCGGGGGTTGATATAGCTGCTCCTGGACCCTCTTCGTCTTCGACTACCTCTCCTGTAATGCCTGCGAAGACAAGCGAGAAGGAGAAGGAGTCGTACAAGAAGCCACCTCGTCTACAGGGCAAGGCCAACACGAATTCAACGTACTCGTCCTTTTCTGCAGTCGCTGCTGCAGGTACCGTGACGGCATCCACAACGCACCCTGCGTCGCTACACTCGCCAACGTTGACGAGTTTCGGGTCGACAATGACTGCGTCAGTATCAGCAAATCCTGGCGGCAGCAGCCGTGGACGTTCGCCTCCACCGTCGGAGGAGGAGATGGGCGTTGAGGATAAGGATAAAGAGACCGACGAGCCATTTATTTACCCTACGTTGAACCCTCCACCAACAAGTGTGTCCGGTACGCCCTCCCTTCTTTCTCGTCGATGCGTATCTGACAGCTCAGCAGGACCTAGTCGGCTACGGTCTTCGTTTGCCGAAAGTGGCGGCAATAGCACCCCATCCACGCCTAACCGTCGTACTCGACCACCTTCGCGGACTGGGAGCACGAGCACGCCTCCTCCAGGCAATGCGCCGTCGTCTGTGCCACAGCGTGGCAACAGCGTTACAAGTGACGGCAGCTCATCGGTGTTGTCAACGCAGACACAACTTGCGTCCCTGCGTGGTGCATTGGAGGCGGCGAGGCTGAGAGAGGAGAAGAACAAGGCTGATACGGAGCGGTACTTGAAGGAACTGGAGACGCTGAGGTGGGAGAATGCGAACAGCAGGAGAGGGGAAGCCGAGGTGGGTTTCAATTTTATTTCGGGTCGCTTTATCATGAGCCATGGAGTGCGTTCCATCGGCTCTCACTTTGGCTAGCCGCTTCGGAGGCGTTTGGGTTTATATAAATATCCACCTTTGAACTTTGTTCGATGGCTCTTCTAACCTTTACCTCTTTTTGATGTCGAGATACCGTTGATGATTTGCTGACTCGGGACTGTCTTTACTTTTGCCTTTAGCTTCAGGCCCAGGTTCGAAGTCTGACATATCAGCTGCAAAGTCTATATGCTAGTGCGGTCAATGCCCAAATCCTCCAGCAACAGCAATCACGACAGCAAACTGGTGGAGCGGCCAACGGAAACGGAACGGGAGATGGTGGAGATTCAGGGTCGGGCAATGAGTCCAGTGCTTCGACTTCTTCCGCTCCAAATGGACATTCTGCAGGGTCCTCATCCTCTTCAGGCTCCGGCACAACCTCGACGCCCCACCCGCCACCTTCCTCCTCTTCGGCCACCAACACATCAGCCCTGCCGAAGACACCCGGACAGCAACCGTCCCTCCCTGCGCCATTGCACTTGCATATGCCCTCTGGTATGCAGATGAACGGCATAACCCCCCCTGGAGGCTCATTTTCTGGTGTACTAAGTTCGATGGTTCCTCCTATTCTTCCTGGTTTAGTCGCTCCATCACCTTTCCTCCCTTATGGTCTGCTTCCGCCCCCACCTCATGCCTTCTTCACTCAGCAGTTACAGAATATGCAGCAATACCAACAGCAGAGCCCAACGCTGCCACATGCCCAACCAAACCTATTCTCGCCGATGCTCTTCCCTCCGCAGGTGCCTCCGACAGGGATGATGTCACCACCACAGCAGCACCCACCATTCGGTTACGGCTTTGGGTACCCACCACAACATCCCGCTACAGCGGCAGCAACGAACACTAGCTTAGCTGGTGGTATTCATAGAAGTGGACCGTCCAGTGTTGCTGGTACCTCGAGCACTGGATCGGGCTCTCCCGAGTTGAACGGGTCGCCAAGTCTCAGTGTCGGTAAGAAGAAAAGGATACGTACGAGAAACAGAGCAGTGAATGGACGAATGCCTGTCTGGGAAGAAGGCTCTGGGGCCGATGGGTGGATAGGCGGTATTGAGAAGGAGGAGGGCGCTGCAGTGGATGGCGATGCAGCAGGTGGGGCACCCGCAGAAGCTGAGGATGGAGAAGACGATGACGACGCTCACAGCGAGGGAGGATTCAATGAACTCCTAGCTGACGCAATTCTGAAACGACCGGGCAGCATCCGCGTCCGCTCAAGTTCGCGGAAAGGCAAGCTTTCTTCGTCGACTGCAAGTCTAGAAAAGGACGGGAAAGAAGAGCCGGTTGACCAGGAGAAAGTGGACGAGGTTATGGAGCAACTCACCGAGTTCACCTTTCCTTCGATCTCGGATTTGGGCAACGTGTATTATCGCAGCGGATCCAGGGCAGGAACAGAGGAAAATAGCCTGTCCTCCTCTTTGCCTTCCTTGCCCTCTTCTCCACCGATCACTTCATCTATTCCTCTTGACGTGGTCGTCGCTCTGGAGATGGAGGAAGACCGAAGCCATCTCCCGCCTGTGGTAGAGGCTGCTAAACAGATCCATGCCTTCTCCGATGTCAAAATCCTCGGACAACACTTCGAAGAACGCGATACAGAACCGACGACCATATATGCAACCTCGCCTTCAGGCCCTCAGCCGAGCTCCTACCCCGATTCGGAAGCAACGCTTCGCAAAGAGGACCTGGAATTGACTTCCCAAGACTCCTCGACGACGTCAAGCTCGACTGCACCAGATCAACAGGATCGGGGATTGACCATTCACCGTGCACAGGAAGCCGACGTCCCCTTCATGCAGTAGAACCCTACCCTATACGACAGCTTTATTCATCTTCTGCCTTTGCTTGCCTTTCGTCAAGCTGTTCGTTCTTTACTTCGTACACTTCCGCTTATAAGTATATTCATAACCATATTTTTCACAAGCATTGCGACTCTTCCTCTCGATACTCAACATACGATCATCTTTCTCTGCAACCCGGAATTCATTTCATTTACTCAATCACTTTTTTTTTCGCATCCCATTCTCTACGGCTGCCCCTTCGCTGCTCCGCTCCTCTTCTACATGTGCTCCCTGTATCAACCGCGGATTGGGATAATATCAACAGTCCTTTCCATCTCATATGGTTTACCTGCATACATACTTACGTTAATCCCCTCTTCCTTATACGTATTTGAACGAAATATCCCTCCATAATGAAGCAGATCCCTCGACTCCCTGCATCACAAAAAATGCGGGCCGATCATGAGCCGCCAGAAGTCATTATACGCTATTATAAGAACGGAAAGTCTGGCACATGTCGTATACATGTTGGCCAATAGGTTGGCATAGCGTAAAAGAATCGGGTGACTCATAGGCTGCGTAGGCCTATTTTGCTCCTTATAAGTCTCTGAGTGTATCCTTGTAGCATATAGGTCTGCAGCGGCATACCAGAATTTTAGAGGCTTATATTTGATGAATGGCTCGAGGCAGCTCATAGGCAAAAGAAATCTTGCATGACATTCCCACAAATGAAGACGAGTAATGCATGGGTTGGATTGAAATGTGAGCAAGGATCCATGATAATAATGGCTACAGAATAACTCTACGAGTGGCAACTGATGCAAGCTGAGTCCGTGAATAAAGGGAATGGAAAACTGGAAATTCATGAGATCCATTACCTCTACTTCCTTTTCGTCTTCTTCTTTGGTTCCGCCGGCGATGCAACGTTGTTATCGGGCTTTCTCTTCTTCCTAATAGGCTGGGGCGGCGGGGTTGGAGGCGACAGGTCCCCATCAAAAGCATGGGCAGCTGAGGGATGGGTGGTTGAGGGACGGTGGCTGAGGGATGGACGGGGTGGGATGGCGGTAAGGTTCTATTTGAAGAGTCGGGAACAGCGTTTCCTGAGTTTCCTGAGGCTCCTGAGTTGGCGAGCAGCTTCCGAAACCTTCTGGACCTTTCTGTTGTTCCTCGAAGCTCGGGTTGCTGCAGCGGCCTCCAGATGGCAGAAGCTCCTCCACAGAGACGGCGTATTCATTTTCTGGGTCTGAATCTTCATCCGCAGACGAAGAGCTCCTAGGCTTGCGGAAGCATACCTGACTATTGAAAAAGGGAGATGTTATTAGCTAGGAGGCAAGGTATAAAAATGCGTACGTGTTCCACCAAGCCAAGGTGTCTTTCACCCATGGGATATTTGGACCCTCGAAGAGGGCCGTTACATACCTTGCCCAGAAATTTGCTGTAATTGAAGTTTTGATCCTTGATCGTCCAGCACGTCGATGACAGAGTGAAGCGAGTCTGATTTGTGGTTAGTGCGAGACGCTGTTTCATGGAAGAAAAACTCACCAGCATTACAACGTAGCCAATTCCCCAAGGCTCTACTCTATCGATGTTGTGAATCTCCACCTGAGTCTTCAAGTTTCCTTTGCTCTCCTTGTCGTTTGTGCTGCTAGGCGATGTATATATGCACCGATACATCTTTGAAGTGAGTTGATTTCGATGAGAAGGAGCTATAGAATGCAAGAATCTTAGACCTCAGAAGGCCACAAAGGGCCTGCGGTGGATCAGATGGGGGTGGCCTGTCGTAAAGGAAGGAGGGGAATTCGGACTCGTGCACCTTTACTTGACCACTACGAAGCCGAAGCATATAAGTTCTAAAAAGCAACTCATCAGCAGCAGGTCTCGTAAAATTCCGAAGGCTTACTCTAGGTCCTTGAAAAATTTGGAGACCTGTCGTTGAGGTAGGAGGAGGGTGCATTAAGGTCATTCCAGCCTCGATTTTTTTTTGGGCTTTTCGAGCAATCGCCTCCCGTTGGGAGCTTCGCATATATGCGGCCAGACGGCTGTGCTTCTGCCCCTCGACATCGGACATCTCGCCTGACGAAAAAATGAGTGGCATCTTCTCGATGAGCGACGCAAAGTCAGGCGCGAAGGAGCTGTTGGTCATGAATATCAGGTCGCTTCAGGATCGAAACCTAAACGAATGTATGAGATGGAGGTGGTGCACGGTGTTTTGCCATTGGTTGCCAGATATGTTTGTATGCGCGACTTTCACCCGACAGATGCACTTTCAATTTGCAGATACTATGATGCCAACTGCCCTTGCAAGCTAAAATCCTCTGCGAAAGGCCCCCCGTATGATGTAATGGACGCCGCCTTGCTGCAAGTCGACGCATGGGAGATGCTGCATCTGCATGGTGTCGGGGGAACGCGCGACCGTTTCAGAGATGTACAGTAGCAGCGACAACTTCGACCGTTCTAAACAGAATCAGAAAGGAGTGCCGCAGTAAGCAGGCAGAAATGGGTTCAATCGGCCGTGAGTCTTGGGAAGATGCCACTTGCAAGTGTCAAAACCCAACAGAAATTCGTGGCACATCACCTTGTACGGCAATAGATACCGGTCATAACATGGCGTTAGGCCGCAACTTTCGATGCTTGAAACCAACGGCGTCTGCCAACGATAAAACAATTGTTAAATACAATAATAAAACAAGAAGAGTAGAACAAATCAAGGTGAAAGAGAGCGAAGGTAGAGGCTTCCAAAATCCTGAGATATGGAGAAAGCAATGTTGGGGTGACCTGACGAGCTGACAGAACATAAAGGATAGAGATGTTGTGGCAACTGGATTGATTATCATATGCAAGATCCAATGCGAATATGAGGAAGTGAGGGAGCGAACAACAGCGATTATGTCTTGAAGTAAATGATCAGAATCAAGAGAATGAATATCAGCGCGCCAATGGTCACAACGGAGCCTGTAGTAAAAGGTTTAAAAGTAAATGATTGTATAGCGAAGAGATCGACGCACCGTTCTCCTTCACTCCTCGAGCGACCCGGTCGAGCTTCCTCCGTGCTCGACGCAACCTGGTGTCTGTCCGGTCGATATCTGCGTCGAGGTCTTGCAGAAGTCCAGTATGTACGTCCAGTTCTTCGTTTATTTGGAGAGAGATATGGTGTTGCCTGTTAATAGAATGCGATAGTTGGTCAAGATGGTGGTCTTGTTCTAGCCGAACAAGCGATGGATGAGATGAAGTGTTAAGAAGAGGTAGGTTGAACAGGCTTACCATCCATGAGAAGGCGCTGTGTTTGAAGAAGGGTTGCTGGCTCTGGTGGCTCGACGCCATGTCCCTGCTCTGGGTCATCGGTGTAGGGCGCAAATGTGGGTTGTGAGAGTAACGAGTCGCGTGCAGCGGAATGTGTGAATTGAGTCGAGGGTGCTTGCTCCGGAGGTGGTGAAGGTGACGGTTCCTTCTTATCTAAACTGAAAATAACCAACATAAGTATTCGGTCACGCTAGAGGAAACGAAATGAAGGCGAGGGTACAGTGAGAGAGACGCGAAATTGAACCCAGCTTCAGGCTGAGCTGTGAAGAAGAAAGTTCAGGGTAAAAACCAAAATAATGGCTTACCTAGGTATCTCAGCACGCTCTTCCTCCCAAAGCATGCCTCGCATTCTGTCATACTGGTTCCGCAACAACTTCGCAGCTTCCGAGGACGGTCCCTCCTTCGCCTCCAACGCAAGGATGCCTTCCCGGAGCTGATTCAGATTCCGTTTGATTTGAGGATGGTGCAGTGAGCTCCCTTGCGAGATATCTGATACACCATTGGACGAGAACGAGGGCAGGGACTGCATGCGTTGCCGCTCAAGCAGAAGGGAGAGGGTCTTCGTTGAAATTGCCGTGAGTTTAGCGAGCGACATCTTGATTGGCTTCTCGTCAGAAAGCAGTTTCGGTGGGGGGGAGGTAAGAAGGCGAAGTAAGTAAAAAGAGAAAGCGGGAGACAGCGGCGCAGCACACCGCTCGTGGCTGGCAGAAACGAACAGTGCACCTCGTTCCGCTTTCGGACAACAGCGTTTCTGACGGTCAGGTGACTTACGGCCCGCCCGTACCGGCACACCTGTTAAAGGATATCAAGATCCAGGGTGTCTAATTCACACAGGGCGACAATGCCAGAGACCTCAATGACTCTACAAGGTTGCAACTCTATCATCAGGCGAAACATCGAGGTATTGAACCGTCGTACCTGAATAAGTATCTCGTCCGGAATGGGAAAGATATCTACTAAATATGCTAAATATGGCCGTGATCGGCCAAAGTGAGGTTTGGGGTCAAAAGAGCATCTGATTCCTGAAGGCGCGACGTTTTTTCCTTGCATTCCGAATCTTCTAAAGGAGTTTTGGTGAGATATTCGGGCATGTCTCAAGAAGATGCTGATAGTCAGAGCTGCCGCATCACAGATAGCTTTATGGAAATGATGAAGTTGGCACATTACATACTGTCTGCGCCTCATTGTCAAGCGTCCCCCAGGATCCAGCAGCACCGAGTGGATCGCTCAGCCCGATCCGAGTACCGTAACATTATTTGTCCCAACACCGAGCAGCGCGTGGAGTGCTCCGCCGGTTTCGAGCAGCCTTGCGTTCGTTCCCGGTGCGTGCGTCGGCGTTGGATCACGGAACCCCTCAGTAAGCCATTATGTGCAACCTAGGCGCGCGAACTTGAATCTCTAAGCAAACTGAATTCCCTGAAGGTTGCTTACCTCGGAGGCGTGAGGGTTACTTACGGCGGTCGGCTCTGGACCGCCTCGTGGTGGACGGAAGTTGATGTGCCTGGGTTCCCGGTAAGTGTTCAAATCTGAGCATGGTTCCAAGTTTGTTCATCTAGAGGGAGGTTGGGTCAATAGTGGTTCTTGTTACGTATGCGTGAAGAGCCTGCTACTAGTATGAGCCTCGTAAAAGCGACCAGGATACAGAGTTGGAATTTCATCATCTTTCACTCTGTACAATAGTACCTGATCTGAAGTGACATGGCGTTCTCGACTCTCCTAACCTACCTCAACACTTGCCACAATCTTATCGTGCGCCTAGACCTGGATGTTGACTAATACGGATATTGTGGCACGCGTTTAGGTCACGTTAGTCAACCGGAGAAAGGGCCTCGGATTTCTTTTTTGGAAAGCGTCGTGTTCATTTTCACGTAACCGCGAATCCTCCTCCGAGCCAGCCTGTCTGCTTGTTCTCATGTCGCTTCCGCTTACACGGCAAGTTCCGTCATCTTCTCGTTTGTCTGATGCGACATTGACAGGCTTTGACTGGGGCCAAACTGTTCTTCCGTACCCTAACAAGATTGAAGAAGCGATTGTAGCGTCTCTATGTTTGAGACCCCTCCATCAAAAATATCCCTCGAGGGTATTGCAGTTGAATGGAGTACGCCAGAACGAATTTCAAGCTGATTTTCTTGGGAATCGAAGTGGTTTCGAAGATCGTGAACAATGGAACTCTTGTCGTCTCGTAAACTAGTTCTTCCGCTCGACGTCTATGACGTCGCCAAAGAAGCGAATGCCAATATTCGCGGAGAGGTACGCGTTATAGCCAAGGGTATACCCGACTGAACGATCAGCATGAACCCACGCCGTACTCCGACAATGTTTCCGAAATGATTTACTTCGAGGCAAGCGGGTCAGTCGCCGACAGACGAGCCACTTCGCATCCCGAGATGCGGCTCAATCACAAGGTCTCGAAGAAACGGATCAGAGAGTGAGCCATATGTAATTACCAAAATAATGAATTATAATTAAGGCGTCGGTTTTCTTCGAGGTCTTCTAATTATCCATCGTCCTCGAGGTCGCGAACGACCAAATGGGTTAAATAGCAACCTTTTCGCCCTGCCTCGGAACATCCTAGATAGTCTCAATCAACTCTCTAAAGTTAGGCGTTCGGTGAAGTACTCCGGGCGTGAATGCAACTGTTACGAAATAGGGCACATGGCTGGATAATCTGTACTTACTGAGGCGCACGCAGACGTTTTACAAGGTAGGACAACTTTCTTCCGTCAATGTCCCTCGTGCTCTCCCGTAAACATGACGCAAACCATCCTTCTAGCGTGTTCATGTCCTGACACGACATTTTGATTGGGAACGGCTTCTGTGGGTCACGACTGTCCATCTTTTTTTATTGCGTCAGAGTACTCAGACACTGTACCAGCAGCACTGCATGATGTCCACCGTCGCAGCCAGGGCCCAGGGGTATAAATGCAAGCCAACTCGACGATATTTTCTCAAGCTCAGCGCTGAAGCCAGACACACGTCTACAAAATGCAGTTCCAACAAACCTTCCAGCGCCTTGTCGTCCTCGCAGTCGCAATGACTGCAATTCTCGTCGCTGACGCAGCCCCGGTCGTCCCTCAAGCGCGAGACTTGCCGATCCCCATCGACGTCGACTTGCCACTCCCAACAGGCGTCGTCGAAACCCCGGAATTTAGCATCCTCCCCGTCCTCCCCATCCCCCTCCCGACCCTCCTTCCAGAAACCGGGAGTCTCAAGGAGAGGCAACTGCTAGGCCTACCCCTTCCAATCGACCTCCCAGATCTCGGGGATATTCTTCCAGGCCTCCCAATCGACCTTCCTCTCCCGACTGGCATACTGGATGATTTGCCGCTCCCCGATCTCGGTGACATCCTTCCGAATCTCCCCCTTCCTCTCCCTACAGGTATCCTTCCAATCAGGGAGGCAGACACTCAGAGCCTTGAGGAGAGGCAACTCCTCGGCCTGCCACTTCCCATCGACCTTCCTATTGACCTACCCCTTCCCACAGGACTTCTTCCAGGTTTGCCCTCTCTCCCCGACCTTGGCGGCATTCTCCCCGATCTCGGCGACATCCTCCCAGCTCTTCCCATCCCCCTCCCTACCGGCATACTTCCGATCAGAGAGGCCGCCCCTCAGAGCCTTGAGGAGAGACAGCTCCTCGGCCTGCCAATTCCTATTGATCTTCCCATCGACCTACCCCTTCCCACAGGACTTATTCCGGGTTTGCCAGCTCTCCCCGACCTTGGCGGTATCCTCCCCGACCTTGGCGGCATCCTCCCCGACCTCGGTGGCATTCTCCCTGCCCTTCCCATCCCCCTCCCTACCGGCATACTTCCAATCAGGGAGACCGCCCCTCAGAGCCTTGAGGAGAGGCAGCTCCTCGGCCTGCCAATTCCCATCGACCTCCCCCTCCCGACGGGCATACTTGACAGTTTGCCGCTCCCCGTCCTCGGCGACATCCTCTCAGGTCTTCCCCTCCCTCTTCCGGACCTTCCGATTGATCTTCCACTTCCCAGCGCTGCCCCGACCCCAAAACCGGCACCCCCACCCCCTACTCCCATTGACCCCATTTCGAGCCTCTTGTCGCAGATCCTCCCTTCTCTCCCTTCTCTCATCCCGGGCCTGCCGCTTGGCTTATAGGTCCGGCCGCTTCTAATGACGACGAGGGTAAGTAACATAAATATCTATAGGGATTTACGCTGATGATGCATCTAGATATAGATGGATTGGAATGAGATTGATTGAACGTCGAGTTGATATTCTGCGCTCTGGTTTCCTTTGTACTGTTTGCTTCTGATAACGAATTGATACGCATTTTTTATGACTCCAAATTTCGAAGGCTATTCTTCTGCAGCGAGTCATGCTCTTGAGTGCATTACCACCGAATTGAATGACAAATATGGTTATTGTGGCACGGCTTAGTCACGCTGCGGAGAAGGGATTTGCGCGGAAAGAGCCGGACACATTCACCAATTGCCCCCAGAAACACGAAAACAAGAAAAAGCAACCCTTTAATCCAGCGAACTTAAATCTCGGCCTCTATCGCCACCATTACTTCCTCCGCCTTCGCCGCGAATTCCCTCGTTATCTCACTCGCTTGATCATGCACCTTGACTTGGGTGAACCTATCTTTCCAGTACTCCCACCTCGCTAACGAGAAACCATTCTTCCCTTTCCAAGTCCGACCACCTCCAATGTCAGCGCACCCCTCGTCCGCCTCTTCCCCTAACGAGCGCGCATGTCGGAACAACGCAGCTCCAGCCACCTGGATCCATACGGAGGCGATTGGGACGTACAACTCCAATTGCGGGCCCTGCATGTGGTATGCACGCGATCGGTAGTCGGGCTCCTGCTCAAGTGCCTCACGTAAGGCATATATGCCGTTTGACGAGCAGTCTTGGATTTCGTCTCGCGTTAGGCGGGCACGGAGTGCTTCGAGGTTGAGGTTGCGAGCGCGTTCAGATTGCGCTGTTTTCTGATCGGCCGCATTAGTGTCTTTGGCGAATGGTATTCAGTGTAGTACTTTTGATGGTGGGCAAGAAGAGGAATACGCACTGTATGACGTTTCGGTCAAAACTGGGCCCAAGATGGGGAGGTCCGTCCAGAGTTGTACTTCACCCCATTCTTCCATATCGACCGTCATAGGATAGGGCAAGTCGCGAAGGCTCTTCAGAAACTCGACAAGCTTGTCCTGTGCGGGATGGTCCCAGGGAATCTGCGACGCGACATCGACCAAGACCTCCCACATCTCCCAGAGGAAGCTCTCTGGGGTCTCGTTGAGAGTATCCCCTTCGACGGGTCGGACTAACGGGAAGAGTTGGTTGATCTTCTGGGCTGCATGGACAGCTGGGGTTTTGGATGGAAGCTGAAGATAGGCGCTGAGAATGAGGAATAGCTTTTGGGCGATTGGCCAAGGTTCATCTGCGTGGCGAGCGAGGAGGGTGAGGTTCGAAAGTGTTGGCGTGGCCATAGTGCTTGGGGTGAAAGATGGAGACGTCGAGAGCTCGCAGATCTGGCCGCATTATAATATGTTCAAGCATTTTTATCATAGAGAGACCGATCGCGAGTTATGAGTTCCATCATGACTTTACAGCGATCTGGATGCCAAGCAGCAGTAACGGCTTGTTAGATCGACCAATGACAGCAGTTGACCTTGAAACCAATGAAACGCCGCCAAGATGACGGTAAAAGATATATACACTCCGGCAAACCCCGACGGCGAGCCTCTACCATTGGCGCTTTCCCGTCGAGCCCAACTTTAAATTCAATCAGATTTAACAGCCGGTGATGACGCTAGGGACACACTCTCGAGGATGTAAGTAAGTACCCATGGTATTCACCATCTGACATCTGTGTTATTGGAGCTCGACGGTGATTTGAGATCTCCTCCGAAGAGACCGCCGTGCATATAGCAAAGCAGTCTCCCGTCCACGTCATGTTTTCGATGTCTGCAGAGCGTCAACAAGCAATGTTCTGAACGACAGACAGGGGTTAATCGGCGTTTCATGTTGTCGATCTCCCTCTTCTTGCTCGTGGGACTCGGTAATTCTGATTGGATCGTCCGGAGATCATGGCCTCCGGGCTTTGGGGGGCCATGCTGACCTTGAACTCTCTGTGGATGGACATAAGTCTGAGCTCAGAAGGAGCCTTCGAGATCAATTGATCAAGCATCCCAGGAGTAGGACCAAGACCGCCGTTCATTCTGCATCCTTCAGCGATGAAGCCGCTGGAAGAACAACATCCCGAAAGTCAGCACATTGGCCCAAGCTGGTTTTCCCGTCTTCCCCGCTCGAACCTAGGTTTATAGCAAACCCAGGGTCAGTAATTGTAATTACACAATTGAACATATACTGCACACTCTCTTGCCCTGCAACTGAATGTTTGTTTATCCACGGTATGCCACTCGAGAGCATGCCAGCCAGAATTCTGATCCACCCTCTTCACACCAGCCGACAGGACCAAGATCGCACTCTGCACAAGCTAAAAGTTTTATTTTCTTCCCTATGAAGGGCATTAGCTTTGGAAGTCCCCACGATGGAGATGCCTTGCCTGATTCTTTCAGAGGTCTGATTGGACGCGTGAAGCCTATGTTTTCAAAAGCCATAGGGGATGGTGTCACGAGCCACCACTGGGCGGTATCTGGTGGTGTTGGTAGAGGTGGGAGACTGGGATTGAGTGGTGTTCCTGTAGGCTCCAACTACAATTGATTGACATGAGCCCTTGTTGCACGAAAGACGAAGGAAAACTGACCTGCACGCTTGCGCGTTCTACCCACTTGCCGACCCCCTTCTTCAGGATGATGCTACCACAGTCTGCCTTCGGGCATAGAAGATCAAACTTGTTTACAGACACACCTGGATGCCCCTCATCCGCCTCCACGAGGTCAGCGAGTGCGTGATGAAAGTCGGAGATCAGCCTTGACGGAGGGATATTCGTCCTGGGACGCGAAAGAGCCTCCAGCACCCCTGGTGGAATCTGTATATTCCCCTCGAGCATCCTCTCCGGGGTCTCTTTCTCTGCAGGCCCCGCCAAGTTCCTTCGCATCTCGAACCACGGCCGCGCACCATGCACCACCTTGCTCGGTCCCAGCCACTCGAACCCAGCCTTCTCGTACAATTCCCTGAGATTGTCGTGTGCGATGAGTAGGACGCGTTCATACGGCACGACGCCTTCCGCCCGAGCCATTTCCAGGCGATCGATATACTCTTTGAGCAGAGCAAGCGCTATGCCTTTCCGCCGATGCAAGGACGCTACACAGACGGAGTGGATGCATACAGAGCTCGAATTAGGGACGTGTGTCGACATCGACGCATGTGATAAGGACGTGTCTGGTGAGAGCGTAGCGCAGACGTATCCGATGAGTGTCCGAGAGCTTCCATTCGGCTGGTAGGCGCCTAGAAACAGATCTCCTGCCTGGGATTGTCGATACCTTCAGCTCGCTTGAGTAAGGCTTGCCCTGCATTGGATGAGGTGACGGTGTGCTTACCGGAAGCTACTCTCTGTTGCTGCCTCATCTGCTGGATATCCTGGAAGAGCACGATCTCATATCGCTGCTCAGCGCCGATTTATGCCCACATACCTTCCTGTTCGATTTGGAGCGCCGTGGGTATTTCATCGGCAGATACATAGTCGAATATAAGGTCTTTGTTTGACATCACTTCAGGCAGAGCGAACTGGAGGCCAGAAGCTGCAGATTGTACTTGGTGGTGGGTGGTGGAATCAATATCGCACGGAATTATTTCGCAACCGCAGTTGAGACAAGAAAACGGAATCAATTGTTCAAGATAAGATTAGATCGTGATCGTGATCATCAACAGGTCCATAGGCGCCAAAGACAGCGCTTACACGCTAATCTGCCTTCGCAGCCCATTCGCGCTATCAAAAGAATCCAAGACGCGGCCATTATACACCACTCTTACAGCCCTACTCCTCACATTCTCTCCGGAGGAGACAGTTGCTTCATTCAGTCGACCCGAACTCCATCTCATGTCAACAATGATCCCTCCACGGACGCGCGCGCCACGGAGAGAGCCGGAGGACCACTGAGTCGGAAGTGCTGGGAGGAGTGTAATAGTCAATGGGGAGGTGTTGCTCGCAACATCTGGCGCTTGAATGAGAGCATTCTGCAAGGAGCCTAGCGTAAGCATCAAACGTCTCTAAGAAGGAATTGTGTACCATAACGGCGCCAGGATACCCAAGGTTGGCGTCGATTTGGAAGATGGCATTCGGGTCTTCCGGGTTGTAGAGGCTGAACAAATTTGGTCCAAAGTTCTCGGATATCGCGAACTGCAATTCAAATTTATTTAGTCCAAGTGCTTCCCGTCCAAAAAGAGAATGTAACTTACAGAAAGGATGTGGTAAAATCTCTCACTGTCCCCGAGCTGTGCCCACGCAGCGGCTCGCCAGGCCTTCTCCCATCCCGAGTTCGCGTCCGGTCCCGTTCCATTCCCGCGGTGATCCAAGCTGACGCTAGCGGCAGCCAGAACCTGGGCTTGGGTGTACCCCTGGGCAGGTCCGGTTCCCTGGAGCGAGGGATCGAAATTGGCGATCGCATATCCGGGATAAAGCCCGATGAGGTGGGACAGGTGGCGGTGGAGATCGGTCTGAGAGTCTTTGTCCACCTTCCACTCTAGAAGAAGGGTTAGTGGATCAGGGTGGGGGATCAGTGAAGGGAGAACGCAGTGAGTTTTACCTTGAAGTTGACCCCATGAGCCGATCTTGATGCCTTTGTCCATCTGGGCACGCTTCGTGCGGACCTCTTTCAATAGTGGTTCAGGGCGAATTCACAATGCACAAAAGATTAGATACCTTCTAAGAATGCGGTGTCCGTGTCCCCTGATGCTTCGAAACCCTTTTCAATGGCGTTGAACACCTCCCATATCATTTGCTGGGAGTGAGCACATCCTGTAAAGAACGCTAGTGAGACAGAGGGGTATTGGATCCTCAGCGGCGACTTTGCGTACCAAACGTGATAGGCCTCTGTTCCGGAGAGTTACACGGACTCACGACGAGCGTCGAGTCGTTGAAGTGGAGGTCTGGAATCAATTTGTCGAGGTGGAAACCGGCCACGCCCTGGAAGCTGTTGTGAGACTTGTGTAAAAAGAAGGAAGGGGAAATGGTTTACCTTAATGAGAGGCCAGCCTTGGCTCCTCCACCAGTTCACATCGTTGGTGTAGTCGAAGTGATCCCAGACGTGAAGCATCTAGAGCATGCTTCCTGTTGAATACTCGTTACAGAGAAACGAAGGATCAACGCACCATCCAGACGTTCGCCTCTAGGTTAGTCGTATAGAACGAAGGTCAACTATGCCACAGAAACAGCGTGAAGTCAAAGTTCGAACGCACCAGGGTAGTTGGCCCATTCCGCGGAATTACCAAAGGCTTTCATCCCGGTATGCCCAAAAATCTAAAAAAGCAAGTGGGTGAGCGGACATGAATGACGGAGATGCGCTGTCCAAGAGTACTAACGTTCATCTGCACGAGTATGGGTGATTAAATGAGTGATGCTCCGAAGAGAGGACTTTTGAGTTACGAACCTCGTTGTGTGTGACGAATCCACGGTCGATGTTGTATAGAATTTGGGCGGTTTCTGCACCACGGGGACCCCAAGTTTTCTGGTAGACTAGGGTAAGAAGAGACATGTGGAGAGAGATGGAACGGACCTCGATATAGTCGAAGAGAGGGGTGACCAGACTGCCCAAACCTGTTGTTTCGGCGCCCCAGTAGTTCATCTGAATGTTGATATTCGAATCTAAAAAGAAGTCAGGGTCAATACAAGTTGGTGACAAGAGATTCTTACGATAATCTGGAGGGAGGAGAACCGCATTGGTTAGTCGATGTCTCTGCGAAATTCAGCTGGAAAATATAGACTAACCAGCACCCCAGGGGTTCCCTATTCCGTCTGCCCACTTCCCCTGCAAGTTAGCGGGAAGCACGCTTCTCGCACTGCTCGCAAGCATGTACCGGGCGTAGTTGAACATCAGCCAATCGATATACGCGTTGCTTGCAGGCCCGTCGATCCTATACTGGTCCCTCAACATATTCGTCGGCGTGTCAAGCACAGGCCGCTGCCCCAGATCCAGCGCGAACCCAGCGTAAAGTGTATCCTGTACATCCGCGATGTGAGCCTGCAAGAGGGCACCATAATCGGCGAAGGCCTGGGTGGGAGGGGCCCCGCCTGAGGGCCCGAGAAGCTTCGTCACAGGGTCAAGGCCGCGGAAGGAGAACCCGCTCGTTGGGCCGCCCGCATCCATGTCGTATTCCGTGTCCCCGATCCACGTAATCCAGGCTTCCTGGGGAGCACTAGGGGGTGGAGTCGAGACGTGGAGCGTGGCGTTGGGGCGTGCGCCAGAGGGCACAGGGATCTGCACACACCTGATATTCGCGTCGGCAGACGAGAAGGCGCTGAATACGAAGGCATATTCCGTCCCGGGAGGGGACTCTGAGACGTACCCCCGCACGAGAAGGGAGTTGGACGAGCCGGAGAGGCATGTGATGTTTGGTGCAGGAAGACCCGGCTCGAGGGCAGTCGTGAACGCATAAGTCACTTCAGGCAATGGCCCCTCGCGGGATACGATGTGCTGGATGCAGCCGCGGGTGGGATGAGAACAGAAGCTTGTACTATTCATGGTGATTCTGGCGTCAGCCCTGAGGATACACAAATTAGGAAAGTAGAAGTACCGAATAAGGCTTGTTCCGTTTTGCGTCCAGGAGGTCCGAGCGAGGCCTTGGTCAAGGTCCAACCACCGCCCGTACTCGCTAACAGTGCCGCCGATGTCCAGTGTAGACAGGAGATGGCCTGCGCCGGCGTAGGAACCTGCGAAGAGATGAGTGGGGAGAAGTATCAAGATAGAATTTAAGCCGACCGTATTGTCCAGGATCATTGCCGAGCACTTCAACGCCTATTCCTGCGTGAGCAAAGGGTCGTGTATAGAAGGAGGGGGGGAAGGACATACTGTCGATGTCGCCTGTAGGGCTCTGAAATATTGTTTGACGGATGCGCTGCATAGCTTGTGCCATTGCAGCTTGCTCGGAGGGCTGCTTGTTGCCCCCATTGTAGGACTAAGGGTGAAACTAGTCAATTCATGGTCGCTAACATTTGAGAGGTAATATTTATACCGGGTCAGCAAACGGTCCTCCGGACCAGAGAGATTCGATGTTGAGCTGAGTTGCTTCCTGCGTAGTGCGACCAGGTAACATGGCTTTTAAATAACAAAAGTCTCAGAGTGGGGAACGTTTCTGGGCAAGAAAAACCTACCGCCGAGATAGCCATTGCCGATGGGGAGCCATTCCTTCGCCCAGGCATTGCCGGGTTGGCTATACCACAGGCCATTGCCTGACTCAGGGAAGCCCTGAGGGGCAGAATACGCGGAACGGAAGAGGACAAAAAGCAGTTGCGCAAGATGAAGAAAACCACGAGCAGTCCACATTGCAAAGGACGAAAGGTGCCAGCAAAGCGACCGCCATATTTCTGTGTGCGTCGCGTCCATTATATAGTGTAGAGCGGTACCAGTGCGCATGGACGCGGTTCACATGACAAAGGGAGAGAAGATGCGAGATGTAGCTGGGCTGACCACAGAAGTTGGCTCACGACACGCTGGTTGCGGTTCTGGTCGCAGGAGAGCGCTAACGGAGATTGCGGACCGTGATGGCTCCGTGAAGAATCTACACGTGGTTTTTCCGAGCCACCACGGCCTGTCACCAGAGAGAGCTTGAAGTTACCAAGCCGGCGTAAGTAGCAAAGAGTTGGATGAATCAGAAGTGAGAGCCTCATGGTGCTTTCTTCGAATTCAGCGGTGCGGTTCTGCTTCTACTGAGAAGAACTTACGTAAAAGGCTCCGGCTTTACCGACGTAGCTGGCCACACAGCTTTCCTTATATGTGCATTAATGGGGTAGTGGTAACCTGGGTCGTTGCCATTCGAGCAGTGAGCTCGACCCGCCGGGGGTTCGATTCCCCCTTAATGCATTGTTTGGGCATCTCATTTTCCTCCAGAGTCCAAGCTGCACGCTTCGAAGCTTCTTATTTGAATGCATCTCGCAATCTTGAGGTGTGGCCTTGAGGTTACCAAACCCATCGTCTCGCGGGATTCGTCTGAAGTTGAGTAACGCAGAATAAGCCTTTTGAGTTGTCTTTGTGCGAGACCTTGTCCGCACTTCGCTCCAACCCGTTGTCATTGGCTCTGCAATCTCCGGTGTTAATATATTCATACGCCCTCTATTCAAAATATCTTTATGCCTTCTAATATTTTTAATCTGTCCTGAAATAGGCACGCTCGCTGGCACGATGTTCCTAGAAAGTTGTTGGACAACTCCGGAAAGGAAATTGCGCCACACTTGGGTGGTTCCTTAGCTTGGTCAATCGACATTAATTCAAAAAAGATGAGTGCAACTTTCGACCCAGTCGTTTCAATGCGTACATATGGCACAGGGCTAGTGCTTATATAAAAATCCTCCCAGCCGAGCCGCTCATATGTCCAGCCCCAGAGCCCTCCATTCGTCTCGTATGCCTTCGTGCAAATTCTCTGTCTACAGTCGAGATGCCATATCTTACCTAAATCTTCCTCCGAGATTACTGGGATCTATGAAAGAGAAATCCAAGCTTAGGGCATGCTCACGACTTATATTAAAGGAGGGACATACAGTGATGTTCTGCTTCTGCCTCTCGCTATTCTCGCTCTTTGGAATAATCACGGTGCCTCGCGACAAGTGCCAGGCAAATATGACTTGCGTCGGCGCGACCTTGTACTTCTCGGCAAGGCTTACGATCAAAGGGTCGTTTCGGACGGTGTCATATCCTGTTGGCAAATATTAGAGGCTACCGAGATTCAAATCGTCCAGGTTCTCACCGCTGGAAGTGTATGCAGCGACGACGATGCCACGCTTGGCGCAGTAATGCCTGAGCTCGTTGCTTGCTAAGTAAGGGTGCAGCCTAGCGTGCTCGATGTTAGAGGAGTCCCAGAGTCTTTCGTGGTCCAAGAGCGCAGATGGACGCACTCGACTTGGTTAACAGCAGGTGTCACTTTAGCTGTCTTCAATAGCTGCTCCAGCCTATAAGGTCATATTAAATAGCGGCCGCCCAATTCTTCGCTTATAAGCGTGAAAGAATGAAACGAACGTCTTGATCGAGAAGTTGCTCACGCCGATCGCCTTGACTTTTCCTGTCTCTAGGAGCTTTTCCATCTCGGCCCATGTCTGGTTAAAATTGAAGGTGTCTATCGCCTTCACCGTTTCACCGTTCCATCTGGGTTCTTTGGAAACGGGTTTCCCGGCTCGTACGCAAGGACCTGGGGCCAGTGTATGAGGTACTAAAGTGAATATAATTATCGTGTGAGCACTTCATGTACCATACCCAGTCGATGAAATGACCCATACCAGATCGATGTACTCCAGGCCCAGGTTGGCAAGACTCTCCTCAAATAATTCTTTGACTTTCTCTCCAGCATACCACCTGTTTATTTCAGCCAAATGTGAGGAATAGTGCAGCAAACGAGTGCGCGGAATTAAAGTGCGCGTACGGAAGCTTCGTGGTGATGAAGATCTCTTCTCGTGGTAGGCCTGACGCCCTCACCGCCTCTCCAACAATTTTTTCGGTCCCTGTTGGGAGTGCATTAGAATAGCTGTCATAGGCGCCGGGTCAGGACCACGGCTTACCATAGATATGGGCAGTATCAATGTGTCGGTAGCCGTTCTACATGAGATCGTCCTTGTCAGCAACAGACTCACTTTCCCTTTATTGTCGCACGCACTTGGAGCGCAGTCAAAAGCCAGCTCCTCGCCTTCTCAATACTTTCGGGAGGCGCATATGAGCCAGTTGCTGTGCATGCGAAAGCCAATTTTCGTCAAGTAAGAAGGAATTGTTGTTGAAAGGTTGCAGAGATTACGCACCAATCATGGGCATTTCTGCCCCGGTGTTGAGTTTGACCGCGCGATTTGCCATGATTGTACTCTTTTGTTGTTGGTAAATTGGAAGTAAGCGATTGTGGGGAGCATAGCTCGACTCTTAGTTTCGCTTTTATACCGCCTTCGCAGCCTTCGCCGCAGCCGTGTTTCTTCGTCGCGTTGTCCAACTGCCTTGCATGCTTCTTGATTCTAGATTACGAGTCATTCTAACGAAGGATTCTTCGTCCTGGCCCGCCCTTGGTAAGCACAACCGTCGTTGTGCTTACGGCGAAGAGAGAATATCATACTTCCTCTTGGTTCAAGCCTCAACGGACAGTCAAACTGCAAGCTCAAAGGCGGCCGGGTCATTGGACTTTATGTAATGAAAGTACGTCACTTACTGGTGCCAGAGAGCCCGAGGAGGGTGCAACCTTGGGACAGATACCATCACATTCTGACGAGAATATGGGGTTTTGGGGTTGGGATTCAGACAAAAAGGTCACTAATGGTTTACATATCAGGAATACCACAAAGCGCCTTGCAAGTCTTGCAAATCTCGATGCCAATGAGTTTTACGCAGTCCTCCGCTTCACCGGAGTGGAACCACGTCTTCGTGTTGAGACCAGACCCGTTACGTACACAGAATTGTCAAGAGGGATAATCCTTGGGACAATCCATAAGAACTCAACCTCCAGATTGTGGTGGTCCTGGCTGTAGTGCACTTACCCGAAAATTTCATGGCATTGCTCCTCAAGGGATACACCGAGAAGGATACAAAGCAATGTTGCCTTTCCAAGACAAACTGGACACTGGCAACCGCTCCTGGGCGCTTAAATTACCACGAATTAATACGAGTAGGGTGGTGGTCACTTGGGTCGTTATTCGTTCGAGCGTGATCTCGACCCGCCGGGGGTTCGATTCCCCATTATTGCTGTTTTCAAAAAAGGTTGGCGACGGTGACTTTTGGCGTCACACATCAAAATTCCGCAGGTCTGAGGGGTCGTTAGAACTTCTTTTACATTTCTTTTGCACCGTCGACACTCAAGCAACTTTATTCCCGTCGACCGTATCAAGCGCGAGAGTCGACGATCTCAGTAACAGCGGATTACTTTGCGCTCAGGAAGGTAATTATTTAATGCTGTCCATTCCCTACACGAATACAAGGTGCCGATAGCCTGATTCTGGTCCGACAAGAAGAATCACAGCAAGAACGAAAATCTATGTGTAGAACTTGCGGTTTTCGTTCGCACCAAAAAGTTCGTTTCTGATTTCTGGGAGCATCTACGCAGAAGGAGATGAGTGTCCCGAATTCCAAAGAAAGATGACGTCTGCGCGCATACCTTGTCTTCCAGCAATCGAAGTCGCTCCTCCAAGGTGTTATCCAGTGTTATCCTGCCTGTACCACTGACGAGCTTCACACCACCTTGACTCCTACAAAAGAAACAGTCAGTCCACCAAGCCACATGGCTCCTCAAAAGAACGTACGAGTCGTCAGCGATGGCCCCTTGGACCTCATACGTGATATCGCGCCCACTGATATCCTTGTACGCCTTCGTCGCGTTCTCCGCAGCTCTCTTGACTGTGGCGATGTCTGACTTCCGGGAGTAGATTGTCACAGAGGGCTCGAGGATGTAAAGGAAGGACTCGGTGAGGATGCCTTCGAGGAATTGGTCGTATCGGCCCGCGTGTTCGTACAAGGGAGAGTCTGGTTCCCGGACAGCGGCGAAGATGTTTTGCAGAACTTCTTCGCGTTTGTGAAGCAGCTTGAGACGGGACTTATTCGTGATTGTTGATTGAGCACTGCGTCAGAGCAAGGGCGGAGATGCACATAGAGAGGGGTCAGGCAAGAGGGGTCAGCGATATACGACCAGGAGGCAAGACGGATGCGTACATCTTCTGCGCCACCTCCGCCCCCTTCCTCTTCTTTTCGTATTGGGAATCGATGGCCTGCTGTTCTTGTTTGACAAGTTTGGCCTGAGTTCAGCTCCGCGTAAGCAACCCCAGTCAATGCTAGGCTGGGATGTCTCCGCCTACCTTCTCGATAGCGAATTCCTCATCTGCCTTCACTTTAATCTCTCGGGCTTTCTCGAGGGCCTCTTGCTTGATGAAAGCTACCTGGAAACGGCAATAGTGCACGATTAGCAGGCCAGCTTGGCGAAGACTTGCTTCTGGATCTGCCCACCATCTTGTTCATCTCGCTCAGCACTTCATCGTCATTCATTGCGCGGGAAGACATGATTAGGGTGGTTATGGGTGGTGTGGGTGGCGGTCAACGCTGTATTGGAAGGAGAAGAATGGATGAAGCCAGCTTCGGGTTGCTGAGCGCGGCGACCAGCTGTTTGGATATAATCAGACAGGCAAACATCAGCATATGGCAGCAGACGGAATAGGGGCTTGTGGCAAATCTCCTGCATTGCAAGGGGCATTGGCAGATCTGGATGACTGGATAGAGGCTGTATATACATTTAATATTTCAAGCCCGGGAGATATACGTCTCTTCTTCTGCCGATATATGAACTACTAAGTATGTTCTCTACCAGAGCCTGTCACGGTGCATTAACTTCATCATCTGAGGCTGCCTCCGATCGGGCCTTACTACACTCACGAAACATACGTCCAACTCTACTCTGTGGTATACTCACGGGTCTTAGTTTCTTTGTGTATGGATTGGACGAGGAGGACGATCGCAAGGGCAGGATCACTATGCGCGGTTCCCGCCTGGGAACATGAATTCAGTCGGGTAGATGTCCGGACACTTTTTCAGCATGTTCTCTGATCATGGTGGGTAGCAACCTCATTTTAATGCGATCTATCCTGTATTCAAATGCGTGACCACAACAGGACCCTACATACTTTGGCTAGAAATATATATTTCATCTACGGCCAGTTTGCCCAGGTCTGGATCGCTAGCAGCACTACTTGGCGCTGACAACTACAGAGCAATGCTCTTCTCTCTTTTTCGATAGCTAATGAAAAATATTTAAGCTATGTGGCCTTGAAAAGAGAGCGCTGCTGGTTGAAAAGATCGTTTGAATCGGTTCAAAGTTCAACCTCAGTGATTTGGTTCCTAGGAATTTTTCGTAGGGGCTTCGGAGGTTGGGACTTCTTCTAATATTGATTATCGGCACCTGTACGAGTCATTTGAATTGAAGCACCCGTGTGGGAGTCGCCTTCGCTGTGAGAAGGCTATGATGGCCCAAAATGGCATTAAAATTCGGATGCGCCACACGGATAACCTCTTGGCCCACGGGAAACGCCCCAGCGGTCACTCCTTCATATCATGCAAGAGATAGTACTTCAATTAAGAGACCCATTCCGCGCCACCGCGTACATCCCTCCTCTTGTGTTCCATCCGTGTTATTCCCTCTCGCGGCGTCATAACGCCAAGCTGAGGGCCTGATACGTGCCGCGGCATCTTAAAGTATTTCCAAGTATTCCAAGTCTGTAGAAGGATGTCCATTTCACCTGGGTTTCTGCGAAATTCTGTTCGATATATTACTTTCCCGCTTGGTGCTTTCTCATCAAACTCTGCGTCGCCACACACTTCATGACGTCGATCATGACAACGCTGGTGCATCAATGTACGGCATTGGCGACTTATCCCCCAATCTTATCCAGCTTCGCCACGGTGTCAATCAGATACCTAACGTACACCCCGGTGTTTTTATAGGGAGAACATAGAAGGAGGACCCCAGAGGCACCTTTGGTGCACGTCGTGGAGACTACAAGGAAGTAATAGAGAAGCCAACGTCTACACGGCGACGAGCTGTCAGACTCCTCCGGCCGGAGTCCATTATTCTGCGTATGGCGCAGCCGACGTGCACCATACAGTTGTGGGACTCTTGGGATCCCTTACGTGTTTAGAAACAGGACGAAAGCTCTAAAATTGCCATGAAGGGAGCGGGAGATTTGATTATTAAGGAATCCATGAATCTGCATGCTCAGGTTAGGCACCGAGAACATTGGCTGAGACCTCTTCACACACAGTACTCGAGGCGTAACTCGTGGGTGTCATGCCAGCATCTTCCTGCAAGTCTCCGGAGCTTCCAGAGCTGACAGTCAGACACCTTTGTTCCACTCTGAATATTGAATCGTGACCAGTCATGAAATTGAGACTTGTGGACGGTCAAAACGCCTTTCACACATGTACAGTAGCAATAGAAATTCCGTCAACCAAGTCTAGAGAACGCCGCCTCTTAAAGCCTAAAGAGTCGGCCGTTTCGCATCACCCGTAGATACTGAATAAGAAAACAAGAGGGATGTATATGAGCTGGGAACCGAGCTCGCGGAAAACATCCGTTGCGACTATTTTTCCGATTGATAACCTATTCTGATGGATGATCGCGAAGCTGAAGAATGGATGCGAATGTCCATTCGCTCCCCAAATGGACGCAAAAAGGTAGTTGAGAGTACCTCTGAAGTGAAAAATATACTATTATTGTCGTGTTTTCAGCAATGAATGGGCAGTCTATCTAAGGTATCGTTTATGGGATAAGTGAAAGGAAAGGTTTCTAAGGAGTCCGAGAGCCATTACGTTCTATCAAAAACAGCGATAGGATCATGTTTGCTCACCAACGAGCAAGGGGGGTATATACGGTTCCAAGAAAACCAG
>CACVBS010000001.1:1207241-1280490 GCA_902728275.1 Cyclocybe aegerita
GCGTCCGTTCTTCCTCGCCGACGTCCAGACGAACAGGTCCTCCAACTCGTCCTTCGACACAACCTCCCTCGACCCCGCGTCGGACAGCGACTCGCCCCCGGAGCTGCCCACCAAGCCCGCACCGGCCTCGCGCCTGCCCACCACCGGTGTCGCTGCGCCGTACCACTCCCGCACGCACAGGAAAAGGTCGAGCATGTCGCATGCCGTATATGCGCCGCTCTCGTCCTTGGACAAGGAGAGAGATAGGGACGAAGCACCCGGAGAAGCATCCAAGCCGAAGCCGCCCTCCCGCCAGAACTCGGCGACCTGGGACCCGGCGTCGCTCTACAGCGACCTCCAAGCAGCTGCGGCGCTCTCGTCCTCCCCGACCCCCACGCTCTTCCAACGCACATCAGCGCGCCCGCCGCCCTCGTCGTTTACATTTCCCTTCCAGGCATACCCTGGCAACCCCGACCCCGGGCTCTCTATACCCGGCGTCTCACGCAGGCGCGCGTCGTTCGACTCTGCGAATGGCCAGGACGTGTCGGTGGGCTTTGTGTCGCAGACGGGTAGTAACACCAGCGCCATGGGAGGGGAGGTGTACCACCCCCTCGCGCTCTCGTCCTCGCGCTCCGGGTCTCTCACCGACCTCCGTAAACCCGTCGCGCCTTTTATGAATGCGGGCGATCGAGACTCGGCGTCGAGCACGGGCAGCCTCCCACGTTCAGCTTCGAGCAACTCGCTGTACAAGGCGAGCGCAGCTGCGAACATGATGCCCGCCGCCGTCTCTCCTGGTATGCAGGAGCCAACTACACCAGTGACGAGTACGATCCCAAGGAACGCAAGCACACACTCCTTCCGCGCGCCCTTCCTCGCACCGAGCAGCCGCCCAACCTCCTCTCTCTGGTCGCCTCCCTCATACAACACCCAACTCGTCCTCAACTCCCCTTCCCTCCCCGCCACCCATCCGTCCAACCAACCGCTCATGTCGCCCAACGCCAGCACAACCGCCCTGCCCACCACTCCCATGTTCCCCTCCTCCTACCCGCACCCCCACGCCCTGAAGACCGCCAAGCCCCTCCTCCCATCCACCCGCCTCCCCGCGCCTCTTACCAAGTCGGACAAACCATGGTTGGAAAAGACCGAACGCGGCGCGCGGGGGTCGTACGCCCTCACGCTCCTCTTTGTGTGTTTGGGCCTGGGGGCCGCCGGGATGTTTTGTTGGAGGGGCGTGGAGGATGTGAGAGGGCGGATGTTGGATGAAAGTAATTTGTGTTTGGTGTTGGATGAGCAGTTTACTGGAGGTGGTGGGGGTGCAGGTGGGTTGGATGAAGGAGTTTGGACGAGAGATGTAGAATTGGGCGGGTTTGGCAATGGGCAGTTCGAGATGACGACGGCGAGCGAGGAGAATTTGTATGTGAGGGATGGGGAGCTGTGGTTCGTGCCTACGTTGACGAGTGATAGCGTAAGCTCTTTCCCTTGTTTCCCTCTTTTCCCACCCATCTCTTTATTTTGTGGCGTATAGGTCAACAATATCCTCGACGGCGGCTCCTACACCCTCCCCGGATGTACCGGGACCGTCGCGCCCGTCGTCCACACAAACAGTACCAACTCCACCTCATCCAACGGCGCCACCTCCTCCAACGGAGGCACCAACGCGTGCACGGCCTTCTCCAGCGCGGTGCGCGGGACGGCGATCAACCCTGTCATGAGCGCCAGGATCAACACGAAGGGAAAGAAGAGCGTGAGGTTTGGGAGGGTGGAGGTTAGGGCTAAGTTGGCTAGGGGGTGCGTAGGCTCTTTGGTTTTTCTTCCTTCCTCTCCTTCCTTTTTTCTCTCCCTTTCCTTCCCTTTTCTCTCCCCCAAAGAAAAGGGCTGATGCTGACGCGTGTCAATGAATGTGAATTATAGGGACTGGCTCTGGCCAGCCATATGGATGCTCCCAGAAGACGACGCCTACGGGCCGTGGCCTGCCTCGGGCGTGATCGATATAATGGAGGCGAGGGGCAATGGGATCGAGTATGGGGCGCAGGGGGCGAATTATGTGCGGAGCGGGCTGAGTTATGGGCCGTTGCCTACTGTGGTTAATCAGATATATGGATGGTGGGTCCCTTTCTCTTTCCTGTCCCATCCCACCCTATTTAGGGTGAGGAGGGCTCGCGCCCACCCCGGTGAGGGGGTAGGAGAAGAGGAGGGCTCGCTAACGCTCACCCCCCCTTTTTGGACAGGTGGTCCTCGAAACGAACCCCATACTCCGACAAGTTCCACACGTACACGCTCGAGTGGGACCCCAAGTTCATCAGGGTCTTCGTGGATAGGAGAACGAGCGCGATGCTCGAGGTGGAGATTGGGAGGGGACGGAGGAGGAGTTTCTGGGATAAGGTGGGTTCTCTATTTCCCTTTCCTCTCCTTTGTGGAAAAAGAGAGAACGAGAAAGCTGACGCGAAAATAAATAAACGAATGACAGGCCGGCTTCCCGCTCACAGCGCCGAACGGCTCCTCCCAAGTCGTCGTCACCAACCCCTACTCTCCTCTTCCAACGGCGATGGAGGAACGGACGCAGCGCCGTACGACCAGAAGTTCTACCTCGTCATGAACCTCGCCGTCGGCGGGACGAGCGGGTGGTTCCCCGATGGGGTGGGCGGGAAGCCGTGGTTTGATGAGAGTCTCAGTACGTACCTTCTCTTTTTCCTTTCCCTTTGTTTTCTACCTCTTGGAGGGACACGTTTGCTGACGCAAACATGCCCCATAGCCGCGATGAGGGATTTCGCACGCGCACAGGACGAATGGAGCAAGACGTGGCCGACGAACGTGGAGGATAGGGCGTTTAGGGTGGATTATGTGAAGATGTGGGAGCGGTGCTAGTTGGGAGCGGTACTCGGTACTCAGTGCTAGCGGTTTGAGGGCTTTGGGAGGGCTGAGGGTGAAGGATAAACGTTAACATGCATGTGAATTGTTAATTTCTTGGTGGACTCGCAGATTCGGACTTGGACTCGGACTTGGTAGATGATACCCACTCACATACACACACGCTTAGATATGCAGATAGTTTATTCGCTCACGCACATACGACTTGCTCTTTTTCTTGGAACTTGCACTGATAATAGTACATACTTAGAAGCATATTTTTTTGGTACACATGACCCGAACGGTGGACGCTTTTCATACACGCGTAATGTATGTGCTTGAGTTGTTCGAATTGATGAGGGTTATTTTTTTTTTGGAGGAAAAGAGGGATGGTCGACTGAGATGACTGAATATGCCAAGACCCCATTGGGCGGGCCGAGGTAAGTAGAGTAAAAGGGGATACGCGGGATTGTGGCGCAGTTACTCCTAGGGGAGGCGGTCCGGCCCGGTGGGGAGGCGTCAGAAATCAGCCACCAGAATCAGCACTGAATTGAACCATTGGAGGTCATCGATCCTAGATAGTACGCCTATGACATTGTTTGCATAAAGACTCTCCAGTGTCGAAATCAGCCTCTCAAACATGCGTGAACCTAGTTCTTCTTCTTCCCAAACTTCAACCGCTGCTTGGTGTTGTTCCACGCTGCAGAGGCTTGCTTTTTGACACGTTTCCACGCATGGGGCGCTCCAAATTTGGCCTTTGCCGCTTTGATCTGAAGCTTGTTAGCGCTTTTGGGATGCGCGATGCTGGCTGGATGCTCCGTTGCTGCTGTCTGACCAGATTGGGCAGCTTTAAGTGGCTTCTTCGTGTCATGATATGACACAGCGAGGTGCAGCTTGTTGTCATCACCTGAACGATACCCAATGAGGCGGTCGGTCCCCGCCTTGCCTTCCTGTCCCGTGGGCACCGTCTTACCGAACGCTTTGGGGTGGATGGGGAAGTGGTAGGACACCCTGCCTTCTGCATTCTTGTTCGGCCATGGGTTCTCAGGATCGTCGGCTCCAAAACCAGTACCAGGCTTGGGATACCCATTCGGACGCTTGTTTTTGCTGAACTGGTCCGCATGTGGGATTGCGGCGACGAGCTGTGCGGCGTGCTTGTTGATCTCCTTGCCAGTGTACTAGTGGTCCGAAGGAGAGAGGTAATGGTTTGAGTGATTGAACATATGCAGAACGCGAACACTTACCACGCCGTTTTGAGTCCGGTATATTTGGTTTTCGGGGACAGGATGGAAGCCAATAGTCCCAGGTGGGCCCCGTGGTCCCTCTATTTCGAAAGTGAATCCGTTAAATGACAATAGGTCTTGTATAACACGATGTACGCACCCATCTTATGTTTCATCCCTTTCTGTGCGCTCTGATTTGAACGAGCTTCCACAACATGATATTGCGTGCGGTCCCCAGAGGCTGGAAAGCGACGCCCGTTGACCGCCGTCACATCGACCGTGGATTTCAATGATGGCTCAGGGCTTGGCTGTATGTGAATATATAAAGTCAGAGGGTTTGAGAGGACACTGAGTGCTGATCTTACGTGTCTTCGCAATGGTGCGGCGAAGCCTGGTGCAGCGGCAAGAGCCAGAAGGGGGAGGATAATGTTCACGATGAGCATATTTGAAGGTCGATAAGTGTATGAAGTTGTACACGCAAGTGCAGAGTAGACCAGCTACGAATCGGAGGGGGGCAGACCTGCTGTCAGGATTTCCTCTTTGCAAAGATTCCCTTCTTATTCGATTTCCCATCCATTCGGGGTGTACATTGTTCTAGTCGTGTACTCCCCCACAAGTGGGTAGTGGTGCTTGTCACATCAGAACCGGCCCATGGTAAACTCCGTCGAAGGTCCGTTCGCCCACAACTAATTATTAGCTGCCATTTTCTAAATCGCGCCTTGATTCGTAGCAGTCGAAATCTTCAAGTTGAACTGGCACTGTGAAGACATTTACTAGAGGTTAAGTCGACGAAGGCTTTTGCAGAGTGACGATGTCTTGAAGATAGCTGGAGGGATGGCTGAAAGTCTCCAACTGATCCTGTACTTTGACATGTATGGAATTGTGGTCATTGAATTTGTTGGACCCACAATAGATAGGGGCACCGCATCGCACGCTGGGCGCATCAGCGCTGATATGCAAGTCATCACGTTTCCGATAACAATCACTGGCGCCCATGACATGAGTGACAGCAGCTTCTGGTCGCCCACAACCATAGTGAATCAGATGATTTGGAAGACTCTTTGTTACATATCATGTAACTGCACTTGACCCAAGGGTCTACAGCCAATCGCACCCCGAATCACCCATTCCAATGTCACCAACACCAACACCAGAATCTATCTACGACTCCTCGAAATTCACCTGGTCAGAATTGTGGGCGCCAGCTCTCGTCGCTGAACCGTACTCACGCGAGATAATCGTCGCTCGATTCAACGATCTCCTAGGAGGCAAAACAGTCAACGGGGTTCCAGGCATATCCATCAAGCAAAATCCTGAATACGTGTTCGGAGACTTCGTGAACTGCATGGACTGGGCGTTCAAACCAGCGGCTATTGACGATGTCTGGCTGGCAATATTCGACGTTGCGCAGGCGCGCGGGTGGACAGAATCGATTCGCGATTTGACCTACTATTGGACGGAGGAATTCCTCGTCAACCCACCTGGCGATGCGCCGGGCGACGGCAACGAAGATGACGGAGACGACGAGGACGATTCAGATGGCGCTGAGGGGAAACTCGACTGGTGGATCACCGCAGCCATGGGTGCTGCACGCCTCTTCGCCCTCGGTTACGGATATTCCTCCTTTGCATGGAACGCCCTCTTAGGTGGAGCATACGGAAAGGGGAGCGACAACTCAGACACCATGCGCATCGCGACGTGTGCGCAGCTCCTTGGAGCAGGGAGGCGCTTTCATGCTTACTTCCTTGGCCAGGGTGGGAAGGAGCCCAACACACCCGGGTTCGCAGGTCGGTGGTTGAATGTCCCAGAAAAAGAAGACAAAGAGGAACGGGAACGAAGCGGGCCAGGAAAGTGGAATCATTTCCTAGAATCGCTCTTAGAACAGCGGAAGGAGGCAGGACCAAAAGCTGCGGCATTGTTAACTGTGAGTAAAACATCAATTAAAATATTCGAAAGATGTTATAAACTCTATTTTTTAAAATTTCAGTTCACGTATGAACACATTCAGAAAGGGGTCCCTGACATGACGAGCGTTGAGGTCGCGAGCATTATATGGCCCGACAAGGAGGCCGATGGAGGTGAGAAGAGGAAGGCAAGCAAGGAGTGATGCAGGTGCCAGCCAGGTATTACAGTAGTTGGTGGTTTGCTTTGGAATCTTCTACATTTTGGACATTGGTCAATGTGAATTCAAACAGCGTCGGAAGAGCATTTGGCGTTGGACACTCTTCTTGTCTTGAGTGAGATTGCCCTAGGCACTCCGAAATTTTTGAAACTTTTTATCACGTATCAAAGGGTGCAGAGAGGTGCTCAGTAGCAGCTCAGTCAGACCACGCCCCAGAAGAGCCTTCGCTGGTAGTGTGGCGCACCTTCAACCAGCATCGGCCCGACTGCCAAGCGGATGGTGATCGCCCTGGTCGAGTCTGGTGATCAAACTTCAGCGCTCAGCTTCAACGTCAACGTCGAGCCTTGTCTTGCTCTCAGCTCTCATTCATTTGCTCTCACCTGCTCTTACCCACAGCAACAGCCTACATGGGACAAAGGTCCCGAGAATCAGTAGACTCTAGAGATGATGGCAGGATGGCGAAAGATCGCTGAGTAAGACGATGAGTCGCTGACGACACCATGTCGGCTTCCCGGGAGGTATAAGGACCGGAGAAGTACACCCATCAACGCTGTCCTTGCCTTCGCCCAATTGTTCGTTCATTCGTTTGTCGAACCTGCTTCCAGTATCTGCGGCAAAATGAGCCCAAGCAACCTCAAAGTGAAGCTCAACAATGGCGTCGAAGTCCCCATCGTCGGTGCGTGAGCATTCCCGGTTTCAAGGTTGCAGGAGGTTCCTGACAGTTTCTCGTCGTTTGGGTGGCCGTATGTGTAGCTAGCGGCTCGTATGCACCTCCGAATCCTGAAGCTCAAGGTAAGGTCAAGAGCTGGATCTTGACTGCGCTCCAGGTGGGTGATCGAGTGTGATCCATTAAAGTCAAAGGACATCGTTGCTAACGGGGAAGACTTTGACGCGTAGAATGGGTATCGGCACATTGACACGGCACATATGTACGGTACGCAGCAGTGTTCGCCCTTCTTCCAGAGTTCGGGGTTCTGATTGAGCCTATACTTTCATCAGGAACGGAGAAGGCCGTTGGTGAGGCCGTTCGGGAGTCTGGTATCCCGCGCGAGGAGATCTTCATTACGACGAAGCTACCGTCCGTAAACACCTTATCAAATCCCCATGTACCCTCTCTTTGACGGGTGTCACGAACTAACAGGTGGAATGCTGGAGGCAAAGTGAGAGACTCGTTCGAGGAAAGTCTTGTCAACCTAGGCCTCGGGCATATCGATTTGGTACGCCCATTAACACCTCCTCGCTGGTGCATGAGAAGAACTCACACGGTGGTTATTTTCGTTTTAGTACCTCCTGCACTGGCCGCAAGCCGTTGTCTATGAACCAGGAAACCTCGCACCTAGAAACCCAGATGGGAGGGTGAAGACTACCAATGATTTCAACTTCAGTCAAACTTGGGCCGAGATGGAGAAGCTCTTGGAGACGGGTAAAGTTAGGGCGATTGGCGTCAGCAATTTCTCAATCAAGACGTACGTCTCAAGTTCCTCGTCGCTCTGGAACTGGGGCCGTGTGTGTGCTAACGAAATCTAACGTTCTAGCCTGGAGCAACTCTTCAAGACAGCTAATGTGACACCCGCAGTCAATCAAGTCGAGTATGACCATCTGTGGTTTCGGGGCATGGACTCTACTAATACCCGGTACCGTAGGTTGCATCCATACCTTGCCAGCAATGAACTTCGGCACTACTGTGCGAAACGTGGAATCGCCATCGCCGCCTACACTCCCAGCGGTAAGATCGTCGTCTGATTTACCCTGCCAGCGCGTCTCACTATGTGTCATCTTTGTGTCCGCGAGACCAGGTTATGGCACCGTCAGAAGCGACCCCCTCATTGTAAGCCTCGCAGAGAAGTACAAAGTCACTCCGACACAAGTTATCTTTGCGTGGCACTTGTCGCGTGGCACGATAATCGTTCCAAAGAGCGAGAATGATGAGAGGCAGAAGGAGAATATCGCGGTGCGCTCTTCCCTCGATCTCTCTCTTTCATGAGTTACGCGCACGTCCCACTAATCCTGGTTTTACCTTCCATAGATCCCAACCGTCTCCGAGGAAGACCTGGGCAAGATCTGGCACCTTGACCGCGGACAGAGGTTGTGTAACAAGGCGAATGAGAAGACTGGGCAAGTTTGGGGCTGGACCTACCAGCAACTTGGCTGGGAGGATTTTCACCCCAAGCTTTGAGCCTGTGCAGTGAATCGGAAAATGGAATGTATGTATAGCCTTACGTGTACCTTCTCGTTATTTGAAGTGGACTTTGTATGTGATGATTCCATCAGATCAGGCTGGGTGCAGTGACTAGGCTTGACCGTGTGGCGCAATTTCCTTTCTGATTGTCAACTTTATTAGGCCATGTCAAGGCGCTCGCAACATTAAACGCCGGGTTGGTCGTATCTCCGCGTTCAATATAGGTTGTTTAGCCGTCCGCAAATTCCTCGCAAGAAAGGAATATTATTCCCAAAGCCAAGTGTGAAGCCCTCTCAGTCAAATTCACGGATCTGGACGTTGTAGAGTAGGAAGGAATGCCTGCATAGGCATGGCATGCACAAACAGGCTGCACAGCCAATGCGGGATGAATGGCGTTCCTCGAGGACTGCGTAAGATTCATTGGCATATCTGATTTATAAGACGTTCTTAACGCAATTTGTAGCGTACAGGAATAGCCCCGTAACCCATTGGAGTTTGGGTGGCGAGGCCCATAAATCGCAAGAGGATGATGGCCGCTGGCTTCGTCATGGCCTGGAAGAAGAATATCGGCAAAAACGAGTGGCATTATCTTATCGATTCTCGCACAGTTGCTTACCAAGAATGGGATAACTCTCGCGAGGATGAGTAAGACAAGAATTGCGCAACGGCTGAATAAGCGGAGGAAGGTGGTATAAAGGCTGGGGATAGAAAAGAAAACTATCTTCACTCCAAACACAATCGTCCCTTGGTTCTTCCTTCTTGCATCCCCTTTACAAGATGAGCCCAGCTAATCTCAGACTCAAACTCAACACTGGGGCTGAAATCCCATCATTGGTAAGTAGACTACCCTAACCTCCAACGTTTCAGGAATTCCCTCTTACAGATGATCATTATCTTCCCATGCATAGCGAACGGTTCATATGCCCCTCCTGAACAGCAGCACAGGGTGAAGAGCTGGATCTTGACGTCACTCCAGGTGTGCACGACGATAATGGCAGAATTGGTTGCTGACGAGACCGATTTTGGCACGTAGAATGGGTACCGACACATTGATACGGCGCACATGTATGGTACGCAGCGCTCCTAGCTAAATTTCTCCAACTGCTCGATTCCGAGCGAACTTGATAGGAACGGAAAAGGCCGTTGGCGAGGCCGTGAGGGAGTCAGGTATTCCCCGTGAAGAGATATTCATTACCACAAAGTTGCCGTGCGTGCACATCGATTCATGCCCTTATTATTTACGCCTTTCCTGACACCTTACCCAAATATGCAGGTGGAATGCCGGAGCGAAAGTCAGGGAGTCGTTCGAGGAGAGTCTTGCCAACCTGGGCTTAGGATACATTGACCTGGTAGGCTGTTTTTACGCAGTGGCCGCTGCACAGAATTACTTACACGATGGTTATTTTATCTCTAGTACCTCGTCCACTGGCCTCAGGCTGTTGTATACGAGCCAGACAACCTGATTCCGGTGAACCCAGATGGAACGGTAAAAACCACGGACAAAGTCAACTTCAATCAGGTGTGGGCAGAAGTAGAAAAGCTCCTGGATACGGGGAAAGTCAAAGCGATTGGCGTTAGCAATTTCTCGATAAAGACGTGAGTTTCCAGGCTATTCGAAGCTTCGCCCTTGAGGTTGAGCATCATGCGAGCGCTGACGGATCCGTAGGCTCGAGCAACTTTTCAAGACAGCGAAGGTGACACCCGCAGTGAATCAAGTCGAGTATGCACACACTTCTATCTGAGACGACTTCATCTGACGCAGTAGAAATTAGATTGCATCCGTACCTGGCCAGCAACGAGCTCAGGCATTACTGCGAAAAGCGGGGTATCCTCGTCGCTGCCTACACTCCCAGCGGTGAGAACACTCAGCCCCAGCGCGATCCGCCTATATCTGACTCGTAATCTCGAGCAGGCTATGCTATTGTCCGAAACGATCCCCTCATTGTCGGTTTGGCAGAGAAGTACAAGGTCACCCCGAACCATGTTATCCTTTCATGGCACTTGTCGCGGGGCACTATTGTCGTTCCGAAGAGCGAGAATAGCGAGAGGCAGAAAGAGAATATCACGGTGCGCTCCTTGCTCGTCTTTTCATTTTCAGTGAAGAATGCTTCTGACCCTGTCTGGGTTTCCACAGATTCCCGCCATCTCGGAAGAGGACCTTGGAAAGATCTGGCATCTCGACCGTGGACAGAGAATCTGTAACAAGGGTGACGAGAAGACTGGACAGGTTTGGGGATGGACGTACGAGCAGCTCGGCTGGGAGAGTTTCTACCCCAAGTACTAAGTCAGGATTATAGAATTCTCAATAGCGTGTTAAATCTGGATGTAACGTGATTATAAATGAGGGTGTTTCACGTTAAAATGATGGGTAATTATTGAATCAGGAAGAACTCAGCTGCGTTGTGTGGCGCACCTTCCTTTTTTGTTGCTGACTTTCTAAAGCTATGCACTGCGGCTGCGTGGTTGACCAGGAAAAAATACATTCCCTCCATCTTGGAGGTGCCCGGTATAAAGTACACCGTACTAGAGGGCTTCAGACTTGAAGGAGGGAAAAGCACAGCAGATTATTTACCAAATCGTTGAATGCATCTTGGCTGCATTTATGCGACTACTGGACTCTGGAGTTTGGAGGGAAAGAAAAAAGATGCATTAAGGGGGAATCGAACCCCCGGCGGGTCGAGCTCACTGTTAGAATGGCAACGACCCAGGTTACCACTACCCCATTAATGCTTGACGAAAGAGGATTCAATTTGTCCACAGACATCTGGATAGTACTCAAATCTTTATAGAATTCATGAAATATACAGCATTCTGTGAGCTCCAGAGAAGGTCGTTCATGCACTTTAGGACACGAGAAGGAACTCCCAAGAACTCCCACGTCGTGGTCGAGGAGTTTTCGTTCGTTTCGGCTTTTGCCGAACTCAAATTTCTTCCTTCATCACCTCCGCTCATCGAGGCCGGACTCGCCATGGCGCAACAACGGCTCGCTCTCTGGAATGCCGAGGACTTGGAGGAGGATGTTGATCTCTCAATGGCCATTGGGAATTACGGCCCAAATGTGCCATACGAAGACAGTGGGTGGTCTTAGGATACGAACTACTTGTCATTTGCGGAACTCATTGGCGATGGACGGGCATTCTAGCGCACATACCTCAGCCTCAGATCGATGAATCGACGCTCATTGCGATGCAGCAGCATATGGCCCAACAAGCGGCCTTCTCGCAGATTCCCGACGTCGTGAAGAGTGTGAGTTCGGATGGTCGCTCACGAAAGTTCGGCGATCGTCTGATCATTTTGAACCCAGTTCATAGTACACTTCCACCAAGCTGTGTTGGACAACAACCTCGCGGAGATCACGGTTGCCTATGAGAGTGGTTGGAACAAATATACAGAAAAGTTCTATGCGAAAACGGAATGGCCAGAGGCTGAGTTCATTGCGCCTTTGGTTAACGATGGTACGCGTCGACCCTTCTCAAGCGTCAGAGACCGTCTCACCTTTTCGCTCATTCAGACCCGATATTCCTCATCCTGTATCGCGAACTCTACTACCGTCATGTCTACTCTCGGCTGCAACCCAACATCGATGACCGCTTCCACTCCTACGAAAACAGCTGCGAGCTATTCAACTACCTGCTCAGTCAGCATAGTTTTTCCCTTCACGCTTACTACATCCTGACCTTTCTTCAGACTCTGATGGACCTGTAACGCTCGAACTCCCTGAACAGTGGCTCTGGGACATCATCGATGAATTTATCTACCAGTATCAAGTCTTTTGCACATGGCGCTCGAAGGTGACCACGAAGACGCAGGATGAGCTCATGATGTTAGCAGACGGTGGTCCTGTGAGTCGATCTTTTTGTTGAGTATTTCGTGGTCTAAACTTCTCCAGGTCTGGAGTTCGTACAGTGTACTCAATGTTCTATATTCCTTGATGCAAAAATCGAAAATCAATGAGTACATCGTCGCTCAACGGGAAGGAAAAACGCCTGAGGAGATTGCGTCAGTAACGCTTGTGTGTACAGATCAGTAGTGATGCTCATGCCCTTTCGTCCAGTGAGATTGTTGGCGAATATGGTCAACGCCCTCTATACCGCATGCTCGGCTACTTCAGCATTGTCGGCCTGCTTCGAGTCCATGTCCATCTTGGAGACTTCACCCTCGCCCTGAAAGTAATGGAAAATGTTGAACTCAACCAAAAGGTAAGCGACCTCAGGCCTCAGTCCTCGAATGCATATCGTGTCTAAGAATGTCTCTACAGTCACCCTTCACAAGAGTGACAGCTTGCCATGTTGCAACCTACTACTACGTCGGCTTCTGCTACATTATGTTGCGCCGATATCCTGATGCGATTCGGACATTTGTGACAATCCTCAACTTCATCCAACGGATGAGACAATACCACACCCGGAGTTACCAATACGATCAGGTATTATCCGTCTTCGAGTGACTTTGACTTCATTGTTAATCCAAGTCTCATGCAGATCAGCAAAACCGCGGATAGGATGTACTCGTTGTTTGCCATCTGCCATGCTCTGTCTCCGACGAGACTTGACGACACCATCGCAAACACAGCGAAGGACCGGTTTGTTGAACAATACGCTAAGATCGCTCGTGGCGGGTAAGCATTTCTCGAATACACCAACCTTGCACGTTTGTTGAGACCAAAACAGATCTGAGGCCTTGTCAGCCTTCGAAGAGCTTTTCCTGCATGCATGCCCTAAATTTATTGCCGCAAATCCGCCTCCCTACGAGGATCCGGCGGCCATTGAGGCGATCTTCGCCGCAAGCTCTGAGCAAGAATCAAATTCGTTGCAGACGGCTGCCACCCGCCGCCACGTTGATCTCTTCCTCGCCGACGTTGCTGCCCAACTGCCCGTCCCGACCCTCCGCAGTTTCCTCAAGCTCTACACTAGCCTCGGCGCAAAGAAACTTGCCAACTTCCTAGACGCGGATGAGGAGGAGCTCGTGCAAGAGATGATGGTCCTCAAGCAGGCAAGCAGGAGCATTAGCCGGGTTGCTGGCAGCGAGGGGGCCAGTTTGCTGGATGGGCAGATGATCACAACGAGTGATCTCAACTTCGCCATTGACGAGGTAAGTGTTCCTAAGATGATGTTTCTTCGTGACTTCGTGTTGATAGGGTTCACCCTAGAACATGGTCCACATTGCGGAATCCACTGTTGGAAGGAGATACGCTGGCTGGTTTATCAAAAATACCGAACGGACACAGAAGATCTTAGATGATCTCAAGAACACGCCTCTCCCCGTACCGCCGAAGTCAGGAGCGGCTGCTCCCACTGGAGGTGCACCAACAGTAGAAGCACAGGCGCCACAAAATCGAGCACAACGGAGTGGAGGGCCAAAGGTTGCTTGGGGTGGTGTAAAGGTCGCTTCATAGATTTGTGTTTTATGTACTTCATTTTGTACACTGGTCTTTTTTTGCTTCAGATGAAACAGGGTGCTTGAAAAGGAAAAAGATTGAAAATTCTCTCCTAATGATGATGGTCTCTCCCACTGCGTCACAGAAAGAAAAAAATAATTGCATTAAGGGGGAATCGAACCCCCGGCGGGTCGAGCTCACTGCTCGAATGGCAACGACCCAGGTTACCACTACCCCATTAATGCTGCATGAAGAAGGGGATAATGAGCATGACAGTCTCAGAAGTCATTTGCCCTGCATAAGCTTCAAAGTTCCACCAAATTCAATGTTGCACTTGAACTTTGACCATGAGCACGAGCACTATCGTTACCTTGGACGATCTCGAACACACCGGAGACGGTCACCTCACCTACCCTCAATTGGACAACGAGCAGGACCCGGTGGAGGAAGTCCCTGTTGACAATGCGCGTCAGTTGCTCAAAGACAGGCTCTTCGTTGGGAATCTAGCACCGACCGTCGACGAGTATGTCCCTCGCTCATCCGTTTTACCCAACCTCACACATCGTGATGCGCTAGATCCACGCTCATCAAAGTCTTTTCGAGATTTGGCAAAGTCACCAAAGTCGACATGCCCATTCACAAAACAGGGTTATCGAAGGGGAAGCCCAAAGGATACGCATTCATCGAGTACGGAAACAAGGATGTAAGTTCGTTGTCTCTCATTCATTCCCCTCTCGTCGAGATTTTCTTGCTCATCCATACTTCGTTTTCATGTTGCGCTCGCTTTGTCCCGGCTATAACTATCCGCGAAATCCTTGGGGTCATGTTTAGCTGGACAAGCTGAAACCCTTTGTGGCAGAGGCCGGGCCCCCGACGTGAAGCATCGCTCTCTCCTCCAACTCGCGAAGCCTACGACGGACGTCTCTAATCGTTCATTTCGTGCAGGATGCATTCAAGGCTCTCACAATGGCGCATGAAAAGCTATTGCGTGGCCGGAATATCACCGTGAAGTTTGCCCACCAAGCGCCGCTGGACCAGTATAGTGGCTCAGGTCTACCGTCCACATTGAAGAATCGAAAGGCGATGATGGAAACAGGGCGACCGACAACACTTAGCATGATAAAGGCTGCTGGAGCAGGAAGGCATGAAAGGTGTGTCCATTAATTCTATTCACGAGGATCCCCCTCTAACAACAGTACTTTGTATTGATAGTAAGACTGCCGACAAGATTTCAATGATGGAGGCCAAGCTGCGACAAATGGAGAGCACCAATCCCAAACCCTCGAAACCCTCTTCACCTCTGGACGATGCCAACACTACGGATCGGCCTTTGACACCATCCGCTAGTTCATCTCTACCCTACCACCCTTCTCTACCTGCGAAACCTCCTCAGCCCCTCCCTCCTCACTTGAATGTCCAACGCCCTTCACCGATCAATCCTCTTGCTGCACCAAGATCGAAGCCTTCTCTCCCTTCGCTACCCTTTCTTCCGCAAGTCCGGTCATCTGGGACTCCACCGCTTGGCTGTAGCTCGCCCTCTCTTGCAAGCGGTTTGACTACCCATGCGCGTCCTTCCAAACCGAAGCTAATCGGCGTGAAGATTAAACCGAAAGAGAAGGGCCCAGGACAGTGATGGATGGCACCGCATCTGTGTCCGTCTTGATATCTCATTCTCAGTTCGTTGATACCAACATAGCACTTATCCAAAGAATACTTGTACATCCAGGTTTTTGTGTAATACTGTTAACTCGGGTCACGCAATACTTACTTATCTCCGCAGTGAAATTGCTGACCAGATGATACAAGGCGTTCTCAATGGCTTCCATAAATTGCCATGTTGCGCGAATTGAGACTTGCGACGACAGAACTCCCATGTTATAGCTGAGGAGATCGGAATGGGAACGGGAGAAGGGAAATAGCGAATGCGATGACGCGAAGCAGGTCACATTGAACTTCTGGGTCGTTGCATTCGTCGAGGCCGTCCACAACGATCAATCTTGGCAGTAGTTTGCTGACAGATTTCGAGGTCGAAGTGAAGTGATGAAGGAAGTACCTCCACCATGAGGGTCTTTCCGGGAGAAGGGGACCAACGAACAACATCTCCATTTGCTTCTTGCGGGTTATCTTGAGTATACCTGGATCCTGAGAAACGATAGCCCTCCGCAATTCAGGAGAAATCTGGGCCAATTGGTAGACTAAGAGTCCGTTCGGTTGCCATAATCCAGCTGGATTATGATTATTGATGGCTAGCCGGTCTCTTCCCACCCCTCATCAGCTTACCGGATTGGTCTAGGCGACGGGGAATTTGATGACCGCCAGCATTCGGCCCGTCGTCGGCGGGTGCCTGCTCGCCGTCTCGCACAGCGAGCACGGATATCTTGGTCACTTTTCCATGATATTAGTTCAAATTTTGTACGAGTGCTCTAATACATATACTAAGACTCTCTAAAGATGCCTGCTCTTCGTGAAATCACTCTATCCTTTTCCACAATACCTGAACTCTTTGACAAACTTTGACCATTTATGACATTGCTGAGGAGCTTTCAGCAATGACGTCCCTGAAGTAGTTCTCGGGAGGGCTTCATGGTCAATTTACTAGAGATGGCACTTGAAAGTTGGGATACAACATGTATTTTTCTGTGCTCGCTGTGCGAGACGGCGAGCAGGCACCCGCCGACGACGGGCCGAATGCTGGCGGTCATCAAATTCCCCGTCGCCTAGACCAATCCGGTAAGCTGATGAGGGATGGATTATGGCAACCGAACGGACTCTAAAGTGGGGATAAGAGAGTTTCGGTTACTTCGATCGAGGGTCGTTCTCGGAAAGAAGAGACTGGCAGCCAGACGACCCTCCAGCAACCATTTCTCTGCTATTGACTGCTCTAACCCTGACTTCCCAGCTCCAGCAGGGCCATGGAGAAGCATCATGGAGGCAGACTTTTCCTGGCTGTCAATCCAGTCCATTCAAGTTGTTTCTTGTATGATTGCGACTCGCATGTCTTCATCACAGCGTGGGGTGTCATAGTGTTCATTGGAGTCAAGCAAGGCGTCGAGGGAGCTTTGTTCGCGAATTAGATCCAATCCTGCAGCCAGACGCAGTTCCTAAATGGCTGAGACTAGTCACCTACCCCCAGTGATCGCGTTGGAATGGTCGCTGCTTATCTGAACGTTGGTAGCATTGTGTAGTACCGACGTTGAGTATCGAGGAAAGCAATCTTCATGGAAAACACTCCTACAAGGGAGACAGAGGCGTTGCACGCCGGAAAGAGTCAGTGGGAGGTCTGTCGACATGCATGATCTGCCAAAGTCGATGCCATAAGCAACGCGGAGAGTCACACGATGAGTGACAGGGCTATCAAATATTTTCTACGATGGACTCTAACGACCTATTCTCTTTCCTCGGTGGCGAGGTAGACGACCAAAGCGACAATGAGCAACCCATGCAGGTTGATTCTTCTGGACAAGAATCCAAGATCCCCCAGAAAAGAAAAGCCGACACACCTCCACCTTCGACTCGAAGCAATGCGCAGGACTCCGGAAACCAACCAGCTGACGCGGGTCCCTCTTCTCCTAAGAAGCCAAGAATATCTTCTCCTAAACCTGTAGTGCTCGACGATTTTGAAACGGAGGCGAAACGAGAGGTTGCTGTTGGCGCAGGTCTGAACGAATCGTCCGACAGTGCCAGTCGATTGGAATTGAGGCATCAGGTGTGTCCTACGCATTACTCTTTATCTGCGGTTTTGTGTCCTAAAGCATGTTAGGTCCGACATCAAGTCGCAGTACCTCCGGGCTACGACTATATTTCCATCTCGAAGCATGTCCCCCCAGCCAAACCGGATCGGGAGTATAAGTTCGAATTGGATCCATTCCAGAGGGTGTCGGTCTACGCGATTCAAAGGAATGAAAGTGTGCTAGTATCTGCACATACTAGTGCCGGAAAGACGGTCGTAGCAGAATATGCAATCGCTCAATGTCTCAATAGAAAACAGAGAGTCATTTACACGAGTCCCATCAAGGTTCTTATTCGTTGAATGTCGCGCAGTTGAAGTTTTTACATTAAAATCTCTAGGCCCTGAGCAATCAGAAGTACCGCGAAATGCTGGCCGAATTTGGGGACGTTGGCCTCATGACTGGAGACGTAACAATAAATCCTTCTGCGTCGTGCCTTGTTATGACCACAGAGGTAAGCAGCATAACCATTTTGGTAGTTCTGCGCAACTCAGCGTTTCGTTAGATTTTACGGTCTATGCTGTATCGGGGTTCTGAAATCATGCGCGAGGTTGCATGGGTCATCTTCGATGAAATCCATTACATGCGCGACAAGGAGCGCGGCGTTGTTTGGGAAGAAACGATCATTCTTCTACCGCACACTGTGCGATACGTTTTCCTCTCTGCGACCATCCCGAATGCCATGCAGTTCGCGGAATGGATATGTAAATCTCATGAGCAGCCTTGTCATGTCGTCTACACCGACTTCCGACCAACGCCGTTGCAACATTATCTCTTCCCTGCTGGCGATGACGGCATCCATCTTGTCGTCAATGAAAAAGGAGAATTCTTGGAAGATAGGTTTGCGAAGGCGATGGCAAAGATTCAGGAAAACATGGGAGAGGATCCTGCAGACCCCAAAGGCGGAAAAGGAAGAAAAGGGAAAACAAGAAAAGGCGGTGATAATAAGAAAGGCATGCTCTTCTTTTGAAACCCCCTTCCACGAACTGATGAGGTTTTAGGATCCTCTGATATATCTAAAATAATCAAGATGATTATGCTGAAGAACTATAATCCGGTCATTGTCTTCTCGTTCAGTAAACGAGAGTGCGAAGGGCTCGCGCTGACGTTGACTAAAGCCGAGTACACGACGCCAGAGGAACAAGAGCTCATCACCACGATCTTCAACAACGCGATAGAAAATCTCTCTCAAGACGATCGTGCTCTTCCTCAAATCACCAACCTTCTACCCCTCCTCCGCCGCGGCATCGGCGTCCATCATGGTGGTCTACTTCCTATTCTCAAAGAAGTCATCGAGATTCTCTTCCAAGAAGGCCTCATCAAGGTCCTGTTTGCCACCGAAACTTTTTCCATCGGCCTCAACATGCCTGCCAAAACCGTCGTTTTCACCGCAACACGCAAATTCGATGGCAAGGACTTCAGAAATATCTCTTCGGGCGAATACATCCAGATGTCTGGTCGTGCTGGTCGACGAGGTCTGGATGACCGGGGTGTTGTTATCATGATGTGCGACGAGAAGCTGGAACCGCAGGCTGCAAAGGAGATGGTGAAGGGCCAGGCTGATCGACTGGATTCGGCGTTCCACCTTGGGTACAACATGATTCTGAACCTCATGAAAGTGGAGGGAATCAGTCCTGAATACATGTTGGAGCGTTGTTTCTTCCAGTTCCAGCGCAGTGCGGGCATTCCCATGTTGGAGGATGGTGCGTGGTCAGAGCGAAGACTTGCTGCTGAGTGCTCATTGATTCTTCCCTAGAGCTCAAGCAAGAGGAACAGCTTCGGAGCTCGACAGTTATTCCTGATGAATTGCTGGTGTCCCAATATTACGACTACCGGCAACAGCTCGATCAAATGACCGCAGACTTTCGGGAAGTGATTACCCATCCCACCTATGTGTTACCCTTCCTTAAAGTTGGTCGATTGGTCAAAGTCAAGCATCAAAAACTGGACTTTGGGTGGGGAGTCGTCCTCAAGTTTGAGAAGCGTGTTTCACCAAAAGCAAGTCACTGGTTTTCACTTGAAAGTCAATCACCCTGACCAGTGCCTCACAGAACAAATTGATTCCCAAGCCCGAGGAGATACCGCCCCACGAGCAGTACGTGGTCGACGTCCTCCTTAACTGCATCCCTGGTACCACGACCTCAAAGAACAAGACGTCCACGACGCCAACTCCTGCCGGGATCCAACCATGTGCTCCAGGTCAAAAGGGCGTTCCAGTCGTCGTTCCTGTTACGCTGTCGACCATTGATGGCATAAGTCACATGCGTATCTATCTGCCCAAGGATCTTCGTCCAGACCAAGAGAGAGAGACGGTCTGGAAGACCATTCTAGAAGTCCAAAAGCGGTTCCCCCATGGCATTCCGTTGCTCGATCCCATCGAAAACATGAACATCAGGGACGAAAAATTCAAGGAACTTGTCCAGGTATCTTTTAGAGTGCTTTAACCACTTCGACGCTGACACGTCATGGCAGAAAATCGAAGCGATGGAACAGAAGATGTTCTTGAGCCCGCTGCACAAGGACCCCCATCTACCGGAGCTTTATACCCTCTATTCCAAGAAGAAAGAGAGCCAAGAGAAGATCAGGAACCTGAAGAAACGGATGCAGACTACGCACGACGTGCTGCAGCTTGAAGAGTTGAAGTGCCGGAAGCGCGTCCTGCGCCGATTAGGGTTTACTACCTCCGCTGACATCGTCGACATGAAAGGGCGTGTCGCGTGCGAGATCAGTACAGGAGACGAGCTGCTGTTGACGGAGCTTATATTTAACGGTGTGTTTAGTACACTGGCGCCAGAGCAGTGTGCTGCGTTGCTGAGCTGTTTCGTCTTCGCTGAGAAGGTCTGTTTCTCCTGTCTTGTTGATTACAGATCTCACTTTCTTTCAGAGTGAACAAGCGACGAAGCTGAAGGAAGAGCTTGCAGCCCCGCTCCGTGTCATGCAGGAATTTGCACGTCGCATAGCGAAAGTATCCAAGGAGTCCAAGCTTGCCATTGAGGAGGACGAGTATGTGCAATCATTCAAGGTCGAGCTCATGGATGCCGTCGTGCAGTGGTGTCGCGGAGCTTCCTTCTCTGATGTATTCAAGGTAGGCCCTCCTTACGCCCGTCATTTAGTTTTTGATCACTTACGCTCGGTATTCCAGCTGACCGACCAGTTTGAGGGCACCCTCATCCGTGTGTTCAGACGGCTCGGGGAGCTACTGCGCCAGATGGCGCAGGCGGCCAAAGTCATCGGTAACGCGGAGCTGAAGGAAAAGTTCGAAAAGGCCTCTGAGATGCTGGAAAGGCCCAACTCTGTCATTTTCTGTTCTTCGCTCTATCTTTAGATAATATTATATCGGCGATTCTCGCCTCTTGATGCTTCCAATATGGCCGTGCAACTGGTGCCGGCTAAAGTTATGTGGCGCAGAATTGCTATATTCAGATAAGAGGGGATACTTTCAGTTAGAAAGAAAGTCCTTTAATCGGTGAGATGAAAGATATACTCAAGTGACTGCGGATTGGGGAAGCCTGCAACCTAACAAGAACCAGTTTCATACATGCTCCCCTTCCCATGTGCAAGCAGGAGCAGAGCCGAGAATGACTAGGCAAGATAGACGGCGGTCAATCAACAACCTGAATTCTGGCAGGTTTTGGGAGAGCTCTGATGTTTAGCCAACTCGCCGTTATGGCTGTACTGTTTCTGGGTGACTCTCTGGCCTTCGCAACGGTAATTAACGTTATAACGCGTTATAGGATCCGGAATGTTCTTCCTCGGAGTCGGGACTTACCTGACGCTCAGATATCTCTCCGTGCTCTCCGCAGGCATCATTGACCTCCAGCGTCTATTCCTACGACCTGGAGTACAAGGTCGCCCTGTCTCTGCTGCCAGAGCTCCCGGCGTTGCCTATGTTGGTGAACACCATTTTCATCGCTCTTATCTTCGAGAGGGGCGCTGCGTCGATGACGGTCCCTCTGCACATATTTCTGTCTTTCGTACGGTAAACCATATTCCGATGCTCCTGGGCATATCGATCGTCCTCATCATTTCTCGGTTGACACGCAGGAAGGAACTTGCTTCTTTTCATCCTTCCTGCGTTCATTTAGATACCTGTACACGCCTTCAACTCGCGAGAAGTATCCATGGGTGTACTAAATATCAGTCAAGTCCAAAAAATCAAGTCATTCGATTCGAAACCTACAAGCAAGTTACTCGAGTATACAGAAGAAAGGGTCGTCGATACGTGAACAGGACATGGGACATTCAACAACGGATAGCGGACGCACAGACAGGATCAGTGCACAACGAGCAGATCACTACTTTACAACCATCCAACAAGTGGTTAACGTCGACCGCGAACATGGCCTCTGTCAACGTTGGTTTTGCCACAATGAAAGAAAGGAAAAGATAAAAATCGTCTCTCCAGGACATGCATCGTCGTTATCGTATATGGAACATGGGAAGGACGTAGAAATGAAGCGTAAGAAAGGCATAACGAAGATAGAGGAAAGAATATGGCAGTGCAGGCCATCAAGCGTCAGTGTCAGGGCAAGCGAAGACTACTTGATGCACTGCAAAGGCTGGCCTTGGATAATCCTGACGGTGTCGGAGGGGAAGTGCCAAAACGCCATTGCGATGAGGATGTAGACGGCTGCCGTGATACATCAACACAACGTTAATTATTCCAGAAAAGGATCGTGACTTACCAATCAAGACCAACCCACTCATCCAGTGGGTCTTACCATCCTCAACGGAGAACTTGACGACGACGACAGTTAGGAACAGAACAATTGTCTCGAGTGGATCGAAAAGGAGTGTCAACGGCTTGCCCATACCCCACGCAACCATGACCAAAATGGGTATCACGAACATGGCGATCTGGATGCAGCTGCCGACGGCGACGCTCATCGCCAGGTCGAACTTGCCCTTGCTGGCTACGATGACGGCCGTGGTGTGCTCGGCGGCGTTGCCAAGGATGGGGATGATGATGAGCGTGACCCATTCCTTCGAGATGCTGGGATTTGCTTCGACGAGACCCTCGAGCGAGTCGATGAGGAAGTCGGCGGTGACGTAGGCGAAGGCCGAGATGGCGCAGAGGAGCAGGAGGGCGCTGGGCATGTTGAGCTTGGGCACCTCGACTCCGGACGATGAAGACGAGGAAGAAGACGAGGAACACGCGTCCTCCATCACGACTGGGATGGGCAGAGTTTGCTGGGTTGAACGCCGGCTGAGGCTGGACCCAGGCGAACTCGAACGGGTCGATATCGAGTATTCTTGAACGGTGTCCAGGAAAAGATGGTTGTGTGAGTAGAACTGGAAAAAGAGGTAGAAGAAATAGCTATGAAGGAAGGTTACAACGTTGTTTGAGTAACCGGAATAGCGATTCTTACATCAAGATGAGGATGATCGCACTACCACGACTAAGTTCCAACAAAATTCCAACTTCCGATCCGACAGGGAGACGACTCTCAAGGTATTGATGCTAACGAGAACTATGAGGTGCACATCAGCGAGCTAACATAGAGGAACTTACGAAAGCTGCAGGAATAGCCAGAGAGATAACTGAGACAATTAACAACGAGGAGTTGAGTTGAGCAACCATAGGCTGGAATTGTTGCTGATGGAAACGGAAACCACCGACTGTGGATGAGAAATGAGATGGCGGATAGAAAACAATAACGCGAGGCATACGCAAGACATACCAATGAATGCACATCCCAAGACAAGCAAGAGATTGCTCAAGAGACTACCCAACAAGGCACTTTGTACGACTTCCAGTTCACACTGACCAAGTGGTTAGCCCTCGAGCGGTGAACTGAGGAGTGACTAGCTTACCTGTTTCAAGGCGATACCGGAGATAATCATTTCGATGAGGTTACCAAGAGAAGCGTTGAGCAGACCACCGACGCTCTGGCTGGTGCGTAGCGCGATTTGCTCGGTACCCAAACCGAGGAGGGCGGCGAGGGGGACGATACCGAGGCCAGAGAATACGAACGTCAAGGTGGCGCTCTGGTGGGTAAAGTGCATGGCCCACGAAACTGGAATGAACACCAATAGGAGGTTGAGCGGTGTGTAGCGTATCATGGCCTTGATCGACTGCAAGTATGTGGGTTCAGGGCCGACAATATGCTTGGGAGTGAACAGGGCACGGATGCGAGCCGTCTTAGAGAGCCTAATGCGCCTGAAACGGCGGCGGACTCGACGTTCCCCAAGTTTCTCGAGGTCTTCACTGGGGATGTCACTGACGGGGATGTCTTCTTTGACATCTACCGTTTCGATAGTTTCGAGTGTGATTTCGCGATCGGCATGGGCGAAGTCTTTCTCTCTAACACCATCGACGGGGCGCGAGTTGGAATGACCACCAGGAGCTGGCGTGGTTATTTGAGGCGGCGGTTCATTACGTGGCCCACTACTAGGGGGTTCATCATCGTCCTCAGCGAGAAGAGCAGGTGTTGGCTGGGGCAGAACGTTGTTTGTCGCATTGTGAGCAGGTAAAGCGAAAGATTCTCCCATTCAGGTGTGGCCGGGTTCGTTAATTGGGGGACCTTAAAGAGAAAGGGGGGAGGCTGTGATGGCCAAGGCGGCCGCCTTTATATGTCCTCCGTCGGAGCCTTGGTACACTTGGCATTCTTGCCCCAAATCACGTTACCGCTCCTGACCCGGCCGGCATCACGGAGCTCCCTCTTTTGGATCTTGGCTCTCCAAAATTGGAATCTGTCTCGCCGGCCTTTCCTCTCGTAAAACCAGTCTCATTCAGTAGAGGTGGTGGTTTAGAAGCAGGTTTCGAGATGGAAAGGAAGCTTAATCATCTTCGATGGCAGGGACTGCCTGAAAACGAGCCAGCCTCCCGTCACCCGGCTCCCTGAAACGTTGTCCCTGCGGTATTTTTGACAAAGAAATATCGTGTCATACTGAAGTCATCTTTGTTGCGTTAACTCCAAGGAAACTCAATCAACGTACTCGCCCTCGATTATGAAGAATCGTACGGACACCTGACCCTCAAGCAACCTATTCTCAATCGCTTGCCCTTTTATCTGTCGCACTGGATAATTAGTCGCCCATGGCCAACTAAGCGCTCATACAATTATGATATCATTAATACGCATCAAGCGCATCATGCCGCCGGCGATGGTGGAGAGCAGCCAACGAGCGAAAGGCTGCCGACTCCAGTGTAAACACCAACACAGAGCCCTCCTTTATACAAGATACCGTGTCGGAACCCTGCATCATGAGATGATTTACGGGCAATTCTCCAGTAGTAAGGATGCTCCGGCCATATCGCATACCAGAAGTCGAGGTCGAGACACAATTCATTCGACGCGCAGTGCTAGTGCCATCTGCAGGACGCCCGCCCCGCACATGTACAGCATCTGTCGCAATGGCGTCACGTTCGTCGGTTGCCGACCGAGGACGACGTCATCGAGGTCGGGATGGGGCGAATGACCCCAAGCATCGCGGTGCGGGCTAAGGTTGGTATCGCGATTTCGAGTCTAGGCCCTGGTGGATGGATATTTACTGGGAAGATAGGGGGGAATTAGTGCAATGTAAAGAAGATAAGGTTAAGCCAAGGAGGACGATAGCCAGCGTGATCATGATCCCGGAGACTATCTTATCATTTCAGTCTATCATTCTGGGGTTCTAATGGGCATCTATATTCCCACTGACAAGGTTGCATGCTAATTCTATTGCTGGAATAAGGTGCCAAGACCTTCGAGGAGCTTAGTAGATCGCGATTGAAAGCGTGGTTTTGAGCGAAAGCAGAAGTCAAGGTTCTCGAGGGTAGAGCCTTGCTAATTCAATGGTTGTTGGTGGGCGTTGGGAGGGATAGAAGAAAATTGAGAGAATGAAGGAAGACTGACGAAAGACAGGAAGAACGTAGGAGACAATTCCGGAGTTTGCGGTGGGAATTTCGGGGACAAGTGGCCGGTCGAAGTTGCAGCGAAAGTTCAACGATAGATGGCCTACGACAGAAGACAGAAAAATGCGTATATTCATGACGGCGTCCCAAATAAAGTATAAGTACAAAAGGGAAAACCTTCCTCACAACTGCGAGGGTATATCCCGCGACTTGCTCAGCCGCCCGTTCGTCTACGCAGACAAAATGACAGACGTTAAACAAACATACATAGCCCCGAGTAGATGCAAGCCGAACATGGGTTGTAAGAGGGTCATGGGTCGTATCGTATAGCGTGTCGTCGGCGATAGAAGGGGTAATAAGCACTTTTAATCAGGCAGCGGAGGCCTTGGGGGGCTCGTCGACAAATTTCCCACTGCCCTTCGTGAAGATATCCTAATAGGCCGTCCACGTATTCAGCTCCGATGTTTTCACACCCACGAAGGAAGGAATAGAACAACCCACCTTGTAAATGCCGGTTGTAATCTGGATGAGCGCGTGTCTGCTCTCATAGAGAGGGTAGATGACGACGGCGATGGCGGAGCAGAACGTCCATGCGATGCCGATCGAAACCCACCCCGTCAGGCCGCCAACGCCGTAGATGTGAGACGAGAAGAACAGTGGCAGGGGTATGATGAGGATGAGGATGATGAACTAAGATGACCATGAGAAGAAAGGAGTGCGGTTAGAGAGTGCCGGTTGACGAAAAGCAAAAGGGACTAAGACACACCAAGCTGACGGAGGAGACGGTTGCAAATCTGAACGCCTTCGCAAGAGCCACAGGGTCGAGTTCGTCTGCTTCCTCCTTAACGTCGAATGAGTCGCCGGCGATGGACCCTTTCTTGTGGGTGTCACTGTCGGAGTCCTTCTCGGTTTTCTCTGGAGGCGGAGCGGGCACGTTGATTGCGCGGGTGGTTTCCCAGTCGAAGTTGTCGGGCCACTATATGACTTGAGTAAGTCGGACAATGTTTGAGATGAAGGCGCTCACGATGAGGGAAGAGACGACGGCCACGATGGCGCCAACACCGATGGACGCGAGGTTGCCTGCCAACATCTCATAGTCGCCTCCGCTCGTCTGTGGATTATCATCAGATAGTGGGATGATGAAAATTAATACTTGACATACCACGACATTGATGACATTATCGTTGAGCTTCGCAGTCGTGACAAGCCAGGCAATGACACCAGCCACGAACCCAGCGACCGATCCACCGATGCAGCCCCACTTGTTCGCCTTACTCCAGGTGATGCACAAAGCGATGGGAGCAACTCCAGAGCCGAGGATGACACCCATGAACGTCTAGTACTAAAATGAGGACGGCCGATCGTCGAAAGAAAGAGGACTTACATAGAGCCAACCCATGGAGACGCCAATGTAGAAGAAAATCACACCCGCGAGACCGCAAACAAGGGCGTAGAAGGCGACTCCAGCGTGACCTACACGCAAAATCTGCTCTTCCGTGGCTTTGGGGTTGACGTAGGCCTATGAAAAGTATTAGCCCAGAATTCCTACTTCTGAGGCACCCGCGTCGACAGCTTACCTTGTACACATCGTAAGTCAGGATAGACGAAACTGCAATCAGTTCGGCAGAGCAGGCACTAGTGACGGCCAAAAAGAGAAGGACGAGCAGTGCAGCAGCACCTGCCTTGCCCAGGAGGGCAGCCGCGGCAGCAGCAGCCGGCAAACCAGCAGACACATCAGCAGGTGTGAGGACCTTCATATCAGGATCTCCCCGGAGCGCAACAGCAGCAAGTCCAAGTGTCGTCGCAAACGTGAATGGAATCGCGAACCATGCCAGGCCTCCAAGGAGGTATGCCTTCACGGTGCTTGCGGGCCGGCTAGCGATCGCGCGCTGCCAGTACGCCTGGTCCTGGAACACTGTGGCGAAGTTCCCGATGATGTTGATGACGCCGAAGATGAGCCCGTTCTTCGAGCGCATGGTAATGTACGAACCGTGTGCGTTGCCTGCGATGGGGGCGACGGTAGAGGCGTTAGTGAGCAGCTCGTGCATCTTGGAGGGGCTTCCGATCTTGTCGCTGGTTGCATAGACAGTGAAGATGAAGGTTAGAATGATGGCGAAGAGGACGGCGGTGTGTGTGCTGGAGTGGTGCGAGGTTAGTGGAGGGACAACTGGGAGAGATCCCCACTTACTAGTCGCACAGAAGGGTTGACCGCATTCCACCGACGACCACGTAGATAGCGACTCCAAGGGGAATCAGGAAGCAAGCCTGGAAGTGAAATTTCAGAAGGGCAGTCTTTCACAAAGGGAAGAAGGCATACAGCAATTGTGCTCATCCCGGTCAGATCCGTCACCGTGGCAGAGCCCCCAAGAATCAACATGGAACTGACAATGATGTTGGTGGCGAGACTGGGTTGCTGGGTTCAGCCGCGGGCTCATACGAAGGCAAAAATCCGGCCTACCCGAAGAACATGAAGACCAAATGAGCGGTCTTTCCCCATCTTACTCCAACAATTTCGAGCCATGTGTGGGCGTAAGGCGCGTTGAGCTTCAGTTTTGCGGCCAGCTATCGAGGCGTCAGACGTGGGGTGAAAGTGCATGAAGAGTAGATTGACCATGGCAAAAAGCAAGATTTGTACAGTCGCTCCAGCTAATCACGAACATTAGAAAATCGAAGCGAGAAAAAAAGGGTGAATTAATCATACCTCCATACCACCAAGGACCACTGATCCCGAACTTGTAAGCCACCGCACTACTTTGCAGCTGGCAGAAACGTCAATCATTAATTATGGGCCCAATTGAAGAGATCAGCGACATACCAAAGTGGCCGCCCACGTCCACGCAGAGACAATTCCTGAGGCAATCAAACCAGGCTTCACGCTACGTGACGCGCTGGTGAACTCCTCGGAATTCTTGGGTGAGAAGGCTGTATATCGTGCTTGAATGGCAGTAATGCCAAGCATAAATGCACTGAAGAACAAGCCAATTCCTGGGTCGATGGGTTGACATTCAGCTTAGGCTGTACGACTGCACTAAGGAATGCGACATACCGACGACTGATCAACGAAACCAGGCGAAACAGACCGAGGTTAACGCGAGTTACGACATGTAACACATCGAGAGGCATACCGACTCCATATCCGGCCCCTTGAGGGAGTACGGTTTCCGACATTTCGTTCAGAAGGGGACCAGGAAGAGAGAACGGCACTGGCTGGAGCAGGTAGCTATAGCTCTATACACTCTGGAAGTGCAGGGAGGGCAAGAAAAGCTGGCAAGAGACGTAGCGCCTTTTATAGTGGCTTATCTAGGCCCTGTCACTTGTACGATAAGCTCGAGAAGCAGAAGATTGGTTGATAGAAGGACATGTAAGCCCCACGGAGGTGTTACCCGCACATTTGGCCCAATGCGGGGGGGAACGTCCGATTCAAAAGGTTCCTGAAAGGTGTGTATCCTGTGGCGTCTACTGTATTGTCGATAAGAGCTATCGCGCTTAGAGTTTTTGACCAAGTCCAAGTCGCCAGATTAGAATCTCGGGGAAAATGGGGTACCGTACACCAACTTCCAAGGCGAGTCTAAAGATAGTGCGGGCAGCCTTATGGAGTTGGAAGTTCTCTGAAGCAATAATAGAGCTGAAGCGCTGCACCGCTGATGTATCATCGTTTGCCGTGGCCGTGAGTAGTCGTGGTGAGGTCGAAAGCGGACATCAACGAACATCACAACTTCATCCGCGTCGACGTCGGAGTCGGGCGTGACGAAACGTGTTCCCATCACATGGTTTCTAGCTTCCTTCAGGAGGTCGGGCAACAAAGCGCTCCTTCGAAAGTACGAGTTCAGCAGGCATCAAACAGTTAGACTTCTACTAACAGCAACGGACAAGCATCAGTCGAGGTGGAGTTGTTGTGCAAGCTATAAATGACCACAGTTCCTTCCTATGATGTCGGAGGTAGCAGTATTGTTAGCTCTAAGGAAGATTTCGAGAACTACAAACGTTTTCCCTGATCGTATGGAAGCCCCACTGCAAAAGTGACCTGCTCAAGTGTGCCTTATACACTTGAATCTCTCCGTTCGGCCGACAAATCATTTTATCTATCGTTTAAATTCTTAGGCGCCTGAAAACGCGAAGATAATCGGTCGTAAATCGGCCATACGGCGTCCCACTCTTATCGGAGTGATGTGCTTCGATTCCTGCCTTCTCCCTTTCGAAGATCTTCACCCTGAAGCCATGTGTGTAGATCTCCAATCTTCTCTTGTTAGAGTCACTTCGGCATCCTTTGCAAATCTCGGGGACAAACATCGACACCCGAGAGTCCTTAATTTCGCATCTTCACGAGCTATATCATAAGTAAAATATGCATTAAACTTTAGACATTTTCTTATCTATCTTATGGGGAATCCATTAGCGTAAGCGAGGAGAAGCATCGACAACCACATCCCATGACGGGTGGGCGCCAAGTTATCGACAAGGCCAAAGCTGGTCTTATCCAAACTACGTACATCTCCAGAGGTTTTATTGTATTTATTGTGGCCTCGTTCATATTCTGCGGACCCTCCTGTAAAGCAAGACACAGAGGTCATCGATTTATCCACAAAGTCCAAAAAAAGGCTTGAAACGGGCCGAAGCTCCGCCGGGCGCTATAGTCGCTTAGACCCTGTTATCTCGCTCTTTACCCCAGACCTCCATCATCTCGACACTTATCTCCCTGAAAATCGTTCAATCGACGGCAGAAACCGAGGGCGCAAGTTCACTTGGGGAACAATCTAATCGTGTTCGTCAATGAATTGAAACTGCACTGCTACTCTAATCTTTCCTTAGTCCTCTTAGTCCCCAAGACGCTGAATGGACGATAGTGAAAAGGCACCCGACACCACTGATGGTATAACGAGCGCCACACAAGGTGTCAATGTGGCGCATCCAAGCAGTGGAGATCGGATTGTCGTCGCTGGAAATGTGGTCCTCCCCAATCCCTACTGTTATGGGATGCAGGAACTGCCCAACGCGGCGAATGAGCGAACGCGCGTGGCTGGGGTCCTGACGAGACGAACGAAATCCAATCGAAATTCGGACGGCCTGCCGAAAGTCAATACCTCCCAGCCTGATTCCATGGGTGAAGATGTCCCTCTCTTTGTCCACCTCTCCCAAGGGCTCGCGTATACTATCGGCTCAGCGTTGGGAACGAAAGCACCTTCCGTCGAGACCTGCCTCGCGGCCTTCATCGTTCCAAATAGCAACGGCCTGACCGCCGGCTCGCGCGCATGGTCGAAGCACGCCCACCGCTCGCAGCCTCTTCCACTACTTCCACCCGGCCACGACACGCAAGAAGGCCACAATTCACCGATCTCAAAAGAGAAACTAAAGCAAAAGAAAGCCGCGGAGGCCAAAGGTTGGTGGGGAATCGCCTCCGGCCCGGTGGGCGTGATCAACGAAAAGGCGCTCGCGCTGTTCTGGAGGGTGATGAACGGCGCCAGCTGGCGGAACCTGCATTGGCTGCCGCACCAGGTGCTGGTGTATGAGGTTAGAGTGCCAGAGGGGTATGGGATACGGTGGTCGCAGGATCAGGGCGATCGGAAGGGGTCCGAGGGAGGGAAGGAGGAGAGGAAGGAGGAGAGGAAGGAGGACTGCCCGTGGATGTTTAGGGGTTTCCTGGAGCCAACGATGGAGGACGGGCATGAGATGAGGTGGAGACACCCGGTTTCCCCTTCGTAGAGGTGGGGCTGGGGCTTCGCGATGGTCATCGGGGTTGCCCGGGTAGAGTTATCACTTTGTACTCTTCCCCTCAATCGTGGAGGATTGCGTGGTGTATTCCGATTCCGCGAATCCCGTCTCAGAACTGAATTGAAGAGTCGAGAGGTGTGTCTCTTGATTTCCGGGGGTCAAGGGAATGTCTTCCGTGTTTATCTCCGCAATGGCATCTGTCCCTTTCGCAATGCGATGGAGGACAAGGAGGGCAGAAATTACCTAGTGTAAGATTGAGTAAAATTCTCCGAACGTTGCGAGAGACTCACGGAGGTATGAGTAAGGAGCGATTCCACAATCAGCGTATCGGGTGACAGATTTACAAGCAGGGCAAGGAAGATAATGTTCACGACAACGATGAGCGAACAGGATTCCACGCAAATGCTGATTACTCTCTTGTAGGGCGACCCATACGCCTTTCCGAGTAGTCGCCTAGTCCGATTTTGGTGCCAGAGTAAACGGAAAGAAATCAGGCACGCAAGGGCAACGTTGTTGAAGATGGTCACGGCTGGAAGAATGGCGATGGCGACGCTGGTTGAGCCCGACTCTCCCATTATTCCGACTTTATAGAAAATCCCTGGAATGAGGAGCGCTACACCCCATCCTTCGATAGGTTTCGCACGGATTAGGTTGTTTGGGAGGAGTGAGATTCGGAGTCGCTCACCCAAAGACAGGAGCGAGATCCCGGCGAGAACGCCCACCAAGGTGCGATAACGAAGTCGAGAAATGCCGTCGTATAGAATTAAGCATCTCCATATCTGTTTTTTTCATGAATACAAGAAATGACCAAAGGTTAATGCACACTCACCATCATCCCATCAGCCTCCCACAGTACAAACACATACGGGATGCAGATGCTCGGAACGAACAGCGTCATTATCTGCAGCGACGGACAGCCGGCGTTCGTCTTCGTCCTCCGTATGACATCGGTACAGGCGAGCGCGAGCGCCGCAGTGCTCCCAAAGAACATCATCGACATGAACATGACCAAGCTCCATTTCTTCTTCCTAGAGAGAGTCGAGCGCCTGAAGAGCAGTCGAATGGAGTCGACGAAGAGGATGAGCACGAGTCCGTAGGCAACCCCAGAGAGGATGGTGCCTATTAGGAACTTCTTGTGGAGTAATCCTTCTCCCGGGAGGAAGAGGCAGCGGTTAGGTGAATCCTCCATAGAATTTCATGAGGAGCGCAGGTGGGGAAAACGGCCTCAGAGATAGCTTCATGTTCTTGTCCTTTATTATATATTGACCACGCAGGGCGATCATGTGGTTTCATGGATCCTATTGCTTGGATATCTCCATCATCATCAGTATCATCTCCCGAGCCATCATCCGGAGTCACTTGAGTTACTTACGAGTACCTGGATGGCCTCAATGAAAATTTGAAACTGTGCTTTCGGATAACGTCTCGGGGTGAACGTCAAAGCAGGTTATATCGCACTGACTCGTGGGAGCTGTCCTTCATGATTGACTAAGAGTGTCGTGGTGGACTGGGCCGCCAACTTTTCATCACCGTTCCGTTCGATCGTGACGCGTGACGGTTGTCGGACCTCCATCAATGTCAACTCGGAAAATCCCAGGCCATCACTCTCACCTTCAAACCCGCACACACTGGTGTGGGAACCGACTTTATGTGCAGTCAAAAAGGTGTGATAGGGGTGTTAAACATTATATACACGGTTTTTTTGTGTCAATAAAGTTCAAATAAAGTTACAATAAAATCTTCCTTTCCCATGCTCATAATTGTCCGAAAATCATTGCCTTTGAGGTAATTAGTAATGATTACATTTACCCGTCCTTTTGTTGCTCCAGAAAAGACAACAAAAGCGCGGAATTTGGGACAACAAAAAGGATTGACATAAAGGATTCGGGGATACTATAAAAGGAAAGCCCGAACCCTTTATATCAAATTTTGCTCACAATTAAAGGCATCAATTACCTAACAATTATAGATGAACATAAAGTGTTTATATAAAGGGTTTGGGCTTTCCTTTTATAGTATCCCCGAATCCTTTATGTCAATCCTTTTTGTTGTCCCAAATTCCGCGCTTTTATTGTCTTTTCTGGAGCAACAAAAGGATGGGTAAATTTAGTCATTACTAATTACCTCAAAGGTGATGATTTTTGGAAAATTATGAGCAAGGGAAAGGAAGATTTTATTGTAACTTTATATGAATTTTTTTGACACAAAAAAATCATGTATATAAAGTTTAACACCCCTATCATGCCTTTTTGACCGCATATAAAGTCGGTTCCCACACCAGTGCTTCCAACCACCATCCTCCAAAACCCCGTAGCAAATGTGGGGAGTCCATGACCCCACTTCGATATCGTCATGAACGGATTAATGTCGCTAGTCATACAAGATCTGGCGTTGTTTGCCCCACACTGAGATGGCTGGTGCCCAGAAGTTCAGCATGTCCAGTCTGGAGCAATGCATTGAATGTCTTCATCTGTTCCATAGATGGCACAAACTTGGGCACAAGGGATTGAGGTTAATCGCAGGGGACATCGATCCGAGCCCCAACGGCACCAAGGACAGCATTTAGGTTCATCCCGTCATCTCGAGGATTCAAGCTCAAATATTCAAGGCCAGCTCCTTGTAATCCTACATGACTGAGACGGTCTAGGAAAACACTACGAAGAGTGGTAGAGGAGATGATAAGGTGGATTCGGTAAACGTATGGAAAAGATGCCCAACTGGTGGACCTTCTGCGCTTCAGGCCTCAGGCCTTCTGCCTTAATGGCAGCAGTCTGCCGCTGTAAAACCTTTTTGGCAACTGACACTATGTTGAAAAGGATTCAGTTTCATCGATGCATTTCAGGACCGGCTGAGAAGTGTACCCATAGTATCTGGAGCAGCGTCAATGCACTCTTTGCCCAGCCAATCCTCCTCTTCATCCTCCTCGCTGTCAGACAACGCCAGCGGGATACAAGCCAATTGAAGCCAGAATCGCATCATTTTTCTGATTGAGCGGCTCGTCTAAACAAGACATCAGAAACAATCTTCCAGTGGTTAGATGATGGACTTGCCTCGACTAGAAATAAGATAGTGACAGTAATCCACGATGTCCTCACAAGAAGCATTGGGGGGAGGCCCTCTGACTTCAGCACCAAACATGGAGGACCTCATGGCCACATCCCGCCTACCTCTACCCAGTCCTTTCGGAGTGAGAGCTTTATCCTAACCGTTCCTGGTCATGGCACCAAACCTGCCCACGTTTCCCATGACCACATCTTCATTGTTTTTCGCAGCTTCCGGTGGCCTTCTTCATAACCACACGTTGACGAGCATCTGAAGACGCTTGCAGAGCGACTGGGATAACAGGCTTGTAGTGTATCTTGTCTGCGAGTGCAAGGGTCAAGCCGATGAGGTCCCGATAGTCCGTGCATAGAGGCGCGGGGCGCAGGGAGGTGGACTTCATGTATCGCCAGAATGCCATGGTGGCGTCGAGAACGACGAGGAATGGGTTGAGGCAGTCACAGTGCTTCTGTGCAAGACAGCAGGTGACACAAAAGGCGGGAAACCATGGAGAGTGGTCACCCGATGTCTCGCGCAAAGCCTCATCCATACTCGCCATATATAACTTTCCGACCAAGTGGACAGGATTGTTAGGATCCTGAGTGTGTATGGCCAGGGTGCTGCCGATGGGAAGACAGTGGTTCGGGTGTAGGACCACCAGCTTGTATTCCGTGCTTGAGAATGGCTGTCTCCAGCTGGGAAGCTTGCCTGAGCACAGGTGCCTAGACAGGACATCCAGAATTCACGTTGAAAAATCGGGTGTACGCGTCGGGATACTGATCGAACTTCTTATTTTCTGTGTCGACCACCTCTATCATATAATTGAATGTGACTTTTGAGTAAGTGATGGCAAAGAATCCAAGTTTATCCAGAGTAAGATGCAAATTGGATCCACTACAAAGAGAGTTCGTCATTAATGGCCACGGCGCAGAATAATTCACATAAACTTACAAAGGGTGAGGTTGCCAGCAGAGTTCAACTGAACTGTCTTCTAACAACACTCAAACCGAGGAGGAAACCTTCCTATTTTATGGTCAGACAGGTTCAAAATCATTCCACAATACAGAACATACTACTGTCGCCTTCTCACGCAGATTTTTCCTTACAGCATTGATATAGTGAGCTTTGTGGAGAGCATAGCCAGGTTTTCTTGTTATGAAGGAAGGCTTGTCCGCGCTAATATATAGATGTTCTTCTTTTTCAGAGGCAGCTGGGGTTCATGGTGGTCAGACACGTCGCCTGCAGAGTGGGCACGATGGAGAGCTGGCAGGTTAAGACCCGTAATCTCCTTAACTCTGCTGTAAGTGAATGTCGTGGAAATTCGTGCTGAGCCTGTGGGGCTGTCTTGTCGAATAGCAGCCATGATGAGACGCAAGCCTATGTCACTGGTGTGGGAACTGACTTTATATGCGGTCAAAAAGGCATGATAGGGGTGTTAAACTTTATATACATGATTTTTTTGTGTCAAAAAAATTCATATAAAGTTACAATAAAATCTTCCTTTCCCTTGCTCATAATTTTCCAAAAATCATCACCTTTGAGGTAATTAGTAATGACTAAATTTACCCATCCTTTTGTTGCTCCAGAAAAGACAATAAAAGCGCGGAATTTGGGACAACAAAAAGGATTGACATAAAGGATTCGGGGATACTATAAAAGGAAAGCCCAAACCCTTTATATAAACACTTTATGTTCATCTATAATTGTTAGGTAATTGATGCCTTTAATTGTGAGCAAAATTTGATATAAAGGGTTCGGGCTTTCCTTTTATAGTATCCCCGAATCCTTTATGTCAATCCTTTTTGTCGTCCCAAATTCCGCGCTTTTATTGTCTTTTCCGGAGCAACAAAAGGATGGGTAAATTTAGTCATTACTAATTACCTCAAAGGTGATGATTTTCGGAAAATTATGAGCAAGGGAAAGGAAGATTTTATTGTAACTTTATTTGAACTTTTTTGACACAAAAAAATCATGTATATCAAGTTTAACACCCCTATCACACCTTTTTGACCGCACATAAAGTCGGTTCCCACACCAGTGAAGGAGAAATCTCCACGATCGGTCACGCTCTGCGCGTGACCACCCTCTCTCCTTCCTTCCATGTTCCCAAAGGCTGCGTCCGAGTTTGCGACACACGGAGATGACCGTCCAACGAAGAGGCGGCGTACACACATGCCATCTGCTGAAGGATTCACGAACGCACTCCCCAAACCCGCTTATAAAGCCCCAGTTCCTCAATTCACTTGTGCGTTTGACAACGGTAATACAACACCCGTCGTCGAGAAACCACGCTCGAAAGGCGCGAGTTCGAAACCCCTTTCAAAGGCTACGATGGAGAGGCATGCCACTACTTCTATTTTGTCCAGCGGAATCAACGATAGCACTCCCAGCAAGCCCAAGAATCGGGAAAGCTCCACCCTGAAATCGGTACAAGAGCTTCACAAATCCTTGGTTCTGGACAAACCTACGCCTGCAAAGCCATCACCGGAATCACGACGCCCTCTCCCAATTCCCCGACTGCCTTTGGAGCCGCCATCCAATGACGAAACGCTTGAACCTGTGGCTCTCAAACAAATCATCCCTCCTTCCTTCCCGGCCCCGAAAACGCCCTCGAAGCCGCTTAAACCTCTCCAACAGCCAGCCGCTCCTACCCCTCTCAAACAACCACCTACGAAAGAGCTACGTACGATCTCAACAACAGGACTCGGGCAGCTCAACCTTTCATCTCAAAGCGCGACCGAAGAACTAGCATCCATTATGTTACACGACCAGCACCCAGAATTATGTCTCCTGGAGCCCTCTCATCAGGCCATCGCACAACGTGGTTTAGAGATGAGCCCAGAGAAGAAGGGAAAGAATACCTCGAAGTTTACCCGGTGCGTAGTTATTCATCGTTCTCTCTGCTTCCACACTTACTCGTTTACAGAGGTGGCCTAGCTGCTCGCGCTGCAGCCTACTTTAGCCAGTCCCACACAGGACTTGTCCTATGGCAAAAGGACTTCGGCAATCGAACGAACCCACCACCCTCTGAGCTACTTATTACGATAATTAAGGTGCTGCACAAGCCTATTCCATCCAGGTCATTGACCAAGAGCACACCAGCCTCCCCTGGCGTCGCATTATGCACCCTCCGGCAGCACAACGGAGACCCCCATCCCTCATTTAAGTTTGACCACCTCTACCGAGTCGTATTCTCCTTTTCTGCTACGAATTCTCCTGAGCGGTTCCTAGACGACCATGCTTTCCGCGTGTATCAACACTGGCAGGTGTCTCTTCATGAAGACTCAGACCCAACTTCGTGCCGACTGCCGGCCAGTCTGCCCCTTCCGTGCTCCGAGCCCTACTCTACACCTAATATCTTAGACTCCCCCATCGATGACATTGCTCTCATCTGTACTCGTTTCCTCCCTGCTTTCTAGTCTCGCATTGCCATTATCTCGAGCATATATCTAGCTTCATCAGTGCTTCCTGACCACTGCCGGTCCAGCTTCCGTCCCATTCAGCACCGCCTTCTGCTACTCGTCAGCTAGAGCAATGCACTCCTCAACAGTTTTCATCTCATCCATCCTTACCCTCTTCGTCCCGTGCGCCTTCGCTAGCCGCATAATCGCCGTCAAGTGCGGGTTCTTCTTGGGTTATGGTTCTACGCACGCTGACGAGCTTCTCGTGATGAAGACTGCAACGAGGTGGCCGTCCAAGTTCTACGACGTTGCCGAGGTCACTTTCGGCGCCGTGCTCGCCCAAGATGCGTCTCCTGCGGAAGCACTGACTAATTGTTAGGCTATCGCCTGTTCTCGTTCAGGGCGTCTCTTACGCTAATCCAAGGAGCTCATCCTCTCTATGTAGACTTCTGAATGTTTCTGTTCAAAATACATATATGTTTCAAATGTACACTTCGTCGACACGTTGGTAGCGAAACTGACGACCGACAGTGATAAGATAAGGTCCAGCCCTGGAGCTACGCAATTGTTTCGCCATCAATGTCAATGATCCTGAACCCTGTTCCACCTTCAACGAACACATGGCGACATATTGGCTGCCTCACATTTACAGCCGAAGACAGGAGTCCGATGACCATCTGACCACTATGAGCACTGACGAATAGTACTCTTGACCAACTTATCCGCAACCGTCATCAGTCCCAAGCGCACCATCTCACCCACCTGCCATCGTCAGCAACTGAAACCATGGGCAAGTTCTTCGACGAGATCCCCGACTTCCTCTTTCCATGGATCGAACAGCAGAAGATGTTCTGGGTCGCCACTGCCCCGCTTTCGCCCTCCGGGCACGTCAATGTCTCACCCAAGGGATTCGACGGCACATTTCGGATAGTGAACAAGAGCAAGGTGTGGTATGAGGATCTTACGGGGAGCGGTGCGTGTTGGTAGTTTTCGACAGCCAGGATAGACACTCTGACGCGGTTCGTTACGACAGGCATTGAGACGACCGCCCATCTGCGAGAGAATGGGAGGCTGACGATCATGTTCTGCGCATTCGAGGGCCCGCCGAGGATTGTCAGACTTTTCGGAACAGGTATCTAACGTCTTTGCGTCATTTGAGGTCATTCTAAATGACTTGGTAAAGGAACTGTCTACGAGTATGGGACTCCAGAGTACAACGAGTTCCTCCCCGCTGAGAAGCGACAACCAGGTTCTCGCTCGGTCATCATGCTGGATGTACATAAGGTTGGAACGGTGAGTCAGAACGGCCCTCTTATGCGCAATGCTCACCAACTATCCTCAGTCGTGCGGTTACTCCATTCCCTTCTACACGTTCAAGTCGAACCGGATGCGGCTTCATATAGGAATGGCGAAGAGGGAGCTCGAGGACATTCGAACTGAGTCGACGACCACGTCTGCCAACGGGAACGGGGTTCCGACAAGCTCCTCACTTGGATCGGACAAGGGCCTCAAGTTCTACTGGGAGGCAGCCAATCAGAAGAGCATTGACGGTCTTCCAGGATTGCTGACCTCGTTCACCGCAAGGGCTGGATTCGACGAAGGTGTCGCGTCGAGGGATTGGGGACAAGATGACGAGTCCCTTATCTCGTCGGGAAAGCAGTCATTTTCCCTGGTGCATTACGTTGATGTGCGAGTGGTAGCTGGATTTGTGCTAGGATTTGTCGCATCTGGCTTATGGGGCAACGTTGTTCGGGTTCTGAGGACGCAGCTTGCTCACAACTAATATACACTAATACATGGTGCGTCTTTGTCATTCTTTCATAGCCCTCCTTGTAACGTATTTTTCAGTGATTTAGTTGTATTGTAATCAAGAGACTCTATTCCTCGAAATCCATCAACCTCAGTTTTTTGGTGCCTTGTCCAAGATGTCAAGAGCCTCTTCCTTCAAAACACTAGCAGCGATAAGCGCTTGGACATACTCGCGCATCCAAGTCTGACAGTTTTTGACAGAAACCCTCATCCCCGGCTGTGGCTTCAAGGTCATCATAATGTCCGCAGTCAAACGAACGAATACGCACCTTCGACGCGTCTTTCATGGTGTTCAGGCTGGCTACTGGTGCTGGCACTGTAAGAGCGATCTCCTCCATCCTGTCCACTGCCATCGTATCGATCCTGGGCTCATCGGGGCACGAAGGGTCCTTCTTGTAGATGCTGTACTCCTGAGCGACGTCCCCGAGGGAAATCTTCTTGTACTTCGTCGTCGAGAGTTCCGTATTGTAGTCGCGCTTGAATGCATGCTCGAAGCCCTCTGCGACGCTTCCAGTGACATGGATGACTTTCACCCAGGTCGGATCGTCGATATCCGGGATTGCCATTCCCCAGTGCGCCGGGAAGAGCGGGGACGGGGTGACGAATAAAAAGACTGGGCGTGTTTCTCCTATTGCCTCTGGAAGTAAGATCAGAATAAACTAGCAGGACAAGAAACTTTGAAATAATACGTGTGCTGGCCATAATATCGTTGTTCAAATGTTCACTCCTGTCTTCCGCTGAACTGCGGTTGAAGTCAGGTTGTGGGTGATCACGATCAGACAGTGTATTACAGTACTATTAGATAGGGGTGAGATCATTTACCCAAATTAGGCTTATTAAAATATTAAGCGCTCATTCAACGGGGCTACATCAACGGGTGATTAAATCTCTACACTGATAAGAGAACGAAAAGAAGAAATCCACAAATCAAACACAAGACAAAGAAGTCATAATAGATCAAATTTGAAAGAAATTGGACATGATATCACGGTAGTGATTTCTTGATTCACTTCGGCCATATCATCCAAATTAGATCCCTCCTGGGCGGCAAGCACCCAGGTACCCAGGGATAAGACTCTGGCCGTAAATTCGGGTTCCATCTCTATCGGTCACTTAGGCAGAGAGGAGAAAATCTTAGCAGGATCCTGTTCTATTCCAAGGTGGAGTACCCAAGCCTGGGACAAATTCTGCTTTGAAGATAATAATAACGAAGGAGCTCGCTTTTTTCGGGGCTATAACCTCTAAGAAAAGCAAGCTTGTTCTAAATAACGTATTCTAAAAGGCATAGCTATTTATTAACACCGCTACCCATGAAGCTGATCCCTGAGCTATTTTCTCCTCGCCCACATCAGTTCGAGGCCATTACTTTGCCGCGGACAGCTCAGAGTCGGGGTGATGGGTGTCCGGATTCATCACAGATGTTTTTCTCTCCTATCTATGAAATTGCTTGAAGGGAAGTATTCGTCTCACACTTTGGCCGATGGGGGGACGTATTCACGTGAGTATCAGATAATTTGGTTCATGGTGAGGAGCGGAGTATTTTTGTCAGATCCAGTCTATTCGAGTTTAAAATCAGCTCCTCTTTCCCCCACACGAGATCATATCATTCCTATAGGTTTGTGAGATAGTAAGCAAATCGAGAATGGAGAATTACTTTCATTCCGACATTGCCTTGATCCAAGGATATGTGTTTGACACCACGGTGTTAAGTCTTTTCACCAGCACGGGTGGTCGATATATCTCTGGTGGCTAGGCGTGAACGTACACGAAGGACAGACGCATTGTGAAAAATAAACTGCTACCCCGGAAGGGCTAAGGATCCGTCATCTATGAATCAACGCCGCCGCGTAGCCTACACGCCGTGCCGCTTAGATTCTGAAGGGTTGCTTTTGATTGATATGGACTCAGTTCGGGTATTAGGAGGAGTTAGACGTGTCACTGGAGGTCATTTGCCTGCGCAGTAACGATCGCTTTTGATGGAGAGGAGAGTACGATTTATGTTGACGCAAAGGTGCCTGCACGCCCTTTACAAGGGTGCTTCCAGCAAGTCATTGCACAGGATCCCCCTCGGCGACTCTGCGTCTAGAGTAAAATCGGAGGCATTGGCGTCTGTGCTGGAGGACGTTTGAATTTTGAACCCCTCGGAGTTGCAGCTTATACAACCAAGTATTAATCCGGAGTACAGGAAATGAAATACAAGAAATCCCCATAGAGAAGAAAGATTAACCAGAAAGCAACTTGGAACCTGCCTTCCAAATTTTGAGCGCCGGACCTATGAGAGCTTCCCAGAATAACCGGGACGCCTATTCAGAGTCCCGGAGGACCAGGGCGTCTAACTATATAGGTGGTCTCGATCAGCTCAGAAAAGACTGAGGAGGTTGTGCTGCGGTGATCGCCATAAATATGGGGCGTGCGGGTAACCTCCCACCAGTATTGGTTATGGATAGAATGTGGCGCTATTGTAACGGGTCATTCCTATATTTAACTAGGGTAGTTAGTTCAAACGGGTCCTTAGCTTTTACCTTCACCTCGCGTCGACATTCCCTACGGCCTATATACTGGTCATACGCACTTGGGAGTGACGCATCTGAGGGTTCTTAGCTCACCGTCGGCCATAGAGTCAAATGGGGTACTTCCAGGTTGGGCTTCCCGAGGCTCGCGGACCTACTTATTCTTGATCCAATTCCTACATAGAATTAAATACAGGAGTTCCTCCTTCACGAAATTTGGATCCTCGAAATTAATTCTTCGGCCGAGGATGAACATGAAATAGATCATCAGGAGAACGTTTTTTCTCCCGCTCAAGAATACCGGGGACACTGGGAAGGGCGTCGATCCAAGGCATGCATGGCCTGAGAAGTCGGCTACAGTCGCAGAGGAGGACATCAAGTTGTACTTCCTTCACGGAGAAGAGAGGAACTCCGAAAAACCTGTCAATGCAATTAAACATGAATGTGAAATTGCCGCAGATAGCAGGAGGCCTGAATAAGGCCTTCTTGGATTTATATGCCCTACAAGATACCTCAGGATTCGCTTCGGAACAGGTTCTATCGTCACTGCACCCTCAACGGAAGGCCGACTCGGAGAAGGACTTCTTGGAAAATCTCTAGAGCTTATTACGTCCATTTGTCCACACCATGAAGTGCCGTGAGCATACGTTCTCTCCATAGACCCTGTATGTGGCCGCCGGGCGAAGTAGATTTCATACCCGCCTTCTTCGTTGCGTGGAAGAGGGTTCAGGTTATTCCACAGGGCAATAGGTTACGTAACTGACATTTCAGAAAGCGGCTTGCGCTGCCGCCCGCTCCGCGATGGACCCACGCGGCTCCCAGGCCTTCACGTGCTCATGAACATGGTTCCTCTTCCCATCGCCCTCTATCGGACCCCACGCACCACCCCCAGGGGTCTCGATGAGCAGCCGGTCGCCCTTACCCATCCAAACGCTCGCCTTCCCCCCAATATTGATCTCCCTGGCCCTCTCTTCGCCTTTCTCCCGCTCCTCCTCAGCCAGATCGCCATTTTCGAGGCGGTACTTCTTGATCCACGTGTTGCGGCCCATCGCCCCGCTGCCCCCGCCCTCGAGACCGTACGGTGCACGCGTGCGCCGCTCGGAGAGGATGGAGACCTGCATCGGCTCAAGGAACTCGATCGAGCGTACGACCCCGTCTCCGCCGTGGAACTTGCCCGCACCGCCAGAGGAGGGCCGAAGGCCGAAGGTGTGCAGAAGGACGGGGTAGCGCCGCTCAAGGATTTCCACGTCACCGATACGCGTGTTCGTGATGTGCGTGTGCACGCCGGACGTACCGTGCCAGGTTGGCCCGGCACCGGAGCCGCCAGCGATTGTCTGGAGTGGGGGTAAGTAGGTAGATTAGAGAGGTGAAAAGAGGAAGGTGTTTTAATAGGAGATAGAGGGAGTTTGTGGCGTCGGTTCTGTGTTCACCACGGTTGCAGATCTTAAAATAAATCGTCCAGCCAGCAAAGCTGTGCTGGGGAATGTACGGAGGGAGAGGACTTACCTCGTAGTAACCCCATCCTGCGATACTTTTTCCGTCCTTGTCTTTGCCACCGGTTCCGAAGGTGAGATTGCTGCAAGGGCCGCACGAGCGTCTAATCAGCAGTCACGTGTGATAGGCGCCGAAGGCTTACTTGGTGCATCCCTGACTTGCGGCACACGCGTGGAATGCCCTCAGGACGACATCGACGATCCGCTGCGATGTCAGGACATTGCCTCCGCAAACAGCTGCCGTCCTTGACGGGGCGAGGAGCGACTTCTGGGGGATCCGGACTGGACGGAGTCAGATGCTATCTATTGCTTGCTTGATGGAGAAAAATACGAGATATGACACTTACTGTCGAGAGGGACGAGACAACCGGCATTGAGGGGTATGTCGAGGTCGAGCATAGCGCGCATGCAGTAGATCACGGCAGAGTGCACAACGGAAATGGGGGCGTTGAGATTGCCGCGCACTTCACATCCCGTGCCCTCGAAGTCTAGGGTTGCGGATCCTGCGGTTTCGTCGATCTCTACCCTGAGTTGGATCTGAAAACCAAGTCAGCGTGGATCCAAGGCTTTAAAAGACCAAGGGCTACTTACGGGAGACCCATCGTCCAAGTAGTCGACAGCTTCTAGGATATTTGACCCCGTGCGCTTGGCAACGTCTTTCAGAAGATTCCGGACAGACATCTCTGCGTTGTTTCTGATGTGGTACATATATTCTTGGACAGTTTGGAGGCCGTAATCGTCGACAACTGTTGATGAGACAACTAAATGGTTATTTTCAGGAAATCAACTATCAGGCGTACTCGCATGAATTAGCTGGATCCCCTTACGGTTTGCGGCGATTTGCTATTTATGACTGTGAATACGTGTGCCGGGTGCCGAGGGAAGGAACATACAGCCTTGAGGTCACTCTCCACATCACGAATGTTTCGGCATCCCGAGCTGCCAGGATATTGCGCAGGTTTGTTGACCATGTAGTCGACGAGGCCCTCACTGTCGAAAACACCGCCGTTGACGATTTTGAATGACACAATCTCTGCGCCTTCCTCGAATATGTTGACAGACGTGGGTGGCATGGACCCTGGGAGGATACCCCCGATATCTGCATGATGGCCGCGTGACGCAGTGAAGAAAATGATTTCTTTTGAGTTGGCATCGAAGACGGGCGTGATGATCGTTATATCAGGGAGATGGCTGGCTCCCAGGTCAGACAAGGCGAACTCAGGACAGGATGAGAACGTACGAGCCACCGGCATGCGGCGAGTTCGTCATGAGGACATCTCCCTCCTTCAACGCGTCACCGTAGAGCTTCATCTGGTACTTGACGGCACTTGTAGCGTAAAGTCTGTGAGATAGAGGAATTGGAAGCAGGCGATAAGACATACAAGCTCATGGAACCCAGATGAATCGGAATGAATGGGGCGTTTGCAACCAAATCTCCATCTGGCGCGAAAAGAGCACAGGAGAAGTCGAGACGCTCCTTGATGTTGGTGCTGATAGACGTCTGTTGCAGGGACCGTCCCATGGCTTCGGCGACACTCATGAAGCGATTGGCAAAAAGAGTGAGAAGGATCGGGTCAGGTGCATTTTTTATGCCTTCCATAGTGGTGGTGGTTAGTGGAGAGCGCTGTGGAGACCGACGACGGGTTTGAGCTTTATAAATCGCACCGACAAGTTCCGGTCACGTTCCGGGATTCGTTATGTAGAGGTTGTGATCATCGACACGCCTTGAGAGCACATAAAACTGACTGGTGCATGGAAAGATGTGACAACTCGCAGTTTCCTGAGATCCGAAGAGGCATGGTGGTGGTTGAGAAAAGAATTTGCCAGCAGTAGGAGAGGTGTCACGGACCGTCACGGGCCGACATTTTGATGGGATTATCGGTGGCTGTTCCCCCAGGTTTGTCAACAACACTCGCCGTCAACGCGCCAGGCAGCCTCAACATCGACCACAGTGTCGACCAACACCCTCAAAACGCGTAGAAAATGGCGTCTACCCTCACGGAGTATCTGAACTCGCAACAAGAGCTCGTTCGAGAGGCCGCCCTCGCGCTCCCGCACCAGTTCTCGCAGTGCACGTACTCGCTGGGCCCACTGCGGTAAGTCTCCCACAACTTGTCGAAAGCATAAGGCTGACTGTCGTTCCAGACAAGCTGTATATCTCTGCCTCACCTGCCCAGAAGCTCGTGGTCTCTGTTCTGCCTGTTCGGTTGCTTGTCATACAGATCATGAGCAAGTCGAGCTGTACGTTTGGTCCCATTTTCAGACATCAATTGTTATTTATTGAAACCCTTCTCCGACGATACTCCGTGTTGCGTTCGACGTGAAAAGCTTTCCAAAGAGAAACTTCCGCTGCGATTGTCCTACTGCTGCCATCGCCCATCAGTGCACGCTGCATACCAAACTCGAAGAGGCCAATACCCGAAACCAATATGGTCAGAATTTCAACGCGCTCTTTTGCAGGTGTGGGAGGCCGTACGATCCGAACGTGGAGACGGAAACTATGATCCAGTGTCTTGCATGCGAAGTCAGTAATCCCTGTCCGCTTGCCTCGCGCCAATTCCCACTGCCCATACTCCGCTCGCTCACATTTGGCAACTCCGCTCCAGGATTGGTTTCACGAATCCTGCTGTAACCTCAGAGAGAGGCCGGACGAGATCTTGGCCGAAGAAGTTGGAGGAGCAGAAGGCCGTCCTCCTCACACCGAAGATGCCCCTTCATCCAAACTTAATCAACAACCAGCGAACGAACGCAGCCCTGATGCTCCGGACGCCCTTCCGTCGGAGGAGCTAGGTCATGCGGGTAGCGATGATGCTGATGATGCTGCCTCGGAAGCGTCCTCGTCTGGGCTGCCCCCACCGCTCATCTCCGGTGACGAATACGAATCCCTCGTCTGTGGCTCCTGTGTCCTGCGCAACCCCACCTTGCGGCGCTGGGCAGGGTCCTCCGGTGCGATAATGGTCGTGCGCGACGCGCCGGGCGAACCTTGGCGACGTCTGGATGGAGAAGCGCAATATACCACTACACACTCAAAGACAAAGGACCCGCACGCGGAGGCGGGAGATGTAGAGATCGATTTTGTTGAATCTAACTTGGATCCTGCTGCAGAAGAGTCTGACGCGAAATCCGGACTTAAACGACCGTCGTCGTCTTTGGGCGTCGATGGAGAAGACCGGGACGCCAAACGGGCTAGGGGTGAGGGTTCCAAGTCTGACGCCAATACAACCCCAACTTTGTCAGCATCTTGCCTAGCCCCTCCTCAGCCACCTCTGGCGCGCATAATCCTTCAGAATCTCCAGAACGCCGGGAGCGAGGATTCTCAGTCGTTAGGCGCCGGTGACGTGTTCTTCACACTCAATTTTCGTGAGCGCTGGTGTCGATGTAGCTCAGTGCGTTCTTCATTCTATCGTTTCATTGAGCCTGTCTCCGTCTTCTTGCTCTTCTCACCCCACACATTGTGACATGCTCTCGTGCCACTCAGCTGTCCACCTAAATGCCTTCTGCCTCTCTATCGCAAATACTAAGTTTCTAACTGGCTTCCCTGCTTTCAATTATAATTCATCATCAAAATCTCGTGTTCCTTCTGATGCAAAGTACTAACTCCCTTCTGGCGTACAGTGCCTGCCGCCTCTCCAAACCGAGCCATGGCTCCTCGAGGACGAGGAAACCTACGAACCCCCGGAGGATCCAGATTCAGGTCAGTATTTCTCTCTCTCTGGGATTCCCTCCTCGAGGCTAACTGGGATTGTATCCTGCCATTCTTACTTCTACCCTTCCCCATTCACAACTCATTTATCTCTTTTTCCCTTCGCGTCTTCTCATCTTCCCACTGCGTCCTCCTTAATTTCCCCATTCACCATCTACCATTCAACCTCTTCGAATATTTGGCTGCAATGGGTGCATTTGCGGACCGGTGATCTACGCGGCACAATGTGCGATATGGCTGCTGATCTACAATGATCTACACGCAAACAAACCCATGGCTACATATCCCCACCTGGCCAAACACGCACCACCAACGTCAACCGTCCAAAACGCCTTTCATCCCCAATGGTCATGGCGCTATCGTCTGCTTGGGTGCTCGATCATCTCCCACCGATAATTCGATGCGATGTGTCAATTTTGTCAATCATATCGATCCTGCACACCTGATAACGCCAAATGGCCGACCGCGTGCGTCACTCCTTGTCCTGTGGGCTTGTGGAACACGCCCCCGCCTCGTTTTGGCTACGAATACTGTAATTTAAACACGCAATAGGACTTTCGCTGGAGGAGCTCGGAATGCGGGCGCTGGAGCGCATTCCGCGCGATAGAGCGATTGACGGTATACATGCGTTTAACGAGATGAGGTGCGTACTATCTTTCTTGCGTCGAAAAAATTTCCCCCTCCCCGGCCGTTCTTTCTTAATACCTGTCATATTTTGTGCGTGTCTGTGTCCCCATGGGTTTCCGTAGACGTCTGTCTCGAGCTCGTTTTCCCCGTCTTCGTGGGCGCCACTTTCGTCATGGCATTCAGTTCCTATTTTCCTCGGTTGAGGACTTGCTTTTCGTAGCTAATCGTCCGTGCGGCATCTCCTGGATGACTATCACTTTCTTCGTGGCAGGTGTTAATGGATGGTGCACGATAAGCGCGTTCTTCGGAGCAAGTGCTCGGATGGGATGTGGATGCTCGAGTGTGCAATTTTCTCGTTCGTGAAACGGATATGAACCCTTTTTTCCTCTCGGACTCTTAGTAAATGGGTTGCCCATACTCATCCGTTGCTTATTAGGGATGATCTCGTCAAATTCCTTCGCCCTTTCGCTCAGGACGGCAAAATAGTGGGCGAGGCCGATGTGAGGTCTTTTTTCGAGCAGCTAAGGGAGGCTGCTGCCGCCAAAACCACGAGATAGGTTTGGCCGTGCGCTAGTTTTCCTTGGCGCTATATTTTTACTTTGATCCTCCAACAGTTATGTATCCTTGTTTTCCGCTCAAGCGGCTCAATGGTTCGTCCTTATGCTCGGCGTTACGAGACGTCTCCAAAAAAAAAACTTCTGAACCTCAAGCTCAAGGTTTGAGAGTTTGTCGATTAGGGGTTACGCGTCCTTTGCAACGCGTTCGTGAATTCACTTCCGGGTGCTTCAGTGTACAGGGAGTTGATTCTGCGGTGACCGGTAGCCAGGACAAGAGGTCTCAGGCCTCTCGCAGTGTTTCCGTTTCTGTACGAGAAGCGTAAAAATCGGCATGTTAGGCTTTACTGCGGGCATACTTCGACATCTTCAGCTCCCATATTCTCAGGTTTTCCGACTGTGTCTAGAAGTGGGTGTATTCTTTTGATGCTGATGCACCAAGGAGACAAGTCTTGGAACACTTCGAACGACTGGTGACCGGGCTTAAATGGGCTAGCTAGGCACAGACCTCGGAGGATTTGGCACCACGGTTGGAACCGCACGGAATTGAGGAGTTTGGGACGCCTAACCTACGTGGACTGTAGTTCCCGAGAAACCCTACACCGCATCACGCCGTCAAGTACCTTCTGGTTAGCCTGGATATCTCGGTACAGGTCTCGAGATTGGCCCAAAATAGCTCACATGGCCAGAAGCTTTTTCATCGTACAACTTACGTGGATACTTGCGCCGAACTTGGAAGAGGCTATTTGTTTTCTGATACTGAGAAATATCAGAATGGAAGGCTTTGCGTGTAACCTTGGGTGGCGTTAGCTTCTAACGCGGCCGCCGTGGTAATGGCATCCGTTTTGTGGTAGACGAGTCTTACTTGCGTGTCCGAGAGGAGTCGTTATCTAGTCGCGGTATTCAAGCGGCCAAGGCGATAGCACTACCAGAAGAGTCTACCCCAGTCCGTCATCCGACACTCGTCGGGCCCAGCGGTCCCGCATCGGAATCAGAAGTCTTCTCAACACTGATAGTACCAGCCTGGGAGAGAGTGAGCGACACCACCTGCATGGGAAAGTATTTGCGGAGCAGGAACACATTAATTCAAATTTCTCAAGCGAAGCTCTGCGAATTGGGAGGTGAGGACATCGGGGACAGGGCTGGAGCAGAGATGCTATTTTTATACCATGGATCAGTGCAACCCTAGGCGATCGTCTTTGATCAGTGCAAGATTAGGGACTTCGTCGGACAAAACCCAGTCGAGGCGTCACCCGATTCCTACGCAGCGCTGTTTCTTTTAGAAGGCGGTATATGAAGAGCGTAAGTTCCGGACTACCTTACGCATTTTGTGCGCCGCGCAGTGGGTTCTATTAGTATCGATTACGCTATAACAACGAGAGACCACACGGGTCTTTGACAGTCCTGCGGTTTCGTTGTACGCGGTCGCCGATGGATGGTGACATTTTTCAATTGATAGAAGAAAGGTATATAACTATTTTGATATGTCAAAGTTCAAAGTATCGTGAACCCGGTAATTAGCCCAACCGTGCTAACGAAAATCTCTCTCGTAAGTCTTTGGAATTCGAGACCTGTCGCTGAGTCTATGGCTTGGTCATTGCAAGTGTGTATGGTCCTTCAAGCTTCAAGTCCCGCCGTTCTCAAGTCGCTCACATGCAGAGAATCCATTGACCTAACCCAACAGATGAAAGAGAAGAGAAGCACAGAGTTGTATTCTAGGGTGATATGACCAAGACTCAGCGTCTTTCGTTATTAGTTGGATGTCTTACTATCTCAAAGTCATGACAATGCTTTGAATCTAGAAGGTGAGGAATTTATTCGACCCCGAGAGTTATGCAACCTATAGTACATACTGATAAGAGATCCGCAGAAAGACTTTAATCATATACCCATTCTCATGACATCGTTAAGCCAAAGAGTCTACTATCCAGTCACGTCGTAGGTCGTGTTACAGTGAGGTACCATATGAATTCTCGCGACGACCACGGTAATACTCGTTGAGCGATTGGGAGCTATAAAACGGCCTGTAAAGGCTCCACCTGCGGATGAGCGGCGCCCGAGAACACAGGCAGCGCTTCCACATATTGCTTCCACGACTTGTCAGAAACAATCGGGGCAGAGACATATTTAGCAATGTCCAGCCGCTCGAGGAACGTCTCAAGATGAGGCATGAAAGAGGAGAGCGCCGCGTCCTCACGCCTGCGCTGTGCCATCCGCGTAAGGCGCGCCTCCTCTGAGTACCAAGCGGGGTCTTGTCGGATGACGGCGCACTCGTACACGTCGAGAACAGGTTGCGGGAGCCCAGCCTTGAGCCCGGCTGAGTAGGCGAGCGCATGGCCCATTGCCTCGACGACGGGTTGGGACTGGGGTAAGATGAACGAGTTGAACTCTTCGCTGCGATGTTCGCATTTCATTGACGCAAAGAGATCGTGATTCTCCAGCAGAAGCGACGCGGCATGCCGTGCGAGAAGCGATTCAGATGGATCGGGGAGGGGGACTTCAAAGTGATGTTGAAGTAACTCCGAGAAAAGGCGGATGCACAAGGTGAGGACGTCGCCCTCCGCAATAATCACTCCCTTTCCGTCGTTCTAATTGAAGGCAAGGGGTCAAAGGAAGATCGGCATGAATTGAAGAAGGTGGGCTCACTTCGGTCTTCGCCATGTAGTTATGCTCAAAGGTCCCTTGGGCTCCGCAACGTTCAGCAACTTCGGCTACACACCGCTGGAAGTGTCGGCAGACGGTGGTCTTGATGATGACCGACATGGCGTGGCGCACGCGATGGTCGCGGCTTCCTTCCATCGCCTGCCGGATGGCGAGCGGGAACCAGTTGCCCAGTACCAGGCCTACCGCGGTGGCGTGTGCGATGGGCCATTGCTGCGTACGGAAGGTGATAATCGGCGTGGGAGAACTGCCTTTGCCGAGAAGAGACCGGTGCATAGAGTAGCGTCCTCCTATGTACGCGACGGATTTGATAGCTGAGATCCATGGAGCGGGAACGGCCATGGTACCAAGCTGGATACGCCATATCTCATCCCACCAAGCTTCCAGCGGACGCGAGGGTTTGGCAACATCGAAAATATTGGACGCAACCAAGGCCGTGGGGGGAAGGTGGACGTGATCAAAGGTCGTAATGGAGAAATCAAGAGGATTGGTGCCGCTTCGAGGGGGAAGCCGCACTGAATGGACGCCTTTGTACATTTCGCGCTCATCGCAGATTGGGACGATGAAGAAGCGTGAGCCGTGGTCTTTGCCGTGGACGATCAAACGCGCCATGACTAGAGCCACCTTCGGTATGTTGAATGACGGAGTGGAAGCTGGCATAAACCTGGGACGTATTGTCAAAATAGGCGGAGAGGGTTCAGTCATTGGTGAGGACGCACTTGGCTGCTTCCTCGCGTGGAGTGTGGAGAATATAGCCATCAGACGTTTTCGTGGCGGTCGTCTCGATGTTGAAGGCGTCGAGACCATGCCCCCGTTCAGTCAGAAGGTAGATCCCGACGGTATCGAAACGCAGCAGCCGCTGCACCAAGGGCTTCAGGTCAGGCCGATTCTTCAGGTGACGCGACAGGGTTCCGATGGTGAGGCCAACGTGGGCCGCCAAGATGGTGAACATGGCGATGTCCAGTGAGCAGATAGGATCAGTCATCATCGTCCAAAACCTCGGGGAACAAAATTGCACGTCCTGGGCGGTGAGTCCTAAATAAACGTGAGCGTCATCGCGGGTTGCACGGAATGGCCTTAGACGAACGGTATGTCTGCATAACGAGCTTGGCTCGTTGATAAGTTATGGCGACGCGCTCGTCAGTCGAAAGAAGCTCGGTCTTTGCTTTGAAAAGAGGATGGGAGTAGAGTTGGTTGTCCATGGCGCGAAAGGTGAAAGGGGTTGTTTTTCCGAGTCGATTGGAGACTGAGGCGAGGCCTTTTTATGTGTGTCGCGAGGCCCATTTCTGGGAATATCCACAAGAGTTTGAACTTGTGCTATCTTCTTTGAGATTTCGGACTTGGAAAGTTGCGGCATTGGGAAGTAAGCGTCACGTTGGCGGTAAAGGAATAACGCGTCTGAACCCTCGTATCATGTATAGCCGGTGAGGGTGTAATGGGGAACAAAAATAGAAATATCGGTGCCTGCGTACGGCGGACGAAATTGCGGGGAATATGTGGGAGATTGGCAGCTGCGATAGCGTACGGCAAATTGGTCGTTGAAGCGCAGGTAGATCCAGAAACAGGCTGGATCTGCTCTAACGTTCAGTGCGAATCATAGCTGCCGGAATGAAAACACAGATTTTGCAAGGGAAGCCGGCCACGTTCGGTATCGCCACAATAGAGGCATTCCCGATTGTTTCGGTATAAACCCCTAGAACCGGCCGTTCTCACCTTTGAGTGTAAGAGCGGGTGAAGGTAGAGCATCATGGTGGAGTACCGTAAGACTGGAATCCAGCATCCGCAGAATCCTGGGCATTGAGATTGTCATTGGGATTCCAAGAACCTTGCCATACGAAAGAGACCGAGCAACTTAGTTGCATCATGGTGAAAAATAAGCGCAAGAGCCGATTCGTGCCGGTGAGAAGACTAGACGCCTTCTCTGCGAATTCATTGCGAAATAACGAGGCGTGCGTGGAAAGTCGATGCGTGCGATGGTGGGAGGAGGTAAGAGAGGGAGATGGCTATCGACGGGCGCGCCATCAATGGCCACAATCACAAATAATTGGCCAAACAAATGGCAGCGATGAGCAACTTGCTCTCTACTTCCATGACAGTCGGCGCAGACGTACTAGTTTCTATTGACGTGGGGCGCCTACACGTGTTTGAACCCGTGAACACGACAAGAACGGGTGGGAAATCATGGACAGTAGGGAGCTTTTTCTTTTTCTTTTTTGAAAAAGGTGCGATTTTTTCGCCTTCTTTGCAGCGCAAAATGGAGCTTACGAACGTCCAGATAAATGAGGACCCTGCTTGAATTCCATGGGCAATTTCGATGAATTAACTGGAGGCTACACGCCCCCCCGACGCATGGCAAAATGCCCACATGTACGGGCTCTTGTTTTTTTCGCAGCATTATCCATCAAGCGACTTTGCTTGAAGAAGAGCTGCATCGCACTCGCTAAGTTGACTTCCTTCTATTTCCGTTCTATGCACTCCACACGACAGGAGGCTGGAAGGGCCGTTTCAGGCGTGCCTTTTCTTGCATTGTCGTCTTGCGTCCAGACAACTTACAAACACCGTCATGTCCTTGAGGTGATGTGGTTGTGGTGTTCAAGTTTGAATATCAGAGATTTCGAAGCAAGAACTCGGTTTTCTGTCCACCTGTTCATCACCGCATCACCATCAGTGCGGATTCACGCCAAATATACCGCTCATCAAACAGGATTAGGCAGACAAATATAGAGCGACTGCTCGCCGGCCAGCTTCGGCCCAGACATGGGAAATAGGTGCTCAAGGTGACAACATGTCCTGCCTGGTTCTATCGAACACGCCCCTCGTTCTTCTCCTCTTTCCTTCTCCACCATAATGGGCCCGTCCAGAGACGAGGAGTCCTCGCCCTTTGGCACATCCAGTCGGGGCAGCAGTTCGATTGCGCCACAAGGGTCGACCACATCCTCCAAGGAGAACGTGGACGTGGTCGACAAATCCCACGGCGATGACACCGGTCCGTCAAATGCAGTGCAAATCCCTGATTTCCCTGAGGGCGGATGGCGCGCCTGGCTCACCGTACTGGGAGGGTAAGCACCCCCTGCACCCTGCGATGCACCTCATTCATCCATCGCGCACGGCAGCTCGATGGTCACCTTCTGCACGTTTGGCGTGGTGCAGTCGTTTGGGGTCTACCAAGACTATTACACGGTGAGCATATCATTGTGTGCGTGCGAAGCCCGCTTGAATCGTCAAATGACACCCGGCCCAATAGAGGGTTGCCCTATCCGAGCATTCCCCTTCAGCGATCAGCTTGATTGGATCCTTGCAGGTCTTCTTCGTGTTTGCGATGGGCTTGCCTGCTGGACACCTCTTTGATGCGGGGTACTTCCACCACCTTCTCCTCGCAGGTTCCGCCATTTACATCTTCTCGTAAGTATGATTGTGTGATCTTACCTCTGCACATTAATTAATTGCCCGGCGTAGTATCTTCATGCTTTCTTTGGCCGAGCCGCACCACTACTACCAGTATGTGCTATCACAGGGGATAGGAATGGGCCTGGGGATGGGACTCATGTTCCTTCCGTCTCTCACTATTACGTCGCACTATTTTCGCCTCAAACGATCCATAGCTATGGGAATCGTAGTCGCAGGTGACACACCTTCTATCTATTCTGGATGCGTGACCAATCCATTACAGGATCAAGCATTGGTGGTGTGGTGTATCCTATCCTTCTGAACAACGTCTTCCAGCGAGCCACCGGGTTCCGGTGGGGAGTTAGGTACGCACGACGATGATTCTGGGAGCCATCAGGGTCTGCAGTACTTGCTGACCACTTTTCCTAAGGTCTGTGGCTTTTATGGACCTGGGTTTCTTAATTATCGCCAACTCGATTATGCGAACACGACTACCGCCAAAAAAGAAGCGCGCAGACGGTGGCGGGGCCACATTTAGGAGCGTTCTCACTGACGTTCCATTCCTAATGTATATGCTGGGCGCATTTTTGGTATGCGAAAGCTGCACCTAACGCGCCGTTGGCTCATAACACTGGCACTGTATTCAGGTATTTTGGGGCATCTTCGTGCCATGTACGTTAGTATTTTGCTATCCGAGGAGATAGCGGCTTGCTGATAAACGAACAGTCTTTTACCTCCAACTGTACGCCGTACTACACGGCGTGGACCCAGTTTTCACCAAGTACTCTGTGAGTCTCCATATGTCGGCGTTTGCGCCACAGCTCGAATGCCTCTGACCCGACTCGTCTGGAATGCAGATCACGATCATGAACGCATCATCGTTTTTCGGCAGGACGGTGCCCAACCTGCTGGCGGACGCCTACGGCCCCTTGAATGGTGCGCGCCTGCCTTTTGCCTCGTTGGAGAAAATGTAAAATGCAGAATCTGGCCCTCGTTGTTTCAAGTTATGATCGCCTCGTCGGTCCTTTCGGCAGGCCTGATTTTCGCGCTCTTTGGCGCTACAAGCGTCGCTGGCGTGACGGCCTTTGGTATTTTCTATGGATTTTTCTCCGGAGGCTGTAAGTTCACCGAGAATTTTCCTGACCTTGTATGGCGTTTATGATGATGCCTACAATGCTATCTGCGCAGGTATCTCCATAGCTGCGCCAGCCGTCGGATCGTTCATCACGCATCGGGACTTGTCTGACCTGGGGTACGTCTTTCCTTTCTTGAAAAGCTTGGCCACAGACTCATTCCGTGGCTTTGTAGCATTCGCATTGGAATGCTCTCTTTCACGCTTGCGTTTGCGCTGCTCACTGGAAACCCCATCGCTGGCGCTCTGCTGACCTCACATCGCATCTGGCATCGGCCGCTGATTTTCGCTGCGGTACGTCCAGATCTCTCTTTTAAGCTTCGAGGCAGCGGCGTTGAACAGTAGACGGCTGGTTGTACACCATCTATCAAACTCTTTGACAGATCGTCGTGTTCATGGGCGCTGCGAGCCATGCCGTGATCTGGAGGACCGTCACCAGGCGAAAGAAGTCGTCAAAAATATGATTACGAGCTGTGAGGATACTTAGAACGCTTGTGAAATAAGGATTATGGATAAAAGCGACGATTCTGTTGTCAGGATGGATGACGAAGAAATATGTACAAGAATGGAGGGGGTCGGGGGACCCGTGTACCATACATACGAAGCCCGAAGGACATTAGCATTTGTATATAAGTATCATGGCATGGAAATCGAACATGAAAGTGTGCATTCCTCCTTACGAGGATGCGGCAAAACTTGGTTGGCTCCTGAGAAGTGTCGGCCATCGATGCCCTCAAGTCATTCATCTATGAGAGGAACTTCTGAAAGTGGGCGCTCTTCCTTGCCGTTGCAGCTCTTGGCGCGTGAGGTGGGTCTTGAGATAGATGAGAAGACCGTTTCTGAGTACTAGCCACTCGATGCAGAATTCACCGGTGGCATCGCAATCGGCGAATACGTATTTGACCTCTCAACTCGTAGACCGCAAGTGGTAACATTGTAAAGGACGATCCTTGGCTGAGCCGCAGAGTGCCTTGCATCGAACTCGTCTCCTATGAATCACCTTCTGCATTTTCACCGCAGCCGAGTAGCTCATTGGTGAGATGGCAGGCAATTTCGGAGACCTACGTTGGAGTACTACTGCACGAGCAAGGATGCAATACAACTTGGGCGGTCTTAAGAGTTCTATGTCGTATAACTGGGGATATCAGGTTATGATCTTCTGTGCTGTACATCCCTCCCCGAGTGACATACCACCGTATGGTAGGAGTAGCTGTGTCTCGATACATATCAGTCTGAAGAGGCAGTAACTTACATGCCAGAGTGTGAGAGTTATTTTTGGAATCTGGAGTTGAGGTGATGCCGGCCGGCATCGGCCGAAATGACTTTCCGACCTCGGCGAGGGCCAAATAGTGCTTTATCCAAAGCTACCAAGGTACTGAGAGATGGTTATTCAAAGCCTCTCTTTGCTTACGCTCTATGTGCTAACCGATTGATTATGCTGAACTGCGGCTGTTGTTCTGTCGGGAGAAGATGTCGTTCTGCGGAGACTTCTTTGACAGCGCATGGACGGCGTCCTGAGCAATGATGCGAAAGTCTTGGGCGCATCGTATGTAAGGGCGATTCACGTGTGCGTCGGAGACAAAAGTAATCATATAAGCTCCCACTGGCGTCGAGACTTGATGAGGTGATGCATCATTGGATGGAGAAAGAAGGCTCAGAATGTTTCCCATAGCGTACAAAAAGCCTGGAATACCCCGGTCGGCGGCGTTTCGCTCTTTCCTGTCCTCGTTACCTCTCTACCCGTCATCGTTCGCATTCCTCTCGCACCAAAGCCAGTGGATATGCCTGGTCATATTATGAAGAATCAAGACAAAGTTGGTGTCGCTCTCAAGTTCATCGTGGTTGGAGGTGGACTAGCAGGTATGTGCGACTGTTCTGTCATTGGTGCTTCCAGAAGATCCGTGTTAACACATGCTTCTTACAGGTCTCGCGTCTGCGTATACATTGAGCAGAGCCGGACATGAAGTCGTTGTTCTCGAGAAAGGCGACGGAAAGGCGAGAGTGAGTTCATTACCAGTGCGTTCGTGTCGGAATCAGTAGCTCACTTGTGTGTATAGAGTACGGGTGGTCTTCGGTCAGCCATCACCGTTTGGCTTTAGGGCTTATGTCCTGACTATAGTTCCAGATCACCACCAAACTTGACAAGATTACTGAATCAGTGGGGGTTGGGGCCAACATTGGATCACATTGCGCGGCAATGTACAAGGTATGCGCGTGAGCCCCTACGACGAGGTCTCATAAGGCCTAACTCAGTCCCAAGAATCAACTTTTACTCTGGAGAGTCTGGGGATACCATTGGATCGATGGTTATCCATGAGGACTTCATCAAAGACCTTGTAGCTGGCTTTCTGTTCGTGCAGGTGAGAGACCTTCTCACGTCGACAATTAAGCGAGCTTATCGACTCCCCTTTTCTCTTTCAGCATGGGAAACTACAAAGTCTCGTCCATGAACTGGCGGAACAAGAGGGAGTGTCCTTCAGATACAACACTCGGGTATTAGGCGCCGACCCGGACTCAGCGTCTGTAGTCTTGGAAACTGGGGAGCGACTGTACGGAGACGTTATCATCGGCGCTGATGGCCATGGAAGCGTTATTCGGTCGTCACTGGGACACGAGGTAAATCGCTCAGATGAGGAGAACCACCTTATTCTGGCGTTTACTATCCCTGTTGATCAACTGAGAGCGGACGAGGACTTGCGGCCACTTACGAATCCGTCAACTGTGAGCGCTTCTATCTTTTTGCCTATACATAGTACTTACCTCGAGGAAGTGGGCATTCTGGCTTGGAGATGGATACGTGGTTCATGCGAATGTCTTGGTGAGTCGTTCGGGGGCGTATGGCTTCCTTCATGTCCCTCACTACCGGATTACAGAACCAAGGTCGTGACTATACCGTTACGATTGTGCACAATTATGCTGGACCCGTCCGCGAGTGCGACAAAGATTGGAGGTCACAGTCCAATATAACTGAATTCGGAATTGACTTCAGCCAACTGGATTCAAGGTATGTCACCCTCCCAGCCACAAATCAGAAAGCTTATTAAATCTGGCATATCACCTGCAGAGCGAAGAAGCTCCTTGATCTCGCCTCTAATGTTTCATCACGAGTCGTAAGGACACGAGGCCAACTGGATAGCCTCGTCAGCGAAACGTCCAAAATCATTCTCGTTGGCGAAGCTGCCCATTCGTTAGTGGTAAGTAACAAGACTTATCCGACTGGATTTATCCGACCCTAATTGTCACCTACCACAGCCCGGCGGACACCATTGTACGGCCCTGGCACTGGAGGACGCGCAAACACTCGGCTGCCTATTCGGACGAATACAGAACAGGAACCAAGTATCAAGACTCGTGACAGCTTACGACGAGATCCGGCTGCCGCGGTCTAACTTTGCACTGCAGTACGACGCACACCACCAGGCCATGCTCAAGGCAAGCCCAGGTCCCATGCGGGAACAGCGCGACGCGCTCCTGCGCCAGACTTTGATCCAGGATGAGGACGAGCATATGAACGAGGCGATGTTCATGAAAGTCTGGGGGAACGAGTTTGTCCTCTTCGCTCACGATGCGACGGAGAAGGTGGAGGACTGGTGGGGCCAGTACGGCTCTCTCATCGTACAGACCCCAAACCGACACTCGATTGTGCCCAACGTCGAGATTTCAGTGCTGAAGGACACAAACCAGACTCGTGCCAGGGTGAATTGATTGGATGCCTGATGGTTGAGTGTTGTACGTCTCTAGGATTCTGTCTTAATATTTGATAACATTGTAGGCATTTTGTAAGCATTGGGATGCGATCGTTATGTTTGTATACTACCATTACGACCTTTCACGAATATTATTATCTTCCACTTGCAGACAGATTTTGAGGCGTCACGACTAAGCAACTTTAATGAGATGACGCACAGGTTTGAGGCAATAGAACATAATTCCAGGTCGAGGAAGTGCTCGACCGTCAGGCTGTCATCAAGTTTTCATGGTCTTCCCGACGGGTTGACCCGATGGACCGGGGTATCGACTCGAGGCTTCTAGAGTTGATGAGCAGAACACGCCAAGGGGATACGAGAAGCAATCTGGGCAGCACGGACGGCCCTTTGCGTAGGACTATTTTTGCGTTTTCTGGTGATGTCTGCGTTTGCAAAAGAATCACATCTCTCAACACTTCTTGATCTGAAACAGTCAGATTTTCTCTGTTCTTCAGTGGCTATTGCGATATTTACTATCCCTGTGAGAATCAGGATGGCTCCTGTGCTGCGTTTCGAAGGGTGCCGGTAATGCGGGCAAGATCGCCATACTCACCGTATTTGGCGATTGTGGCGCACGATCAGGTAGATCGCACACACAGGGATGCCAGGCCGAGGAAATCCCTTGTGCTGGTCACTAAGAAACCTCGAAACCTCTTCACCTAACACAAATTACTACTCGCATCTCACCCCCTTACTTTCTTTGCATTCTTAAAATGGTTAAATTCAACTTCCACGTCGTCCTGGCCGCCATCGTGGCCGCCACTTCGGTCTCAGCCATTCCATATTCCGCTACTGGTGTCGCCGCTGTCAATGTCGCGCTGTCTCGACTCATCAAGTCGCGCGACATGGCGTATGCCGAATACAAAGCTAGGTACGAACCCAATCAGGTCGCGCTCTATACGTCTTGTCTTACCAGAATATTTATCTCATAGGGAACTTGTAGTCAAGGTTGCCTGTGCTCGCCAGCTCGCCGCTCGTGCCTACGACGAAGAGGATCTAATCTTTGCCCGTGGCAAGGTACGGCGACCATGTTCCTTTATCAAGTAACTGACGAAAAAGATCACTCACCACAGACAACCAAAGAAGAGATCCTCGAATGGCTAGCCCAAGGCGAGAAACAAGGAGCCGCCGACTTCGGCAGCGCCATGGTCAAGTTCCACTCGGGCGGTACATCGCGCGCGCCACACTGTCGCCCCTTTGGGATGGCTAAGGCTGTCAAGAAAATCGAGGGCTCGGGCAAGGCGAAGAAAGAGATGAAGACGAACCAATACTTCGTCATCCTCAAGTGCGCACCCGATAGTTCGAGGCGGGATAGCAGAGTCACGATTGTGGACTCGTTCATGGTCGCAGAAGGAGCGAAGCCGCCGTCGAGCCAGGAGGTGTACCAGGCGTTGATTAGGAAGGTCACGGAGATGAGGCAGATGCCTTTCTAGATGCTCTGTGATCGAAGTGTCCTCGTGTTTTAGATGGCTGGAGTCAGTATTGGATATCCATTTGATTGTTGAGGTTCAAAGGATGCAAGAAATCTATCAAGGGACAACTTGAATCACTTGACATTAAACGGCTGCCAAATCTCGTGCATCTCCTTTGTCCTGTCCTGTATCCACTCAGCCTTGCTCAGCCACTCCGTCCAACCGTGCGTGACCAAATGTTGGATCTTCAATGGGTCCTCCCTCATCTTCCAGAACCCTTCAAATCCAAACCGCGGATCGCGTGCTATGAGCAATGCTTCGTACTCACGACGTAGTCGGGTATCCCTCACGCGACGAGGGAAGTCGTAGTCCTCTGTGTCGGGCTCCATAGACAGTGGTTCGTTGGTGGGCTCGAATGGCTCGAAGGGCGAGTCCTCGTTTTCGGTCTCACTAGCGCTGTCTCCGGTTGCCTCTGATGGGGTCTTGCTAGGAGGAGGGATGTCGTATCCGACATCGCTTCTAGACTCGTCGGTGTCGCCTGTTTCTTCCACCTCTGTGCCTGCCTCCTCGACCTTGACATCAACTGCTTCCTCCTCATCTGGGATATCGCCTTCCTCGTCGATCGGCAAGAACAAAAAGGCACCAGTCTTGTGCCACCTCTCCCCTGAGCCTTCGTAAAAACAGATATCCTCCGGATAGCGACTGCCGAGCAAGAATGGCATCACGTATACATCGTCCCAATCGATGAAACTTGTGATCTTGCGCGTCTCCGGCTCGATCTTGATGTTCCGGAAGGCGTAGTCGGTTGTAACGATGCTCGGAGAGTACAAACCTGGGTGGTCTCCTGGAGAGGGTAGCTTGCAGTTATCGATGAGGAGGCGGACGGCGTCTGCAACCTTCAGGAATTCGCCAAGCGTGACGTCTTCTTGTATTGACTGGCTGGGATGGTCCTCGGTGGCGATGATGGTGGATTCGTCAGTGCCGTGCGTGGATGTGATGTAATCGACTTCGTGTTGCCAGAGCTCGACCCAGAATTGTCGGAGAGAGGTTGGGGTTGTCTGCGGCCAGGCAGAAATTCCGCGGTGGACGGTACATGTTGGACCTCTGGAGAATGGGCCGAGGCGGTAGGAAGATATGTTGTCGAGAGGGAGGTCGCTCCCATCGTCCGTTTTTGCGAAGTAGACGCTCCCCATGCCTGCAAACGGTAGAGGCTCAGCGAATTCTGCGTGATAATCGACGAGTTGCTCCATGAACTGTGTCTTCTCGGACTTGTTGTAACCATGCCATTGTTCCCAAGGTTCGATACCGTCCACCCATTTCATGAGCATGTATGGCGCGCCTACAGGATTGTCAGACCCCGGGTGCCACGCATAGATCTCCGGGGCGGGAATCCCTTTGACGTAGTGCGCCATCGACGTCACGGCCACGATTGACTCGATCCTGCCAGGTGCTCGTGCTATCTTCTTGGGTATCCGAGCAGCGACACGGAACCGTGGAGCACCTGGGGTATTGGTAGGAAAGGTGACGCAGAAGACGCTGTTGAAGCTTCCTGACCCTTTGTGCACGATTTCGGGGACGGGAGAGGTGATGTTCAGAGTGTTCATGGTGGCATATACGAGTGCCTTGGTGTTGATCTCGAGGTTGTATTTGTTGTAGAATTCATCGTCCATCCAGTATGATCGCGTGAGGTTCTCTTCTGTAGGGATGGGGGTTGGTAATCCAGCGAAGGTGTCCTCCCAGTCAGACGGAAACGCTTGAGGTCGATTCAGAGGGATACTGCGTTTCATTTCGACGGGAGTGTGGTTCAAAAAAGCTGTGTCAGGACCGCCTGCTCGGTATAATTTAGCGTTGATCGTGGATTAGAGATGGTGACGCACTAAACAAGTTATAGTAGCTTGAAGTATAGAGGGCTAACAAAAGTATCAGTAGAGAAAACAAGGGGGTAGATTTTGACAACATCACATAACGTACAAAGCGTGTTCAAGAGTCTGTATTTATCCTTGTCAGTCGTTTAGGGACGCGATGGCCACCGGCGTTCTGGTATCAGCGGTCATCTTGGAATCAAAGATCTAGAGCTCCGGTGCATTCTTCGACGAAAACTCACTGTTAATTTCTAAATATGATATTAGACGGACTTGTGAGGGTTTCGAAGCTGAGCAGAAAGGCGCACAGTGGTTTGTGAAGATGACGGTTGGGAAGAGAAGTCCGGGGTTCTCGGAGAACTTTTGGCCAAGCTTGGCGGATACACGGTCACGTGTGTTGAACCGGCGCGTCACTGTTGAATTCCAACTTCAAGTTTGAATCTGAGCCACTCACCAGTCTGCCGTTATCCCTCTTCATCATCCCTGTACAACACAACAACAATGTCTCTGCCGTCGACGGCGGCTGCGCTAACGTCTCTGCTGAACTCGCTTCATACCCATCTGCAAACCCAAACCCAACTTCTCCCGACTCTCCATGCTCAACTGGGCTTGCCACCTTCAGCACTCGAAGAAGACCTCAAGACGCTACAGCAACAACTGGTGGAGAGTGTTGAGCTGCAGATAGAGAAGCGGAGAAAGGAAGTGGATGGGTGGATGGAGAGCTGTAATGAAATCGAGAACCAATGCGTCAGGTATACGAAAGCATTAGGCGGCAACATCAAGGCGACCGGGAGCAGCATCGGCGAGCTGCGGAAGGAGCAGGCTCTGCCAAAGAGATATGAGATGATTTCAGAGTATCAGGAGAAACTGCGACAGGTGAGTATCTTGTGATTGGATTGAGCGAGAGCCTGCACTAATAGGAGAGAACACAGCTGTATCACACCAAACTCGAGCAACTCAACACACTCACCAACCGTCTAAATGCTCTCGCACGGACGCTTGGACCAGACTATTTTGCCCAAGATATCCTGGAACCCGCCCTGTGCCCCGGCGAAAGCGTCGTAGATGCTGGTGCAAACCGTGATGTCACCCCAGAACGGTTCATGAAGCTCGAGAAGGAGCTCGTGCGTGGCAAGGCCGAAGTTGTAAGTAATATTCTCATGTACTCCCCACCCTCCCTTATCGTTGTCGTTGTAGAACAAACGATTACATCAACTCTCAGCAACATTTATTCAAATTGACTGGCTCTACACTGAGCTCGGCATCGTACCTCCAGCTCTCGATGACCTTCCATCTTCTCCTATTTTAGGAGCCAGGAGCTCCGTCATTCAATCCGTTGGCTCTTCCTCCACGGCATCTTCCTCCAACGACCCCTTCCTCTCCTCAACACCGACACCCGCATCCCGAACTTCCAGCAGCACGTTTCTGTTCAAAGATGACATTGCCGCAGTCCCGGAATACGAGTACCAGCAAACTTTCGCTCGGTTTGTCGCCAAGGTGGAAGAAGTCGATTCAGAGAACCTCCCAGAAAACCCAACGGTTCCGATTGGTTTGGAGAACGTTGACCCGACTCTTGGTCTCCTCTCATGGGCGGCTAGCTTGAGCGCGTCGCTCGAGGATACTAAACGCCAACGCGAAGCTCACATTCAGGCCATGTATGACCAGCTAGAAGGCCTTTGGAGGCGGCTAGGCGTGCCTGACGCAGATATGGATCTGTTCGTGGATAACCACAGAGGAAGTACGGAGGAGACGGTGCGTGAGTACGAGGATGAGCTGGAGAGGATGCTTGAACTCAAGAGAGAGAGGATGGGCACATTTGTGGAGAGTGCCAGAAAGGAGATCATCAAGCTGTGGGACGACCTTATGGTTGGAGAGGAGGAACGAGCAGATTTCGCCCCATTCGCGGATGGTGTGTTCATTTTCCTGCCTTTTTCCGCCCGTCCAAGAGAGACTAACGACGTTGACAGATGAGTTCACGGAAGAGTTATTAACAATCCACGAAGACGAGATTAGACGGTTGAAGGAAGAGCGCAGGGCAAAGGCTCCTCTTCTATCAAGCGTCAAGAAGTATTTCGAAATCTGCAACGAGGAGAAAGAACTTGCCGCTGCCGCTTCTGACCAATCTCGACTGACTGGTCGTGGCCCACGAGACCCCGGCCGGTTGCTCCGCGAAGAGAAGATGCGGAAGAGGGTATCGAAGGAGAAACCTAGGGTAAGCCACCCCTCCTACGTATTCTTCTCAAGTCGGACTCGAAGCTGATTGATTCTGTTTAGCTGGAACAAGAGCTCCTTGTGTCGATACCTGCTTGGGAAGACCAGGCAGGCAGGCCCTTCCTCGTGCATGGCGAGAGCTTCCTACAAATACTGCTCGAAGCCGTTAGCGCGAATGATCAGGAGAACAGACGCAAACCACCGCGAGCAGGCTCTGTGCCTGCACGCGCAACGACGCCTGTCGGGTCCTCAGGTTACGCTCCAGCCAAGTCTGGCGCGGTGACACCCGCTGTGAGGACCAGCGGGCACCTGGCCTCGACCCATTCCGTGCCGAACAAACGACAACGACTCGGCGACTCCCAGTCCTCCGCGGGCACGACGCCGTCATACCTGCCTTCCAGTGGCGGCGCGAGGGCCCCGCTCGGCTCGTATAGAGGTGGGAACGTCGCCCCAGGGCACCTTCGCTCGTCGTCGCCGACCAAGATCCCTAGCAAGACACCTGGCTCAGCTTCATCACTGCCCCGGCCTACATATGGCGCAACGCTCACTATGGTCGTGCCGAAGCCTGGTACAGCGCATCACGCTCTCGGGCACGGGAAGGTGCCGAGCAGCGTTATCTATGGGGCGGGCGTGGCGGGCGTTAGCACTAGCGGTGGTGGGTATGCGCTGGGGCGCAGCACCTCGGGCTCGGTGGCGGGGTACGGAGCACGGGTGCCCAGCGCCGGCCATGCGGCGAAGGCGAATAGGGCGAGGAGAGAGAGCTTCAGGCCTCGCCCGAGTGTGGATGCGATGGATCTACCCGCCATTGGCCATCATGGTGGGAGGAGATGGGGCGGTGGGCTCACGGTCAAGGAAGAGGATGAGTATTGAGATATTGATAATTAGAGACTTGAGGTTGTTGCCGCTTGATTTCCCATTTACGATCTTGTATGACCATTTTTATTCCCTCATTTTTCTTCGAGATATCTGTCTCAATTTATGTGGTTTATGATTCTCTTTCTTTCTTTTATGTAAATATAGTCTTCAGAAGATGGCTTGAATATAAATTAGCATGTAGGGAGGGGCGTCAGACCCCGTTCCTTGCCACCGTCGCGTTGCATGGGCGATTTACACTATAGCAAAGTCTACGATACATTGGTTTTATGCAACCATCAATCGTGGACGTACGACACCGCCTTCTGTGGGTGTCTTCATCTTCGTGAGTCTTGAAAGATGATTGCGGAAACTTCCGGTACCCCTTTTGGCACATTGAGGGCAGTTCCAAAGTACGAGAAGGGCTTTCGTTCCCGCAGTAAGCACTATCAGCAAAGTAAAGGGTTGACAACTATAAACTGTCTAAATGAAATAATAGCCACGGTGGGCGGAAGCTTCGCAAAGCTCTTCAACTGGTCGTTCAGACCTAGGCTTGGGCGGCCTTGGGTGCGCCCCCTGAGACTTATTGCCGCGTTTGGTACAAATTGCCAATTCTGGAACTGGTCTTTCTATGACCGATCGTTGGACGCATTTTAGAGGTATCTATCTACAAGATGTAATCGGTTGGACCCGCTCATTAATATCAACAACTGGTATCGATCCACTATGAAGTACTAGTATGCCTACACCGTCTTGCAACTGTGGTGCAACTTGAAGGAGTGCAAGGGCGGAAAGGTGCAAATATGGGTAGCGCCCTACCAGATTACTTTGGGAAAGGAAATTCGGCACCGTCGACTGCTGAGGCTTTCGAATCCTTAAGGCAAAAGGTCAAGAATGGATGTCACTAGTAGCGTTCAATTCGTTGCGACTCGCGTATCATCTAGTGGGACTGCCAGTAATGTAACATTGCTCGGCTTCATCGTGATGACAGCCTGTCGGAATAGAACCGAGTAGTTGGTACTCGGACATTCCGCCCTCGAAGAGTCGTCTCCCGACTCCTCGAGTACATTCTCGTTTATTTCCCTTAATGGACAATTACTTAGAATAGTATTTATTAGAATATTCTAGTTACTTTGTGCGTAGGTATATAAGCCCTCTAGACGGGCGCTAAATGAAAATTGTGTCTTAACCACCAACCACCACCACTGCGCCAACACAGCCTCATTCATTAGTAGGCCTTTTCTGTTTTGCTCGAGAAACAAGTCTTTTATCCTAATGCATGGTAAGCAAAAATAGGTAGGTCTGCTCCGAGCAAGCTCCGAGAGTGTCAATAGCATGTGAGTTATTGGACATGAGCATCTACTTTGCCCTTGACACTGTGGGCATTGGCGCATATTTACCGAGTGAATGTCGAGAATATATCATGAAGCATATTTCTTATATTCTTTTCCATATTCCCTCCGAAAATACCAAGAAGGTTTTTCAAAATATTCTATTCGTCTTTCTTTCCAATATGATCAGGCATATTTTGAATAAATATAGATAATTTGCCTGTATCACACAAAGAGAATATTGTGATCAGTGACATACCAAGCTGATCAGATTTAACTTATAGGGTATATACATTTGCCTTGGCAGGATACTAATTACATGAAAGCAATGAAAGATGTAACTATTATACAGTGTACCAAGAAGGCTTACAAACAATAGTAGGAATGAAATCATGTAACATACGCTTGAGGCCCATCGACATGAAAACGAGAGTTGTCGCCACAGCTGCTAAATAACACCGGTAAGTGGAACACGCATTCTGAATCCTGTCGCACACAAGCATGATCGTCCCAGAGTAGGAACCCGTGGAATGGAATATAGACAAGAAGGCAAAGAAATGCTGGCCCAAGTGTTGGAGGGAAACATGGGTCCGAGGAGATATAGTTGGTGAATGCTTGTGGCGAAGGGCAGAGCAGATGATCGAGTGGAGGCTCCCTAGGCAGAATACTCGGGCCTTAGAGCAGTGAAGATAATTAGAGCATAACATGGACTGGGAACTTTGCAGCCTACCCCTGTAAGAATACCACCCTGTCCCACATGTCTTCAGCACAGCGCTCCTTCCACTTCGTCCCACTATCTAGATTGCGATGTTGAAATGACGGTGTTGCAGTGTAGGAGGTAGGAAAGGCATGAATGCCTCCTAGGTATTGTTGAGTACCAAAAGCATCAAACACTCTGGCGGTAAAGTGAGGCATTGGGCAGGTTGTCGAACCTCCTGCAATCGCACTGGATTCAAACGGTCAAACAATCAGAAAAAGGAGAGAAAAGGTCACTCACCGAGTGCAGATCATGGCAATTTCATGTATGCCGTCGTCATGGATTGAGCGGATGTCCTGAACAACAGACTCTGTGGTGAATGCACGTCTGATCGCCGATTCCAAGCATGATGCATCGTATCTAGTCACCATGGTCTGGTTGGCCAGAACATAAATCCAGAAACGAATTCTGTTCATGGTCATTGGTAGGAGGTGGAGACTGGTCGGATGTGTAAGTAAGAGACTGGGTTGTCTTGATGGATTATTCCCGCACTCACCTGAGAATTGACCAGAGTTTGATCTTCCTCATTGATTTGAGGCTCCATTACGGCTCTGCACCGGATACTCCTTCCATGTCCATGTCCAGCACCTCCTCCAAGTCACAATCACAAGAAAGACCGTTGGGCTGATTGCCAGTAGCTGGGGCAGATTGGATGGAGAAGGTTGCAAGCACTATGAAGAGCAGGAATGTCTAGTGAGTCTCCCGCTGTCATTCCGTTTGTGTATAAGCATTGACCATGGGACAGGGAGAGTTCAGGGGAATTAAGGCTATGGAAGAGTGAGGACTGACTGGGCAGAACTGACACTCTATTCACCTTTGTCACACATTGTTGGCACCTCGTTCGCAACCAATTCGATTTGAATATCCATTCCCTGACAGAAGTTCGAATCTGTCGTCTCTCTGGCTCTCCACCTTCCATAAGCTCCACAACCCTCACCACCTTCAACCACTCAATGACCCTTGGCTTCAGTTCCCTGTCCTCTTTGCCCTCTGCCTCCGAGCTGATCCTGACAGCTTAGGAGTGGTGCTAGACAATGCCAATGTACACACGGTTTACCATGTGTTGGAACTGCATTCATCCAGCACCCATCTAGCCCACCGCCATCAGTGTCTAGGTGTCGAAGGGGCATCATACTCTGGATGCTAAAGTGAGCGGGCTATCGCTTCATGCTTCGAGACAAGTACTCACACAGCTCGAGTTCTCGTCTCCTGTTGCCACTCACAAACATCCCCAGCACGTCCTCCTTCAAGCTCATCCCATCCTATCCTATACCGTCCCTTTTCTCTATCATCGCCCATACCATACCTCTCTTCCCTAACCGTGGCTTATTGCGAAGGGCTTGCACATTCCAAGACCCTATTCACCTATCTTCACCTTGTCTCATTCATTAGTCAGAATCCAGGGTCGGAGAGTCCGCCTCGCTGCTGCATGCACATGTGGCTGATTCTCAGTTCTTACAGTGCTTCGTCCAATATCGCTCATACCACTTGAGTTGTATTGGCAGACGAATGACAATTATGATGCTGTATCTGCAGGTGCAATGGACTGGCTCAACCACCTGGCTATAGACCCTCGCGCCCCGCCAAAGGGTTTTCTCAAGACAAAGCTCCTCAAGCCAGACTACTGCGATCGATGTACAAAGGGCCTTCACTGAAATATGCATGGACCAGCACGAATTAAGCTCATGTTTGAAGAACATCTGAGGGAAATTCGATCATACGCTGTCTAGCTGTGAGCAGAGCAGCTAAAGGAGTCCAAAAAATACGCACCCGATCAATTGGGAGAACGTGAATGAGACCATCGAAACCATCTCCGACCAGATGGGTCATAGCAAAATGGCAGATCACTTGGGCAAGACTGATGATACGGCACACCTGATGGTCAGGCATGCAAAGAAATCCTCCGAAAGATCCATATTGTCGAAACGGATCATCGAATTCAACACCAACAGGAATGAGCTCCCTCGTAATCATATACGTGTGCTTGTTTCCTTGTCTGGGGAGTGAATATTGGAAGATGTGGTCGACAATACCGGCGGACATGTTGGAGGTTGCATCAGAGAAAATGATGGAGCTGCTTTTGTAGGAAGTTGGGACGATACCCCGTAGCAAACGCCACCGACGGAGACCTCATCCAAAAACGTGACGGAATTTGGAATAGCATTCCCACCAGCAAAGTTATTGCAGAAAATTTGATAGTGATTTTCTTGAAGGAGTCCAGCTCCGCCCTTTGCACGTTTCGGAGCAGCAGGAAGATCAGGATTAAGAATAGATGCAAGCCGAAAGCCTCGCACGTCCTCAGAATCGATTTGCTCTATTGTTCCTGCAACATCATTGAGTAGACCCCTGGCCTCTTTGTCTTCCGCGAGTAAAGCGCGCAGATTTGCGTGGTGAATGGAAGTAGTTAAAAATGTGATTTCAAGCTCCCCTATGTAAAAATTAATAGCCAGCATGCAAGCAAAATAAAATCAAAATGTACCAACTTTCTCATTGGTGTTAATGCAATGAAAGAAATTGATATATCTTTCATAATGAGGGCCGCTGTGCGAATGATTCGGACCAAACGAATCGAGCATGTTGTCAATATGGAGAGCAGCATGGTGGCTTGGCTTCAAGTGCTGATCAGGGTATAGACGGGTCAGACTGCGAAGATATCGCTGAATGTAGTGTTGATAAGTTTGGACCTGAGATTGGGAAGACAAACACATGTTGGCAGTGCGTACCACAGCAACGAGATCCATAAAGTGGTCAAGAAGTTCCTTTTTGTGACCTTGATCTCGGCCCCAGAGCCGAATCAAAGTGATTGGAAGATGGATGGTAGAAATTACCCGCCAATTGTCAGCACTGAGTTTGCCACGTTGTGTTGTACCCCAGTTAGGGGGGGCAGGTGTCACCCAGCTGGGAAGCTGGGTCTGCTTCATATCATCCCAAACAGTGTGTATCACTTCGCGGTCGAGGATGGCCCTGTTGGCAGATGGTACACGGTCTTCAACATAGCTTTCTAGCTGTTCCGAGAGATCAATATGATCATCAATCTAGATGTTGGCATTCGGCAAAATTCAACAAAACAGGTATAATATAGTACATACCAAGGATGTTAGGTAGTCAAATAAGGCTCGCTTCGCCGAGCGTTTAGTGAGATCGATCTCACTGTAATCCAAGCCTAGGAGGTCACAGATATAACAGAAGACAGGGGCAGATCCCTGAGCATAAGCCCTGGTGCGAGAAACTTCCCAGTCTTCCCTATCTACTAAGTGTCAGATAACTCGGCCCACTACTCCAAGATCGAGACCCTCCTGTGGAGGTAGAGGTGTATTTTGTGTTGGCATGACTGGCTCATCAGCAAGATCTTCGCCATCTAGCTCAGTGTCAGAGACAGAATCTATCTCAACGCCTTGATATGAGGGTCGCTGTTGCTGCCAGACAAGTCAGGAATGCATTAGTGAAATGACAGAATGACAAACCCAAGTGCAAATGTTCTTTGCGAGAACCCATTTGGTGCCAACCACCAACTGATTATCGGTCCCAAGAATGTTGTTATCGAGGCAGATAGTATAGAGAACTCATTGAGGATGTCGGAGAAGTTTGGTTAGGAGAGTGGCCTGATCATTTTCTTCAATGGCCTTGACACATTTCCTGTGAGAACTGAGATGCGCTTTCATTGTGATACCTTTGTCAGCTTTTGGAACGGGGATTAAAGCTAGATCAATGTTCCCAGATTGATCTGGATCTATTTGGAACAAATTGTGGCAGTGGTTTTGAAGGAGGTTGAGGTCCAACGCATGCATGGAATCAACGACCGTGTGCAGAATGGGGTTCCAGTATGGGAGGTCTAGTAGAGGGCTCCATTTGACCCTGTAGGCATCAAAAATAATATCATGGGCTTTCTCATCCAGAGCGTCCCTCCACAACCTAGCGACACAGCGTATATGCTGCAGGTCCTTTGCAGGCCATTCTTGACGATCGAGGACTTCAAGATCATCAATGTCAAGGTCACAGAAGGTGCAAAAATGGTGTGATGTGGGAGCCCCAAGGCCAGTAATCTGTCAAGCAGCAAGCATATCGCAGACAACGGGAATAAGCAAGGCTTTAAAAAGCCTTCCGAGACATTCATGATACGTCTGCAAAAAGAAGACACCAGGTGCCCAAAACTCCAATAATTCAGATATGAGGACTTTGATATAGGAGTAGATATCTTCCTTCGACGGCTTGTCAGGCCCTGGTATTACTCCAGCTAGATACATGTTTTCTTGCAGGTACTGCAAATGCTGCGGTAAATTAAGGAGAACCATCCAAATACCGGTGGAGGACACAGTTTGCTTTGCTATCTTGTTGTAGAATGGGTTGAAACTGTCCACAGAAAGACTAAAGACCACGCAGCCCTCCTTCTCCGCCGGAGGAAAGAATGGTGCCCCCCCTGAGTCTTGAAGGCCTTGGAAGATGCTTGACTGCCAGATGTCATCAACACTCCATTCAATTCACTTGTAAGCGGATGGTCGAGGTGGTCTTCAATGCCCTTCCACAGGAGCATTCGGCCTAGCCACGATTTTAAATCCTGATGAGCATATTTCTTGACAGGAACAAATAGTTCGAGGCCAGCAGCAAGCTTGTGCAACTTCCAAAGTGCAGTATTGCAGACGGGACTCGATGGTGTGTGTGCATAAGTGCAATGGAACAGGAAAGGGTCAAGTACGTCATCTGGGCGGTCTCCTTGTTTGTAAGGATAAAGACAGTGGCAGGACGGGCAACATATAAATGTGTGTGTAACGGGGTCCAAATTGAACTGAGTGTGGGTGGAGCGTGGATCCTTTGGAATAGAGGCAATCAATTCCAGCGACACTTGGGTAGTGGACAGCAGGCTCCTGATACCCGCCAGTTGTACACAGAGGGCATGATGGGGAGAAAAGTAAAGATTCTCCATGATTAAAGAGAGGAGATGTGCTGCTTTTAGCGACGGACTTTGTGGCCCTTGAGGGCGACTGAATATTTCTGCGCAGCAATAAGATACGGTATTGAGAGGAAATGGAATTAAAATCACCTGTATTCACGTAGACAGTCCCGCTGTCATCCCTTCCACACTGTTGAACCCATTGAATTTCCTTCTCTCGATTAACCCATTTTAAAGCATCCAACAATTGATCAACCAAAGTGTCCTCCTCTTCTTGGCAGTCAGGCTGTCTGGTGTCCTGGATTGAAGAAAGTAAATCGCAGAGACGATGTTCTGTGGCGAGAAAGGCTTGGTTTGGGCAATGTCCGGTCAGAGCATGATCCCCATAGTTGAATCGAGTGATTGTCTCAGCATCGGGCCATGAAAAGGGGCCATGAGCCGAGGGGTTGTTGACAAATATGAGAGGGATTGCTCGACTTGTGATGGGTAGCTCCAGGAGAATGTTGAGCTCGTCGTTGATGATCTTAATCCAATCCGATCAAGGCTGGTTCCATAACACCGTTGGTTGAGTAATGAGATGAAGAGATCGAGCAGCACACATTTTATCATCTGCGACATGATTATCTTGAGTTCGATGTGCAATCATTTGTCCTTCACCATCGTACTTGCCAGTCAAAGGGTTGTACACTGTACAATGTGATTTACATCGGCAGAGGACCTTCTTTGACTGGCGGGCGACATGGGACAGTGAGTTGGAGGACATAGGAATCAGTGATAAGGGTGTATAGAATTTCGGTACAAGATGTATGCATAATTGTGAATGATCATCAGATATGACCGGGTCTACCCCGACAAATGCCGCTTGTCTTCCCT